>JBBPBT010000850.1:6873675-6936725 GCA_037974875.1 Cicer bijugum
TAATGATACTTGTTTTTATTTGATGAAATAAAATGTAAAATACAAACCCAAAAATAAGATGTAAAAATTTAAAAATATGATTGACTATTTAATATTTTTTATTTAAAAAAATATTAATATTGAATTATATTGTAGCGTAGTCTAAATTTATTTCTTTTATTAGTATGATATTTTAATTGTGAGCATGAGAAGTTATTATAAAAAAAACTTATTGAATATATTTTATCAAGAGTTTGTAAAAAAAAACAAATATAATAGATAATAAGTTTTAGGTGTCATTAGTTGGTTTTTTTTATTGAATTTAATGATTAATAATATAAATTATTACCATTGGTAAATGACTAATAATATTATAAAATAATTTATAAATTTATTATAAAATAACTTATAAAATAATTTGATAATAATATAAATTATAAATTATTATCAAATTATAAAATAATTTATAAATTATAAATAATTATAAAATAATTTTATAATATATAAATTTATTATAAAATAATATTATCGAGCGAGGAGGAAAGAGAGACGATTTTGCCTGCTCTGGAATGGATGTTTGGGTCAGTTTTGGGGTGGGGAGGGAAGAGATATGATTTTGCATGCTCTGGAATGGTACGGGGAGAGAGGGGGATTAAAGATTTTAGGGATTGAGAGGAGGATTGATATTAAAGAGATTAAGATACTAGGGATTGAAAGGATGATTGAAGAAAAAGGGAGGAGGATTGATATTAAAGAGATTAGGATATTAAGGATTGTGAGGTGAGGGGTGAAGTGGCATTCGGGATCTGTTTTAAATATATATATATATATATAATAGATATGGTGAAGCAAATGGAGAGCAAAGCCATCAAAAGCATTCAAATATAAAGAGAAAATGGTACAAACATTAAAGAATTAGGGGCAGCGCCTACATCAGCAAAATGACCAATTAATTGTCATTCATTAAACCTAAAGAAACAAAAGTGTAACTACCTAAAACAATCATGGCAGCCGCACCAACGTCATTGCAGTTGTCCATCTTTATTTTCATACTATTTGTAACCATTTGCCAATTATTTCAACTATAGGCATTGGTGTTAGATTAATTGGCTGAAGTCCTAGCACTTACGAGTTTTGTTTTCCATTCCTTTGTTCGTTACAACATGAGACCCTCTAGATTATATATATGGGCACAACATATGAAAAAAGTACACGAGCACTTTGATTAGAGCTCTCAATTTAACAAGTTCCCCTAATTATTGGTCTCAGCCTATATTTTGAAGGGGTAAAAAAAATTAATAATTTAAAAGGCCCCTAAACTAAAAACCTCTAAAAATTTGGGAGCCTAGGAGGCCCACTTTTTTTAAAAAAAATCGATTTACTTTTTTTTCGATAAAAAGTGTTCGATTTTTTTTTCGATAAAAAATTTCTGACATTTTTCGATAAAAAATTTCTGATTTTTTTTCGATAAAAAATTTCCGATTTTTTTTTAATTAAAAATGTCCAAATTTTTTCGATAAAAAATTTCCGATTTTTTTTTTCGATAAAAAATGTCCGATTTTTTTCGATAAAAAATTTTTAATTTTTTTTGTTAAAAAATGTCCTACTTTTTTTGGATAAAAAATGTTCAATTTTTTTTCGATAAAAAATTTTTCATTTTTTTTCGATAAAAAGTTTCCCATTTTTTTTCGATAAAAAATCTTAAAATTAACAATATATTGGGGCCCTATGGGTCCTTAGAGCCCCCTCCCTTAGGCCCCATGAAATAATGGGCCGAAATTAAGAAGTTCCTTAAAAGATTATTTTAATAGGGTGTCTAATAATAAAAGAAAAAAAAAATAAGGGGGTCTCGTGGTTTGGAGGCTTTTTTGACGAGTGTAATTTTGATAACAAAACTCACTTTGTGTGAATTTGTGAGCATTGCTCTTTTGATTCTGTATTGAACTAAACTCTAATCTTATCAAGAAACTTTCTTGGGTGATCTTCTCTTGGCTTATAATCCTTTATAATCAATAGAAAGAGTATGGCGTCTCATTTCTCATTGTTTCCATCAATTTCTTTCATTTATGTGTAATCTTATAACCAAGGATTTTGTGAGTTTCAAAGAAATGGCTAAGTATTCAAATAGTTGGCCATCGAGATTTCTTGGAAGTGGATTAAAGTAAAGGACACAAGCTTCGTGTATGACTTTACTTCTTGGTGCTCACACCCATTGATCTGTTTGGGACTATAGTTGTGTTTTGTGCTTGTAGTTTTGTCTCGGTGTTTCAATTTTGGGTGTTGCTTTGATTATTTTTGTAATAAATTTGACATTTTTAATATTTTGTAATCTTTGTTTTATTTTGTAACACCTTGTATTACAAAATATCTTGTTATTGATATTTGCTTTAACATCTCAATATTTTCATATATATTATATATATATGTCTTACTTAATAATTATCATTATTTATTATTTAATTAATAATATATTTCATGTGTAAAGAAATTAATTAAATTATATCACCCTCTATTTTACTTAAACAATTAGAACTTTTATATTTATTAAATTGTTTTGACGTAACAATTACAAAAGTACTATCTCTTGCATAGTTATTTTCTAAATGGTTTATTATCTTTTTTATTTATTTGATTAGTTTAAATAATCATAAAAGTTTAAAATATGTTGACTTCATTTATCATTTTTATTTGTTTTATTTTGGACCAACAAAGTATTTGAGCTATGAGATAGTAGAGTTAATGAGACACAATATCCCAACATGAGTATTCTTGTATGAAAATATTTCTGTTTCACCCATCTTAGTTTTAAAACAAATGTGTCTTGGTCCTTCATTTGAAAGCTTAGTCCAAGACAAGGAGTATATGGCTCGTGAATGTGTTCACTTGACTTAATGACAACTTTGATGACCTTGTCTAAATATAATTAAGAGAGGGTAGAATGAACTTTCCCTCATTTTTGGCTTAGTACACCTACCTCTGTCCGCCTTACCGTCTTAATTGCATTTTTAAATGGGAAGTTATAAATTTAAATATTGGTGTTTGACTGTTTTTGGAAATGAAATCAAGAGAGCACAAAAAATGTTCTTTCTCTCTTGCAATCTCACACATCTCTCTTTTTAACAATATTTTTGGTCTAATGTTAATTTAGAAAATAATAAAAATGTTGGCCTCCAAATTATTTTCATCAAATTTCAATCCACACACCAATTTATTCTTTTAGCCTAAGTGAAGAAAGAAGAAAAACCTAGCCTCCCTTCCTTGCTTTTCTCACACTATCAACATCATATCCAAGTTTAATTCCAATTTTCCTCCTTTGGTTGGTAACATCTTAAGGTATATTTCTTCCATCATTTTCTTTTGATTTCTTTTATCAAGGGAAAAAAAACTAATACAAAGTCTTCATCAAAAGTTAGAACCTTTCTCTTATTCTTCGATTCGTGGGCTTAGAATGTGATGCTAGGAAGGAAAACGCCTAAGGTAAGACATTTTTCCATGTAAAGTTAGACTATATCTTAAATTAGTATGTAGTAAGATATTGATATGATATCTTAATATTTTTAAAAAAAAAATAATGATTTTTATGTTTATCTGAATTTAACTATAAAGTTTTGATTTTATCATTTTTATGAGTATTATGTTTGTCTTGATAAACTTAATTATAAAATTTTTATTTTTATTATTATAACATGATTAATATAATTATTGTGATATATTTAATGTAATGATTTTTGTGTTGTTTTGGTGTACTTCATTATAAAGTTATGATTTTTATTATGATATTATAAGAAATATATTTATTACAATTATTTGATTTAAGGTTTCAATTTTTATGTTTTTAATTACTAAGTTTTAATTTTTATGAACAATATAAAGAGTCTTGAGGGAACTGATGAATTTTTATTAAAAATGTGTGTGTGTTTTATTAAAAATGTGAGAGTCTTAAGGGAACTGATGAATTTTTATTAAAATTGTGTGTGTGTTTTATTAAAAGTGTAAGAGTGTGTGAGTGTCTGTACGTGTGCGCGTGCGTGGGTGGGTGTGTGCGTCTGTGGGTGTGTGTGCGTGCGTGCGTGTGTCTGTGTGTGCGTGTGTGTGAGGATAAATGAGATTGAGAAATTATTAAGTTTGGAAGTGATGAAGCTATAGGTGTAACATCTGATTAATAGTTTGATCATCGAAATGATTTTTTTCAATGTCGATGTTGAATCTTTACAATTTTCATCTTTGTCGGAAACTTTCTTCGTGAATAATTCATCAATTTTCTTATGTTTAAACATTGTATTACTCTTAAAAAATACACTAATCAATTACAAAACACTAACTTAGTAACATAAAAAAAAACAAAAAAAATTGAATAACTAACACATTCAGACAAACCGTTCACAATTCTCAAAATCACAACTCACATTCACAAAGAAAAAGAGTTCACAAATTCACAATCTCACATTTACACTACACTAATCAGAAGAAAAAAGTTCACAATCACAAAGTCACAATTAACACACTAAAATTCACAATCTCAATTCTCACACTAAAACCATTCACAATTCACACACTACTACTAGTTCACAATCCTAAACTAAAACAATTCACAATTAACAAATAATAGAAGAGGAAAAGAGTAACTAATTAAGAACATAAAAAATATAAGAAGCAACTGAGATATTATGAAACTAAGAAACAAGACGGGGAGGCAGAGATAGACGGGTATGTGGCGACATTGGTTGTAGAGGAGGGAGATCGAAAATTGGAGATGTTGGATGCGAGAAGAGAGAGTTTGAGTGAGAAACTGACGTCATGTGGAGGCCGCACATAAAGGGTTGAGTGGGAGAGACCAGTGTCGCATGGAAGACAAGAGAGGGCCGAGAAGGAATGCAATAGTGAATAACACAAGAGAGGTTTGAGAGGGGATGCAATAATGAATAAGATGAGATGGGAAAAGGGGATGCAATAGGATTGAGAGGGAGAGACGAGAGAAAGTTGTGTCGTGTGGAGGTTGGCCAGCGGCTGCAAATGAAAGGGCTGAGTTAGGGAATAGAGAAGATAAGAGTCGACAAGAGGGAGAGCAAAGAAAAGAGGTGATGCAATAGTGAATAAGTTTCTCCATACCCTAAAAGTTTGAAGGATATTTTAGTAACTTATCACTATTATTTTAATAACCTATTATTATTATTATTTAAAAATAAAAAAAATAAAAAAGGGATGTGGTAGCCTTCAAAGGCTCCTTAAAAGGTCCGCCAACGGTGATATGTATCTTGAGCATCATTATCATGACATGGCATTTGTTCGAAACTTCAGAAACTTTTGAAATGGAATTACTTCGAAGGTTTGAAATTTTCGAAATATATGTGCTTCGGAAGTTTCAAATTCATCCAAACTTTCGAAGCTTTCTGAAAAAACACACTTCGAAAATTTCATATTCATCAAAAGTTTCGAAAATTTCTGGAATATTTCATTTTGAAAGTTTGGTAGTTTTTCAAAGTTTCGAAATCAGTAATTTTTCCTGCATAATTACATTTTGAAAGTTTCTAATTTCACAAAAAATTTCGGAAGTTGGGGGTGGAAAACTGAAATGGAAATTTTTTCCATTATTTTATACAAATTAAACTAAGGCAAAATAGTCTTTACAAAAATTTCGGGGAGTGGGAGGTAAAATGGAAGGGGGTGCATGGTACAAAACTCCATGTAAGAACAATTGGTTGTTATGCCTTTCTTTATTGCATTCCATACTATATATAATAATCTCAATGATTATAGGTAATTACAATTTATAAAGAAAAATATTCTATTGCCTAATTTATGTAACATATTTTAGGTAAGTAAACTATTTACAATGAATGCTTACATTATTTTTTTATTAACATATATATTTGATATGTTGGAACCAAGTTGGTATTTGATATTAACAAAAGTATCTTACGAAAACAACAAAAGTAATATAAAAAAAAATTTGAAGAAAAAAATCAGAATAAGGTACCAGATGATCCCACTAGAAGATATCCACCAAATGATACCCACCAGAGGATACACACCAAAGGAAAAAGGTAAGACGAAACGAAATCACAGCAGTCAACAAAATACTCAAAATCAAACAAATACATGCTTTAGAAAATAACACGCATTTGCCTCTGATTTTTTGCTTTGATGTTTGAGTCTGAAGACTGCCTTTGAAGAATTCATATGCCTCTAAAGATCCAGTGTGCTTCTAGAAGCTCAACGAGTTTTTACGGTTTCCAACCCTCTAATAAACAATACTTCTACATGCTCTGATGAACAGAAATTTCAATATGACTTTGAAGTATGAAGCCCCTCTTCAAGTTTGTCTTTAAAGCATATGTTCTGCTGACTTTGATGACTGCAACACATTCCAAAATGTTGCCTCTAAAGCTGCACTAACTCTGAAGATTGCGACTGATTCCAAATTGTTGTCTCTGATACATAACACACTATGAAGTTGCTTTAACTCTGATAAGGAAACTAATATGATTTGTCCAAGCCATTAATTCTATGTCACGCAGTCTGGCTCTGACTATCAAGAAAGCAAACAATACAACATATGACTCTAACAATCAAGTTATACTCTAATGAAGAAAAGTCAATGCTTTTGATGAAAAAACAACGATTCTAATAAAAGATAAATTTCACTTAGTCGTATCATAAATTTTGTAGGTTCAAGAACACAACCTAGTAATTGTTCCCACCTAAATCAAATCTAGCGCAGGAAGAAAGATTCAACCAAACAATTTCCAAAGTCAATATGAAGAAAATACGCATCATATCATTCTATAAGAATTGCTCATATCGTATTTGAAAATAAAGAATTGTCTAAAGGATATATTATCAAAACACATCTTTAGAATTATTTTGGAAGAAAATAATTGTTGACAAAGATGGAATGAAGATACAATTCAAAATTCTCAAAGGACTAAACTGAAGCTTTAATTTCAATTATAAATAGTTGATCATGACTGAAGAAGAAAGACATGAACAACACGAAATCACAAACTAAAAAGTCCTAAGTATCCAAGTTGTTCAAAAAACCTCAAGAGCTCAATTTTCTAAGTATTTAGAGTTAAAGGTTTTAAGTTATCGCAAAGCAATATTTCAAAAAAAAATATTCTTAGTGCTTTATTATTAGTATGAAAAAATCATAGTAAAACCAAAATAGTTTCAAACTCGTTGTAACCTAGTCCGATAGTGGCTTTAGTGTTCCTTCAACAATCTTGGATTGTAGATTGTGGGGAAATGACTTGACTTGTAGGGTCAAGGTGTTTTGTGCCTTCAACAACCTGAGGTTCTTAGGTTGTGTGGAAAAGACTTGACTCGTAGAGTCAATGTATTTATGTTCCTCAAAATGTTTGGGGTTGTCAAATTGTTTTGAGAAGTGTGACTTGTATAGTTGCGTGCTTTGTAATTCAAATTATTGAATTAGTGTATTAAATCATTATGAGTGATGGGACTAGATGTAGTCAATAGTGGTGAACTAAGATAAACTATTTGTCACATTATTCTTGCATTCCTTAGTTTTGTCGCTCTTTCTGCTCTAAATCATCAAACTCAAACCAATGTTATTTAAATAATAAAAAATAATCTAACTTCGACAAATATAATTCAACTCCTCTTTTGTCGTTTTTGCACTTTCATGATATATTTCAAAGTTGTACCTACAATACATGCACTAATTCATTTAAATAGACTATTATAAACCTAATGAGCCTAGTTTCTAGAGTACAACTAAATAATTATAAATATATATGTTATTTCAAACAGATAATCATATATTTGTGACATTTCCTCTATGCATTTGGTTTATGAATTTACAAATTGGTGAAATGTTTTAGTTTAATGGCATACATACACTGACAATGTAAAATAATTTATACAACCAATTTTTAGACATCCTTATCAAAGTAGAGTAGTTTAACATAATACAATAATATCATTGGATATCAGGATAAAACTAATTTGTAAAGACAATACATCTCACATTATCTCGAAATGTTAATAAAATAACAATACCAAGTCGAATGCTAATTTTGATCTTTAAAGCATTGTTTATAAATAAAAATTAATAAAGATCCAGTTTCGGATTTTTCTAATGAAAAAAGGTGTGAATTTGTGCAACATTGCAATTACTTTTCTTTGAATAGAAAAATTAAAAGAATAAACACTTCATAAACAGCACTTTTATTGACTACCATTGACTACACATGCAGTGTGAACCAGTATTCCAATGACAGAATTGTAAAACTCATTCTAATATGTATTCTGTTTCTGTTAAAAAATGTATGCATATATGTTCATGTTCATGTTAGCTTCAAACTGAATGCAACTGCAAAATTTAAGCTTAAAATTTCATTTTCAACTAAATATAAAATTTATACAACCACCAGAATTGAATATAGAATTACAACATGGTGACATACATACATGACAAGGCAAGTATGCACCCTCAACTAAATCAATTTAGCAAGAAAATGGATGAGGATTTCTAAAAGCTCTCCATCACTAATCAGCATAAATAATTCATCGAGTGAGAGACATCACTTGCCATTGAAGAGAAAAATGATTTGGTTGAATAAAAGCTCCACTATGTTCTATGCCCAATAATTTGCAGTAAGTGGTTGACTTTCTATGGAGAAGCTAGCATAAAAAGTGAGGTTGCAATACAATGATCTAAATGTATTAACATCTATGGAGAGGAGCCGCATATAAGTCAGGAGCCCGATACCGTACACGATCATTATGCTTCAATGGTCCCTCCTGCATTCATGAAATTATAAGTACCTCGAAACACAATAGTGTAACTCTTGCTTATTGTCAAAAATATCAGTCAATTAATGCAGTACGGAAGAAAGTACCTCTTCAGTGTTTACTTGGAATGGCTTCACAAAGTCTTCAAACATTACCGGAGACAGTCTTTTCACTTTTTCTTCAACCTCCTATGAATGCATTGCATACAATACAAGATAAGAGAAACATAAACATCGCTTTTCACAATAGAGAAGAGAGGAAAAAGAAGTGATAAAGTAAGGCCAAAAGCATCAAACTATATCAGAATGGAAAAATAGGCTTGGCTTGGCATCAGAAACTCTATGACTTGGTCATAATTTTAATTTCTCTTTCTTCATAACTAAATTCAAGGACTTTTTGTTACCGATTATAAAAAAAGTTATTTTGGCATTCCATAATTTAGAGATTAGTTGTTAGAGATTTTCTTTTAAAAAAAAAATAAGTTGTTTTGTGTTTGTTTATTGTAACGAAAATTATATTTTTTAAAATAATGAGTTATCAAAATCAAAAATGATTTTCATGAGAGCCTACTCAAAACAGTTTCTCATTTGAAGCAATTTTCAGAATAATTTTTAGATTTGGACTTCTTTAAGAAGTTATAACAGATGAGTGATTATTGTTTTTCAAAAAATGATTATTTTAAACCCTAAGGGGGAACATTTGCCGATTAAAAACAAAAACAGGAAACAAAGGGGAAACTGACAGCAGATATAGGAGCATAGCTTACCGAACCAGTTATTCTTGACTTCTCCAATAGTTCCCTTGCAACCAAATCCAGGATGTGCTTATTATCCCTCAAAGCATTCATCGCAAGTTCTTCAGTCTCTTCAATGTACTGTCACGGTGATCAAACAACTTTAAATTATTGCATATGTTCTTGAAAAGTAATTGAAGTAATAGGGATCACAAAAGTGTTCCCTCAACGTGTGATAACATTTGTATCAACATCTGTATAACATGAAGCACCTTTTACATAGAACAGGAGGCTTTATTAGATTCAAGAGTGAAAAATTTGAAAAAGTTTGGATCTCCTTTCAAATGTCATGCAAAACAGATAGAAAGAAAGTAAATCAGTCTTACCCTTGTCAACTCCCGAGTAAAGAGCTCGGATAACTCAACTGACATCTTAGTAGGAACTACTCGAGGATCATCCCACTAATCATGAATGTAAGAAAAAAAAAACGTTACTTTCACAGTACAAAGAGTGGTAAACACGGAATAAAATTACTTTCATAGGAAGATATACTCTATATCTTATCAAATCGTCCTCTGAATCCTCTGGTGAATCAGCTAAGCCAGCCTTTTTTGTTAAAGCTATTAACCCCAACTTTGAATTTTGAGGGCTGATTACCATCTCCCTAGCAAGCTGAAATCAAATTTAAGAGAAAGATGTGAACTGATTAATCCAATTAGTAAATGTATTACCAATACATATTACATACCATGATTTAATTTAATTCGATGGATATATGTTAGTTGGTTTTTTTATAGCCAAAAGTATATTAGAGATTACAAGTATTACAAACACATATGTAATGTAACTAGAGGGCATTATACTGAGTTAGTCTGTAAAAATTAATTAGTGGCAGATAGGAGAAATAAGATGTATAATCTGAGTGAATTGGAGCCTTTGGGCATTGGGAGATGGAAAACTATAAACATTCTCTAATTTAACTTATAATTACAAAACTGCCATTTACTTTTCCCTATGTCTCTTGGTTTCAAAATTTGAATGGGAAATAATGAAAATTCTTTCAACTTTGCAATTCATTTTACAAATCTTTGAAAACATAAAACAAATTGAAAGTGTCTATGTACTTTTGATGTTTCTTGTTTTCATCTTCACCTCAACTAATAAACAACTAAACATAAAAGGATATAGATCAAATATTTCCCTCACCATTTTCTTTTACAATTTTAGAAAACAGTTCTAACATATTCAAAAAATTTGAAAACGCCAAAACACTAATGTTCACACAGTTCTAACATATTCAAAAAATTTGAAAACGCCAAAACACTAATGTTCATAGTTTCTAAAAATGCATTCTTCCTAATCAAATCTCTTAAACTCCCTTTGTTCTACAACCTAACAGAATATCCTAAACTCACCTCACAACAACAACATCTGCAATATAAATCAGTAGCTTAGGTAACAAATTTACCTTTGTTATCTTTTCTAGATCATCCCTTCCTCCATCAGTAATATCATCACCAAATAGAACACGTTCAGCACATCGACCACCATGCGCCACTATCATTTGCATCTTTAAGTAACCAAAAGTTGTATAACCTCGGTCTACCATATCTTCTCGTGGGTAGAAAACAGATATTGCAGTTTCCTGCTTAAGTCAAACAGAAGTTCATACAAAGCAATAATAAGAGTCATCAAATATCATCATTGTGTATTGATGTGACCAGTCTTATCATACCTTACCACCGGGCAGGAGCTGGGAAAATGCATGCAAGTCAAACCGAGGAAATAAGTGAGCAAGCACAATATGACCGGCTTCATGAACAGCAAGCAGTCTCTTTTTTTCCAAAGATACCTATAGTACATCAAAAAATTCAATACAGAATGTTTCACTATATTAATCCACAGTCAAAATAACTACCAAAGATAGACATACTCTTTCTTCACACTTCTGTTGCTCATCCTCTGTGATAAGAACACCCATTCCCTCAAGCAGCTGTTTATCTAAAACATCAACAATGTCTTTCTGGAAAATTTTGGAATGCCCTTTTCGAACCTGCACCCAACAGCTTTCAATGATTAAAATTAAGGAAACCTAAAAAAGCTATAATTTTCGGGTAAGTTTGTTACAGTTTTTTTTTTTTTTTGTAAAATAATCACTTTTCAAAAGTTTGCATCTGTTTATTATAGCTTTTTAAAAAACATGAAAATCTGAAAACTGATTTTTTGAGAACCTGTTTCTAGTAGCTTCTCAAAAAAATCATTTTTCATAACTGATTTTTTTTTAAAAAAAGTGATTTTCACTACGACATAAACACATAACAGCTTTCATTTTCTTAAAAAAAAACTCTAAATGATAATGTCTAAATTATAGAATACCAAAATCACTTTTTAGAATATGTAACAAAAGAACCGTCCATTTCATGTTTTGTCATAGATTACTTTTAAATTTACAAGATCAAAATGTTGCGTCAAGATCAAAATGTTGTCAATGCCAAAATGAATAAAAGATATTGAAAATGTTATGCAATGCCAAGTAATCAAGCACTTGGGAAACTCCCTTAAAAGTTAGCCATCAAGGGGGAAGAACGAAGCCACTTAAATACTCAAACTAGCATTCCGTACTACTTGAAGTGGGACTTGGGCACCTCATAATATTCAAGTCCCTATTAGCATCTCTCACTTACAAATCAGCTTTGTAGGGATGAGTTACCTCTGACCTAAATTTTAAGAAATACTTTGTAACTATAAGAAAACAATGTATTTTATTCTCTTTTATATTTTGTTGTAGAACAATAATTTTATTGAATCGAAGAATTTTATAGATACTTTATTGTCTCTAAACATGGAAGAAAAGTAAAAACAGAAAGTGACCGAGAAATAATAATCATACCACCTTATATAATTTACAATCCTAAGTATGTAAATCTTATCTTCCTTTCCCTTTTATGATAAAAGTTACATTCGAAGGCGCCAAGGAGAGGTAGTGTATGCAAGATTTATACAAAGCCGAGGATGAAAATTTGAAAATTAGTAGCTTAAACTAACTGTCTGTGCAGTATAAACCTACCGACATTATTGCTGCTTCATTGACCAGGTTTCTCATATCTGCTCCAGAGAATCCAACAGTACGGAAGACAAGCTGTTCAGAGGCAGAGAAAGAGCAGAGTCAGCATAAAAATTGATCAAAGTAGTGTTACTATTGTATATGCCGAATTTGTGCATCAAAAGTAGTGTCACATTCACCACTATTTATAATAGCATGTTCAAATAATATGATAACTGCAAGTGATATCATTTGCTAATTCAAATTCTAATATATGATTCTAAACCCAATTGTAAATAAATGGACTTGATTCTAACAATATACTAACTCATAATAAACTAACCATGAATATGAAAGAAAAAAAACCAGTCCTATTCATGGCAATTCTTTCAGTCAATGCCCTTTATACAGATTCTGTTTTGACCATTAGGTAATTTGGTTGAGTAATAATACCACGACTGACCCATATTTCAGAACTGCATGTCATATCCAGACACTAGTAAGAACCTAAACTTTTAACGGTGTACACTACACTATTGCTCAACGCAAACATCTTTTAGCAGCCTTTTGTTTGATTTTTAACAAAATGGCATGTTTTACCGAATGTTAATTCTTAATAACACATACTTCACAAAGAAAATATGCTATTCTAAAGGATTAGGATAAGATAATTTTATTGAATTGAAATATGTTTACAATACATCAAATATACATACAAGAACATTAAGATAAATAAGAAAAATATAATTTATACTCCTATACAATCAAATCCCTATAATTAAGGGATACTTTTTAATAATAAAAAAGAAACGGATTTGACACTCCCCTCAAGCTGGTGAATAGGTGTTTTTCGTTCCCAACACGGATACAATTTTTTCAAAGTTGTTGTTTAATCCTGTTAAAATATTATATCAGAATGTAAATAATTAGATTAGATGGGCTGTAAGTATTCCGGCACGTTAGTATTACTGTAAATTAGGATTGTTTAATACTCTGTCTATATAAAAATATTTCGTTGTGTAGTTGCAACACACCGGTTATTCAATAGGTCTCTCAATACTCTTCATATTCAACATGGTATCAGAGCCTATTGAGAGACAACCCTAATCGTCAACTACCTAGTGGACCCACTGTCTCCAGTGAATATTTCTTTTCTTTCTTTTTCGGCAAACCATGTTCCCAACTCTGATTTTCCCCTCCCTGCCTTTGATACGCTGATTACACGCGCCGCCTGCCTTCACTTGCGTGAGATCCACGCAACACTTACAACCACCGCGCGTGACGGCGCGTCCGACCACCATTCACGGTGCCGCTTCTTCCATAGCACTCGCCTCGGCCTCCTGCTTCCATATCTACCCTCAGTTTTCAATTTCGGGTTACGGATATACGAGTTCCATTTCAAACAACCCTCGTTTTCCTAGCTCCGACGCGTTTTCTGACACTCTTTACTGACCATGACGTCTCAGTCTGAAACAAAGAGCATCTTCACCAACTACATCACTTCTCTCTCTATTGAAAAATTGAATGGATCAAATTATGATAGTTGGGCCGCCGACATCAAACTATGGCTACGTGGTCAAGGATATGAGGACCATCTCACTCAAAACCTTGAAAAGGTGAGTGTGACTGAAACATCCAAATGGAAACAGATTGATGCGCAGTTGTGTAGTGTCATTTAGTCTACATTTCATTCAGATGTTAAACCGATTTTCTGTCCGCATCTCACGTGTGAATCGGTTTAGAATCAAGTAAAGGCACTCTATACTAACGACACAGGTCACTATAGAGTTTGTCATCGCTTGTTGAATATCATTACTCCGAAGACACTCGATGGCTCTATTTCGTCATATCTTGGCACAATTCATAGTGCACTTCAATCGAACAGAAGGAGTTGGATCAATGCAAGACCTTCTTCATGCTCCTTGCACTCTATGGTCTACCCTAGGAGTACTCTGCAACTCGTGATCAAATTTTGGGGTCTGTTATTGTTCCGAATATGTCTACTATCTCAGCAATCCTCCTTCGAGTACCAACAAAACATCCAGTTGAGCATCCTATTACTCCAGTTTCGGGTGACACTGCTGCCCTTGCCTCTCAAGGCATAACCAGAATCGTTCTCGTGGAGGACCATCCAACTCTAAGTCTCGTCCCAAATTTGAGCATTGTAATCGGCTTGGACACTATTGATCAATGTTGGAAGTTGCATGGTATGCCCTCGCCTTCGGTAAATGCAACTCAACTTGATCCTTTTGCCACTATTCAGACTACACCATCTCCACAAGGCTCCCCGACAAATTATGAAGATTTTCTCTGATGGGTTCAGAGTCATTCGAACTCTAGTTCTCCTACTTCGGTTGCACACACTGGTAACTCATCTGTTTACCTCTCTCACTCATCTTCTCTTGACCCTTGGGTTCTTGATTTTGGTGTGTATGATCATGTTACTGGTAATAAAGATCTCTTTTCTTCACTCTCTACATCTGGTTTTTTACCTACTATAACTTCTGCCAATGGCACCCAAACCCAGTCTCAAGGAGTTGGCACTATCCAAATTCTCTCTTCCATCTCAGTTGCATTTGTTCTCTATGTACCTAGATGTCCCTTTAATTTACTTTCAGTTAGTCGATTAACTCGGTCTCATGATTGTATTATTACTTTCATTAATGATAATGTTACCTTGTAGGATCGGAGTTCAGGACAGACGATCGGCGTCGGATGTGAGTCGCAAGGCCTCTATTACCTTTCTATATCTTCCAAGATGTGCTCTGCCACAGAGACCCCTCATACTATCCATGCTCAACTAGGACATTCAAGTCTTACCAAGCTACAAAAACTGGTGCCTAGTTTGTCTAAGTTGTCTACTTTACATTGTGAGTCGTGTCAGTTAGGAAAACACACCCGTAGTAATTTTCATGATCGAGTCAATAAAAGAGTATCCTCTCCCTTTGCTTTAGTCCACTCTGATGTTTGGGGTCCCTCTCGTACTGTGTCTACTTTAGCGTCTAAGTATTTTGTTACCTTTATGGATGATTACTCTTGTTGTACCTTTATGGAATGCAAATTAGGCCACTATTGAGTTTTTCTTTGATGAAATGCTTGTCAACTTCAATATCTTTGGTTATGTCATATTGCACTAGATTATAGGCTATGCTAACTCGCATATCCCCTGTGTCATTGCCCCAAATTCTAATTCAACACTGAATTTGGATACCACACTTTGTTTCTTACTCTTCTAAGTCATAAGATTCCCACATAGGAAAGTGCAATATTATGTGGTTGACCTTCTATTTACAATTGACCCTAGCATCAGTATATGCTTTAAGACCCACATTTCCATTTCGTCTGAACAAAATTCCTTTCCTGGGGTTCCTTTCAAATATTGCAGGATTTTGAATGTTGATTGCAAGTGAACCTCCTTTGGTTGGGGCATGAATTGACTAACTAGGCTTACAGCGAAAGCAACATCAGGTCTAGTATGTGACAGATATATGAGTCTTCCAACTAATCTTTGGTACATTTCTTTGTCAACTGCAATGCCTTCTTCTGCATTTTCCAACTTTAAATTTTGATCTATTGGTGTTCTTTGGCTTGTATGTTTCTTACAGAAGATCAATGATGTATTTTTGTTGGGATGTGAAAATCCCTTTCTTAGAGTGAGCGACTTCAATTTCCAAGAAATACTTCAATTTTCCCAAGGCTAGAATCTTAAATTCCTTGGCTATGTGTTGTCCTACCAATTGTTGCTCCTTTTCATCATCATCAGTCACTATAACGTCGTCCACATATACCAATGACACTGATACTCCCTTGACTCAGGGTGTTTGATAAAGAGGTATGATCTACTTGGCTTTGTTTGAAGCCCAGGTTGTTAGGGACTCAAATTAGTTGAATTAGTTCTAGAAGTTAGCAATTAATTAATGGGGTAATTAGTTAGTAAAAAGATATGAGCTTTTGTAGGTCTATTACTTATTTTAATTTTCTGTTTTAGGTTTGTTAGTACTTTCTATTTCTATTTTCCTATTTCCTAGGTTAGGGTTGTTTGATTTGTATCTCTTCTTCCTATTGTACAGACAACCTATAAATAAAGGTTCTCTTACGCTTAGAAAGCATCTTTTGTCGAACTTAGAATTTTTCATCAACTGACATTCCGGTTGAAGGGTACATTCACCCTTAAAAGAGTGTATCTACTCTTGCTATCCTTTCTTTATTAAATAAATCCCTTTTACTACTAACAACCATAAAACAAAATGAACAGTAGCCAACTACATTCAAGAATTTGAAGTTCTGATTGCGCAAACAAACGCGTCTAACGAACAAGTTCTGGGATCTCTATGGAGGAAGGCATTTTTCACATCAAATTGGTGCAAGTTCCAACTATAATTAACTGCTAGAGATAATATCACCTTGACAATATTCATTTTTGTATCCAGAGCAAATGTTTCCAAGTAATCCACTCCATATGTTTGAGTAAATACTTTAGCTACCAACCTTGCCTTGTACCTCTCAATAGACCCATCAACCTTGTACTTTATTGTACATACCCACTCGCATCCTACAGGTTTCTTTCTATTTTGTAGAGGGACCAAATCCCAAGTACCGTTCTTGTCAAGTGGCTCCAGTTCTAAAGTCCATGGATTGTTTCCATTTCCTATCAAACAATGCTTCAGATAGAGAGGTAGGTATAGTGGTAGTGTTCAAGCTTGTGAGGAAGGCTTTATAAGTTGGTGGTGTGTTGGATTTTGGTTCCTGGGCATGGGAAGATCCGTAGAATGAATCACTAGAGTTTGAAGGGAAGTTACCTCGTGAAAAGTCAAATTGGGCTCTTGGTTGCGAATAGATTTAGGAATGACCTTTGTTCTTCTTGTACATATTAGATTATTCCCATCTCTTACATTAGCGCCATCATTTCCATCTTTCTCAGAATCAATGTCAATCTCAACATAATTTTTTCCTTCATTTACATCTTTATCAAAATTTATTTCAATCTTGATTTCTGTTCAAGAATCAACTCAAAAAGTAGAAGAGACTCATCTTCCTTGTTGTATTCGCCCTTTGAAGATGAGTATTACCAAAATAACTTTCTTGTTCATGGAAGGTGACATCTCAGGAGACAGAGAATTTATGGGATGGTAGATGATAGCATTTGTAGCCTTTTTGGGTGGAAGAATACCCGATAAAGACACATTTTAAGGCTCTCATATCAAGTTTCTCTTTATTATTATTATGACGATGCACACCCAAATATTCTGGCAGCAAGATTAATAGAGATAGACATATTACGGTAGAACGAGGACAGAGCCTCCATGGGAGTTTTGGAGGCAAGGACACTAAAAGGTTAACGATTTAGGAGATATGAAGCAATTAATACCGCTTCTCCCTAAAACTTCTTGCGAACCTTATTTTGAAATAACATAGCTTGAGTTTGATCTAACAAGTGCCAATTTTTCCTTTCAGCAATCTCATTTGATGACTCATGATAATGTCCTCTTTTTGACAGAAAGAATTAAGACCATGACTAAAGTAATCATTAGCATTATCAAACTTAATCCTCTTAATACTTACTCCAAACTAATTTTTTATCATATAGAAGAACCGCAGAAACACATAAGTGACTTCAGATTTTTGTTTTAGTAAATAAACTCAAGTACAATCATCAATAACGGTTACAAATGCACCTAATATATTTGAAACATTTGAAAAACCTCACACATCTGTATGAATTAAATAAAACAAAGAGTGTTTATTTTATTATTGATTGAAAAAGGTACTACACACTTGTGTTTATCAAGCTCACACACCTCACAGTGAAAACTCTATACATCTAATTTCCTATTAAAAACAAAGGAAATAATTGTTCAATGACTCTAAATGAAGGGTGGCCAAGGCGGCAGTGGTACAATAAAACCTCCTCTGTGATGGTTTTTATTGATTTATGCACAAAATGAGTTATTATTGTTGAGTAACTTCGGAGTTAAGTCTTGGTTATCAAAATAGTAAAGTTCATTCAATTCTCTAGCATTTCCAGTCGTCCTCCCCGAATTCTTGTCCTGAAAATACAAGATTTGTTATAGGTCTTTTATAAGTTTTTTAAGGATATGAGGCTAATTTATGGATGGATTATTTGGATATCCCTTATACCTGCTTCAGTTATAAGGATACCATTTATTGCAGATGCTTTTTTGTTGCTAGGGCAAGATGAATAAGAGGAGAAGCGTAAGGGTAAGTGTCATGTGGTATGTGGCTCCAGAATCCAATATTGGTTAAAGGGTATATCTGAAGCATTTAGTCCATAAGAAATTAGAAACGTGCTTGAATGTGCCAAAGAACAAGTACTTGGATTTCTCTAAACTAGTGAGGAAATATCTCAATTTTTATACCTCATCTTGGTTTAGTTGCATCATACCTTCTCAATTTTCTTCTTTTGTACACTAGTACTTGTAGTTATTTGTCTTTTACCTCCCTTTCTCAATAAATCTCCCTTTTTTCCCAACTCCTTGTCTTGGTTTTGAAAACCCCACTCTCTACTAAGTGGCTTCCCATTCAATTTTCATCATTTTTCATGAGTGTGGAGACGATTGATGGAGTAGGTACATCACACTCTTTCACCTTTCTTCTTCACATATCTTCCTCCTCCTTTCTACAGGTGGGACTATCGGCCTTAGTCCCCTTCTACTTTCTTCAATCCTTACTATAGCCACTATCTCATTAATTACTGGTACTTTCCTCTTACCAAGGATTTGCACTCTAACTTGATCAAAATCAGAGTTGAGTCCCACCAAGAAATCATAGACTCAATCCTGCCTAATATACTCCTTGAGTAATTCCACATCTTCTAAATACTTGGCTTTTATAACTTTGTAATGATCCAACTCCATCCACAAAGCCTTGAGATGATTTGCATACTCCTTAACAGTCTTGCTTCCCTGTTTAGCAGCCACAAATTTCAACTTCACATCATATATTGGGGAAGCATCTTTGGCTTTAGAATAAGTATCTTCTAATGCCTTCCAAATCTTCGAAGTGCTGAGAGGTCTGAGATCATTGCATCCCATAACCAAGCCATGATTATAAAATCTTCTTTATCCCACTTTTTAAACATCAGATCTGTTTCTTTGGAGGTTCATCTGTAAAGAGTTTTGCGATTCATTTAACTTTCAAAAAAGTGTGCACAAGTTGAGACCAATTTAAATAGTTCTTCCCATTCAACTTGTGAACAGATGAGAGGTTTGGCAATTCAATTAGGGATTTTTTATTCCCTGTTTCAGTCTCAATTTCATTATTAATTCTCAATAATTAGGGTAAAAATATATTTTATTGAATTGAATTATGTTGGCAATACATCAGATACATATATATTAGATTACTAAACAACCAAATCCTATTAGTACTCATTTAACTAAATCTCTATTAGTACTCATATATAACTAAATCCCTACTAGGACTCCTATACAACTGAATCCATATACTTGAGGGATATAAAACAAAAACAGATTTTAACACTCTCCCTCAAGCTAGTGAATAGGTGTTCTCCATTCCCAGCTTGAATACAATTTTTTCAAAATTATTGTTGTTAAGTCCTTTAGTTAGAAGATCTGCAAGGTTGTCTTGGGAGGAGTCATATGGAGTGCAAATTTGGCCATTTTTATTGACTTCAATATGCTTGGTTCTATCATGTTGCGCTTGATTATGTGTTATGCTAATAGCATATCTATTATCACAATAGAGTTTCATTAGCAAACTCACACCTCACAGTGAAGATTTTCTACCTCTAATTTTTTGAAAAGGGAACGAAACAACTGTTTTATAACTCTAAATGAAGGATGACCCAGGTGGTCGTGGTACAAAATGACCTTGTCCCTGTTGGTCTTTATTTACTTAGAAAAAAAGGAGTTGGTATTGATGTGTAGATTTGGAGGAAGATTTTGATTATCAGTAATAAAGATCATTCCATCCTCTAGCATTACCAATTGTCCTCCATAAACTCTTGTCCTGAAAGACATAAGATTTGTTATAAAAACATTACATGATAGGTCTTGTGTTAGTTTTTGTATGGAAATTAAGCTAGTGGGGAATTTAGGAACATGAAGGACATTTCTTAGAGTTATGGATTAGTTTATTTGGACATCTCCTTGACCTATTGCATTTAAAAGGGTACCATCCGTTGTGGACATTTTCTTGTTGCTAGGGCAAGGTGAATAAGTGGAGAAGTCTGTAGGTAAGTGTGTCATGTGGTCAGTGGCTCCATAATCCATCCAATATTGGTTATAGGTTGTATCTGAAGCATTAAGTCCAAAAGAAAATTGAAACTTACCAAGAGGAAGTGTGCTTGTATATACCAGAGAACTAGTACCGGTTGGTTTCTCCAACTTACTAAGAAGAGATCTAATCTTCTCTACTTCATCTTCATTGAATCGGGCCAATCGATTTTGCTTTCTTTAACTGTCATATCCGTAAAATCAGCAGACAACTGATATTAGAGACGAAAGATTAATCTATCAAGCAGATCAAACTTCAAACGTTCAAAAAATATCCACAAACTGTATATGTGCTATAATGCTGCAACAAAAAAGTCCGAGAAAAACTGTGTGAGCTTCAAATGACCCACAAACGAAAGTGCTCCTATCAGAAAGTGAACCCCAAAATGAAACGAGAAACGGCCGATCTACAATCTAAATTAAAACTGCGGAGAACTGAGGTCTGGAAGGCAATCAAAGGAATGTGTACTTATGTGAATATTGAACACACTATGGCAGCAAATAGGCCAAAAAGAAATCTCAAGTTGCTAGCAAAAACGGCCACAATGAAGGTAGCTAAGGTTTCAGGAAAAAAAGAAACTGCAATGAGGCAGGTAGATTTATGCGGAAGCGAGACTCCCAAAGATCGAGAGCTCTGATACCATCTCAAGAAATAGGATAAAACTATATTTTATTGAATTGAATTATGTTGGCAAAACATCATATACATATATACTATTACTAAACAATCAAATCCTATTAGTATTCATATATAATTAAATCCCTACTAGTATTCCAATACAACAGAATCGCTAAACTTTAAATAAAGAAACAAATTTGACATTAATCACTATTCCTTCTCTAGCCATGGATGAAAGAAAAATATTAGAATCACGTTTCTAATCAAGGTGTGTGTTTCAAATGCCCCAAGAACCAAGGTGCTCAAAATAACCACGCAAAACAGAACAAGTAACAGCCGATCTACAAGCTGACAAAAAGCGGTCGTCAACAGTGGTAAGGACAGTGGCGTGTGGTGCTCACGCACTGGGGCACGAGGGCACGTGCCAGATGAGTTTGCAGCGATCTACTGGATTTTGGCCGGTTTTTGGTCGGCGATCTTGATGGTTGAGGTAGTGATGTTGGATGTGTGACAGAAAGTGGAGAAAAAAGGCTCAAACAGTTGTAGCGTGAATAGTAGTAACGTGAACAGTGTTGCAGTGAATCAGAACATAAAAGAGTAAAAATAGATTACCACAATGAAGGCGGAAAAGAAAAAACAAAGAAACCGCAAAGACAACGGCAAGGTTAATGTGGATGCGACACTCCCAAGAACTAGGAGCTCTGATACCATCTCAAGGATTAGGGTACAATATTTTTATTTGTTGAATACAAAGAGTATTGAGAGATATATTAAATAACTCGTGTGTTTCAACTACACAACGGAATTTCTTTATATAGACAGAGTATTAAACAACTCTAATTTACAGTAATACTAACGGGCTGGAATACTTACGACTCATCTAATCTAATTATTTACATTCTAATATAATATTTTAACACTCCCCCTCAAACTGGAGCATATAAATCAAATGCACCCAGCTTGTTACATATATAACTAATTCTAGGACCTCGCAATGACTTTGTAAAAACATCTACTAACTGATCATTGGAATTGACAAAGCTAGTGATAATGTCACTTGATTCGATCTTTTCTCTAACAAAATGACAGTCAATCTCAATATGCTTGGTCCTCTCATGGAAAACAGGATTTGAGGCAATGTGCAATACAGCTTGATTATCACATATTAGTGTCATTATCCTAGCCTCTTCAAATTGAAGTTATTTCAGTAACAGTTTCAACCAGACGAGTTCACATGTTAATAGTGTCATGGCCATGTATTCTGCCTCAGCATTGGATCTTGCAACAACATTTTGTTTCTTACTCTTCCAAGATATTAAATTTCCTCCGACAAGTACTCAATACCCGAAAGTTGATCGTCTGTTTATGGGTAAGCCTGCCCAATCGGCATCTGAGTAGCCAATTATCTGAATATGTCCTCTATCTTCATAAATGAGACATTTTCTAGGTGCACTTTCGATGTATTTAAGAATCCGGATTACAACATCCATATGTTCTTGGCAAGGAGAATTTAAGAATTGAGTTACCACACTGACAGCAAAGGAAATGTCAGGACGAGTGACTGTGAGATAGCTTAATTTTCCAACCAATCTCCTGTATCTTCCTGAATCTAATAGAGGCTCCCCCTAATTGGGTAGGAACTTCACATTTGGATTCATAGGAGTATCAACTAACTTGGCATTTAATAGACCTGTTTCTTCAAGAATATCCATGGCATATTTTCTTTGTGAAATTACAAAGCCATCCTTGGATTGGGCTACTTCAATACCCAAAAACTAACGGAGTTTACCAAGGTCTTTAGTTTGAAATTTATTTGAAAGATGTTTTAACTGGAGTATTCCTTGCTGATCACTATCAATAATAACAATGTCATCCAAGTAAACAAGAAGATAGATGCACCCTTGGGCTAAGTGATGATAAAATACAGAGTGATCGGCTTCACTACGGATCATACCAAACTCTTGTACTACTGAGTTGAATCTGTCAAACCAAGCTTTAGGAGACTGTTTAAAACCATAAAGGGACTTGTGTAGCCGACAAACCATGGTGGAAGACTCCCCCTGAGCAACAAACCCTGGTGGTTGCTCCATATAAACTTCCTCTTCAAGATCATCGTGCAAAAAGGCATTTTTAATGTAAAGTTGATGGAGAGGCCAATGTCAAATTGCTACAATGGGGAAAACCAGTCTGCCATTTTGGCAACAGGTGAGAATGTATCACTATAGTCCAACCCAAAAATCTGAGTATATCCCTTAGCTACCAAACAAGCCTTAAATCGAACAATCTTGCCATCAGGACCAACATTCACTATATAGAGCCAACGACACCCAACTAAAGACTTCCCATGAGATAAAGGAACCAATTCCCAAGTACCACTGCTTTGTAGAGCACACATCTCATCAAGCATTGCTTGCCTCCACTCATGGTGGGATAATGCGCCACCTGTAATTTTAGGAATAGAAATAGAAGACAAGGAGGACAAGCAAGTGTAATGTAAAGTAGAAAGACGATGATAACATAAATCAATAAAAAGAGGAGATGGATTACGGGTGGTGCAAATATCATTACGAAGAGCAATGGGAAGGTCAAGCTTAGGTGGCAGGGACGGATCCGAAGGTGGCGTCGGAGGAAAGTCTGTAATGGAAACAGGAACAGGCACAACAGAGGATAGGCGACGACGCTGATATGTTTGTAGTTGTCGTGGAGTTTGAGAGGCAGACTGAACAGGTTCGATAGGAGTGGGTGGGATAGGGATAACTACCTGAGGAGGTTCGAGATTAATGTCCGAAGGGGGCTTAGTAGCTATATGGGTAGGTTTAAAATATTGTACAGACTCGAAAAAGGTAACATCAGCTGATGTAACATAGCGGTGTAGTGTTGGAGAATAACAACGATATCCCTTCTAGGACTGATGATAACCGAGAAAGACACTTGAGTGATCGAGCTGACAGTGTGTCCAGACTAGGAGATAAATTGTGGACAAAACATGTGGACCCAAAGACACGAGATGGTAGTAGGTGAAGAGGGGTATGAGGAAAGAGGACCGAATGGGGGATATTGTCATCAAGGACAAAAGATGGCATACGATTGACAAGGTAGCAAGTTGTTAAGACTACATCCCCCATGAGAACGATTCTGATTATGTCCCTGGGAGGCAAGGACAGCAGTGTCACCAGGAACTGGAGTAATAGGATGCTCAACTGGATGTTTTGCTGGTACTCGATTGAGGATCGCTGAGGTAGTAGACATATCCGGAACAATAACAGACCCTAAAATTTGATCACAAGGTAGACCATAGAGTGCAAGGAGCACGAAGAAGGTGTTGCGTTGATCCAACTCCTTCTTTTGTTCAACTGGATTACTTGCAGCAGGAGGGAGAAGCTCATTAAAATCATGAAGTACACAATGAACGGTGCCAAGATATGAAGAAATAGAGTCATCAAGTGTCTTCGGGGTAATGATATTCAACAAGTAGTGACAAACTCCATAGAGACGTTGTGTGTCGTTAGTATAGAGTGCCTTTGCTTGACTCCAACCCGATTCACACGTGAGATGCGGACGGAAAATCGATTTAACATCTAGGTGAAGTGTAGACTTAATGACAATACACAATTGATCATCCATTTGTTTTCATTTGGATGTTTCAGTCATACTCACTTTTTCAGGGTTTTGAGTGAGATGATCTTCGTATCCTTGACCACGTAGCCGTAGTTTGATGTTGGCGGCCCAACTATCATAATTTGATCCATTCAATTTTTCAACAGAGAGGGGAGAAGTGATGTAGTTGGTGAAGATGTTCTTTGTTTCAGACTAAGACGTCATGGTCAGTAAAGAGTGTCAAAAAACGCGTCGGAACGGGGAAAATAGGGACTGTTTGAATTGGAACTCGTATATCCGTAACTCGAAACTGAAAACTGAGGGCAGATATAGAAGCAGGAGGCTGAGGCGAGTGCTATGGAAGAAGTGGCACCGTGAACGGCCGCTGGACGCACTGTCACGCGCGGTAGTTGTAGGTGGCGCATGTATCTCACGCGCGTGAAGGCAGGCGGCGCGTGGGGACGTTTTTGATGATGCGACTGAAGGGTTTGGCCGATCTGGGTGTACGACGCTGCTGGAGTGGTCGTTCGTCGAAAACAGTGACGGTAGAGTGTGAACGGATGGACACAAATTGAGGAATCAACGTATCAAAGGCAAGGAGGGGGAAATCGGAGTTGGGAACATGGTTTTCCGAAAAAGAAAGAAAAAATATTCACCGGAGACAGTGGGTCAACCGGGTAGTTGACGATTAGGGTTGTCTCTCAATAGACTCTAGATACCATGTTGAATACAAAGTGTATTGGGAGACATTGAATAACTCGTGTGTTTCAACTACACAACGGAATTTCTTTATATAGATAAAGAATATTAAACAACCCTAATTTACAGTAATACTAACGAGTCGGAATACTTACGGCCCATCTAATCTAATTATTTACATTCTAATATAATATTTTAACATTATTGAATTGAAATATGCTTACAATACATCATATGTATATACAAGATTACTAAGATAAATATGGAAAATATAATTGGTACTCCAATACAATCAAATCCCTATAATTGAGGGATATTTTTTAATAAAAAAACGGATTTTGACAGCTATAAATACTCTTGATGAGACAAGATTATTGAATGTCAATGGATTCAAACATTAAACTTCTACCTAATCAGTGGGAGCCATTCTCAGACTCAGAGATACAAAAGATTAGTTAGAAAACTGAACTATCTCACATTAAACGTCTACCTAATTAGTAAGATGCTGTGACACAGATCCTAAAATGTACATAGAAGGTGCTCAAAGAAAATATCTCATTTATGAAGACACAAGACATACTTAGATAGTTGGTTACTTAGATGTTGATTGAGCCGACTCATCCATTGATAGGCAGTCCACTTCTGGCTAATGTGTTTACTAGAGGCGACTTGAAATCTTGGAATAACAATAAACCAAGTGTAGTTGGAATATCTGATGCAGAAGATGAATACAGGACAGTGACATTCGTGACTTGTGAACTTATTTTGTTGAAACAACTACTTAGAATGTTTCAGTTGAAGAGACAATACAAATGGCGCAAATATGGGATAATCAAAAACATTTCATATTGCCTCTAATCCTACTTCCGATGCGACTGCTAAACATACTGTGATAGATTGTTATTTCGTCAAGGAGAAGATCGCAACTGGAGACATCAGCTGGAGCTTTGTCAACTCTAGTGATCAACTGGCAAATGCCTTCACTAAAGCTCTAACAGATCCTCGCATCAGTTCTATAACGGTCTCCTATAATCACTTTGTATTCATTGCCTTGAGTCTATGTAAAAACCTGCTCTATTGTGTAGTTGAGACAGTTTCCCAACATTATGCCTTTATTTTCTCTTACTCAACAGACTTAACTATTCCTCTAAATGATGATATGTTTATGTAGAGAAGATATAAGACTTAACTATTCCTCTAAATGATGATGCGTTTATTTAGAGAAGATAAGAAATCAACTGAAGTTCAATTGAGAGAGGGTAAGAGAAATAGCAGTCAACCAAAGATAGATAGATAACCCAATATACCTTTGTGAAATTCACATCCTCTGCAAGTTGCTTTCCAGAACTATGCAAACCAAAAATTGTGACTCTTTGTTCTGCATCAGGCAAACCAATGTAAAGACGACGATCAATTCTTCCAGGTCGAACAAAATCCAGATCTAGTTCATCTGGCCTATTTGTGGCACATATAAATATGACCGCTTGTTTGAGGGATAGACGGTCAACACCAGTTTTCTCCTTCCTATATTCATGAACAAGAAAATACAATCAAGATGCAAAATTAGATTTAGCATGGATCTTCATACAAAAGGGTTAGACGAAAGTACAAGAAATTAAGATGACATCACATATACAGGGTGGCTTAATTAGTCGTCAATTGGATAGTTCTTCAACAGATAGACCTCCAAGAGTGACTTAAATTGCAACAGTTATGAGAAGTATGTAATATCATCCAGAGGAAATGTAAACGGGGTATAAAAACATATTCAAAGATTAGATCCTCGATTTTATAAAATACTGGTTCTACTTTCCAGATTTAACAAGGAAAACAAAATGAACTTAACTAAACAAGAAAGTGCATTAAAACTAACAACAGAGAAGATACTCTTAATTACAGGGCATTTATCCAAGCTGTCAAAGCAGTCCAATCACACATGAACACTGCCATTTTTCCATACAAACATGATCATAATTTCATCTTACAGACAGAGTATGCTATTTATCACACAATCACCTTCTATAAATGCTTATACCAGAAGTGAGCTTCCATCATTGATTATCTTTATTTAGCTATAGTTGACTATAGTAAATGGAGAAAAATGAAAAGAGGCAAGCTTCTATGAAAGTTTTAAATCATGCTTCTTCTTTTGGGACTCTTGTACTGAGGTATCTTGAGCTATTTTTTAAGCATCATATCTGTTTGCCTCAGTTTGGATTCATCACTAAACATCCACATTTTAAATTTAAATGCTAATTATTTTTCGTATGATATTTCATCCCTTCTAAATTTGTTAGGAGAGACAAATCCTTTGTTGAAATTTGTTTAGAATATTGAAATTATTGTATAGATTTAATATCTGCACATCATATTATGTAAATAGGAAGAAAATTTCCAATATTTATTTTGTAATTATTATTGCTTTAAGTCTATATAAAACTAATTTTGTTGTATAATTTAAACTCATGATTTAAACATCATAAACCTCTATTTTCTCTTATTGAACATGGTATCTACAATCTAAAAACTGTGCCCTTCCCAATGGATCCATTGCCTGAATTGTCAGTAACCGTGATCCTTTCCAATTTTCGTTTTATTACACTTTTCCAATTTCCAATGTATTGTTTGTCCATTATGTCGCTGGAAGTTTTTCCACCAAAATTTTTACGATCTACCATAAATCTTTAGGTATAATAGAACAAACATCAGACTGGAAAAGTGTAACAATACGAAAACTGAAAAGGATCACGGTTGACGAAAAATTGTCGTTAGAGAATAGTGGATCCATAGCCACAGTTTTTATGATCACCAATGTCAGGTTGTAGATACCGTAGAGGCATATAATGTTGAAACCGTAAGTTAAAACTACACAATAAAATTAGTTTTATATAATCTTAAACCAATAATAATTACAAAATAAATATTAAAGATTTTGTTCCTATTTACATAATGTAATATGCCTATATTAATTCTATACAATAATGCGGAATTTTCTTATATTATTTCTGTATCTTTACAATAATACAAAGCAGAATTTATACAGACTAGGAGATGAAGGCTGGGCGCTAATCTAGCCTAGGAGTTAGGGAAGTTATTCTCCTCATAATTGCTAATTCTAATAAGATAGGAAAGGCTAGGAATTAGCTAATACTAATCTATATTTAATGGACATAAAGCTGTCATAAAACTGTACAAAACAGAATCTGTTGATTCTCCTTAATTAGCGCCAATCTTCAACACTCCCCCTCAATCTGGGTGGTAGATATCTATCATACCCAGATTGGACCTGATAGTTTCGTATGTGTGCCTTGGAAGTGCCTTTGTTAGAATGTCTGCTGTTTGTTTGTTTGATGAGATGTGGTTAACACTTATGATCTCATGATCAATTTTCTCCTTAATGAAGTGTTTGTCTATTTCCACATGCTTTGTTCTATCATGGTGAACTGGGTTTTTTGCAATGCTTATAGCTGCCTTGTTGTCACAAAGTATTCTCATAGTGTAGTTAGTAGGAATTTTGATCTCATCCAACATTCGTTTGAGCCAAATCCCTTCACAAATTCCTTGTGCCATAGCTCTGAATTCAGCTTCTGCACTACTTCTAGCGACCACAGATTGTTTCTTACTTCTCCATGTTACCAAGTTTCCCCATACAAAGGTGCAATAGCCTGTGGTGGATTTCCTGTCAGATAAACTCCCTGCCCAATCTGAGTCGGTATAAACTTCAATTCCCTGGTTGTGGCTCTTCTGGAAATAGAGCCCGCGGCCAGGTGTACCCTTTAGGTATTGAAGGATTCTATTTAGAGCCTTCATGTGAGTCTCAATTGGGTTGGACATGTAGCGACTAGCCAAGCTCACAGCAAAACCAATATCTGGTCTAGTGTGAGTTAGATAAATTAGTTTTCCAACTAAGCTTTGGTATCTACCCTTATCAACAGGTACACTTTCTTCTTCACTTTGTTTCATGGGTTCTACCGGAGTATTGGCAACTTTGCATCCAAGCATCCCTGTTTCTTTGAGTAAATCCAAAGTGTATTTCCTTTGAGAAACACAAATACCACCCCTTGTCCGAGCAATTTCCATCCCTAGAAAGTACTTGAGTTGGCCCAAATCTTTGACTTCAAATTCTTCGGTTAAGATACTCTTGAGGTGGCTGATTTGATCATGATCATCTCCTGTAATAACAATATCATCAACATAGACAATAAATAAGGCTATTCTTCCCTCCGGAGAGTGCTTAACAAACATAGTGTGGTCTGTTTGGCATTGGGCAAAGCCATCTTCCCTGACAACTCTTGTTAGTCTATCAAACCATGCTCTTGGAGATTGTTTCAAGCCATAGAGGGATTTATGGAGTTTGCATACCATGTTTGAGGTGTCATGTGATTCAAGCCCGGGAGGTAATTGCATATACACCTCCTCTTCTAGCTCACCGTTTAGGAAGGCATTCTTTATATCTAATTGGTGTAGGGGCCAATCTAGATTTGCTGCCAATGATAATAGGACCCGAATTGAGTTGAGTTTTGCCACAGGTGCAAAGGTCTCTTCATAGTCCACTCCATATGATTGTGTAAATCCCTTTGCAACTAATCGGGCCTTGTACCTGTTTATACTCCCATCAGCATTGTGTTTAACCGAAAAGATCCACTTGCATCCCACTGGTTTCTTCCCTTTAGGTATTGTGGTGATTTCCCATGTGCCATTTTTTACCAGTGCTTGGACTTCTTCAGTTACAGCTGCTGCCCATTCAGGTTTCTGTAGAGCTTCTTGAACATTCCTTGGAATTTCTATGTTGTTAATGGCTGCTACAAATGATCTGTAGTTTTGTGATAATTTTCCATAGGAAACACAATTCTCAATAGGATGTTGAGTGCAAGTTCTCACCCATTTTCTTACAGCAATAGGAATATCAATATCAACAGTGTCAAGGTTCACAGGGAGTTTAGAGTTTGGGACAACGTTACCTGTAGCGATTTCATTTTCTGGAATCTGGTGAGACTCGTGGCTTTGCGGTGGAGCTGTGCTAGGCTCTACTTCCTTCCTCCTTCTTTCATAAGTTTTCCAACTTCCTTCGTGTGTACCATGATTATGTTGGGTTGTTCCAATTTCATTGTTTTTTCCATTTTCTGCCTCGGCCACTACTTCAGTTTCTGTTACAACAACCGGTTCAGGTTCTGCTATCCTTTCAGCTAGGATAAGGGCAGTTTCTGTTTGTTCAAACATCCAAGGTTGGCATTCTAAAGTTTCAATTGGATATGTGTGTACTTGCTCCCCCTGAATGCCAACTTTGGAGTAGTAGGGCTGGTTCTCAAAGAAGGTTACATCCATGGTGTGGTAGAATTTTTTTGGTGATGGGTGAGTAACATCTGTACCCTTTTTGGTGAGGTTAATAACCAAGAAAAATGCACTTGATAGATTTGGGGTCAAGTTTACTACGGTGTTGGTTGTGGTTGTGGATGAAGGATGAGCATCCAAAAATCTTTAAGGGAATGGAGGTGAGTATTTTGCTGGTTGGGAAGAAGGTTTGGAGTGTGGAGAGGGGGGTCTTGAGGTTAAGGATCCGGGAAGGCATTCTATTTATAAGGTGTGTTGCCGAAAGGACAGCTTCCCCCCAAAACTGGTTCGGGACATTTGTGGCTAACATGATTGATCTAGTTACTTCCAAAATATGTCTATTCTTTCTTTCCGCAACTCCGTTTTGTTGTGGAGAGTCCACACAAGAGCTTTGGTGAACAATGCCAACTTTTTGTAGGTAGGAACTTAGAATCGAATTGTAGTACTCACAACCATTGTCAGTTCTAAGCACTTGGATCTTGTTGTGAAATTGAGTTTGCACCATGTTGTGGAAAACCTCAAAGATCCTTCCCACTTCTGATTTCTCTTTCATTAAAAATACCCAGGTAACACGAGTGTGATCGTCAATGAACGTGATCTAGAACCAGTAACATTCTTAATGCGTGATGGTCCCCATACATCACTATGAATTAGAGCGAAAGGTTGGGATGGTTTATAGGGTTGGGGTGGGTATTGTCTACATGTATGTTTGGACAATTGGCAAATTTCACACTGAAAATGCTTCTGATTTTTATTGAATAAAGAAGGAAATAATTTTTCCAGATACATGAAATTTGGGTGGCCTAATCGATAGTGCCATAACATTACAGGATTGTCACTACTTGGAACACTAGCTGCTGCATATGACTGGTTCTTGAGTCCTCTTTCTAATTCTTCAGCTTGAAGTAGGTAGAGTCCAGCACACTCTTTAGCACTGCCAATCGTCTTCCCCGACTCCAAAATCTGAAATTCACACAAGTTAGGAGAAAATTTAGTAACACATTTCAAATCTCTTTGATTTTGCTAATGGACAGCAAGTTGCAATCAAGTTTCGGCACATATAGAACATATTCTAGTGTAATATTAGGTGACAAAATAATTGATCCTGTACCCATGACCTTAGAATGTGTGCCATCTGCTATTCGGACAGTGCAGTTAAATGGATAAGGAGAATAACTAGTAAACAAATTAAAATTTCCAGTCATGTGATCTGAAGCCCCTGAGTCAACAATCCATGACTTTGTTTTTCCCATGCTAGTATTTAGAGCATGTGAGACATTACCTCTCTGAGCCACTACAGTCGTACCACCTTTTTCTGTAGAAGGCATAGTTTGTTTGAAGATTTTTTGTAAAGCCTCCATTTGTTCCTTGTTAAATGGAAATGAAGTAGATTTTACCTCAGCTTCTTGGTGGTTAAAAATTGCGTTGCCTCTGCAGTCCCTGCTTTTGAATTGCTTGGCTTCTGGGGGTTTTCCATGTATAACCCAACATGTTTCTTGTGTATGGCCTGGTTTCTTGCAGTAATCACACCAGGGACGATTTTTCTTTTGAAATGGCCGAATTTGGTTTCCTCTTGCAGCCATTGCTGAGCTCTCGGCGGGAGGTGTTGAGGTGGCATTTCCCAACATGAGTTTCCTCCTGCTCTCTTCTCTCCTTACTTCTGAAAAGGCTTCCCGAATTTTGGGAAGAGTTTTGGTTCCAAGGATCCTTCCACGGACTTCATCAAGGTCCTTGTTTAGTCCCAATAGGAACATGTAGATTATGTCCTTCTCCACCAGCTCTTTGAATTTTTTCTTATCCCCTGGACAGTCCCATGTGACTTCTTCATATACATCTAGTTGTTGCCAATGTCTACTAAGTGTATTAAAATACTCAGTAACAGAAGATTCTCCTTGTCGAAGGTTGTGTAGAATGCTTCTTATCTCAAATATGGCAGAGGTATTGTCCACATTTGAATAAGTTTCCTTCACAGCATCCCATATCTCCTTTACCGAATCATAGAACATGAAATTTTCACCAATTTCGTTGGTCATGGTGTTGAGCAGCCATGACATTACTTGGCTATTCTCAAGTTTCCATTTTTGAAGGGTGGCATCTCCTTCTTGGGGACATTTTGTGTCTCCTGTGATGTAGCCTTCTCTCCCTTTTCCTTGAAGGAAAATCTTGACTGATCTTACCCATTGGGTATAGTTTTGACCATTTAATTTATGGCCAGTGATGAGATGACTGAGCCCATCATGTGAACTGATCGGAAATGATCCAGTTTCCATCTTTGGCTACTCGTCGGAAGGTTCACCCATTGTTGGCGGAGCTAGGATTTTCTTAGGGATAGATCAGATCGAGCTCTGATACCATGCAGAATTTATACAGACTAGGAGATTAAGGTTGGGCACTAATCTAGCCTAGGAGTTAGGGAAGTTATTCTCCTCATAATTGCTAATTCTAATAAGATAGGAAAGGCTAGGAATTAGCTAATACTAATCTATATTTAATGGACATAAAGCTGTCATAAAACTGTACAAAACAGAATCTGTTGATTCTCCTTAATTAGCGCCAATCTTTAACAAATAATTTCAAAATTCTAAACAAATTTCAACAAAAAGTAATAACTTACTCTCCATCAAGCTGTGAAAGAAGAGCCTCAAAAGTTGCCCTTCTACGCGGATCCTTCCTAGTATGCCTTCCAGCAATGGCATCTATTTCATCCACAAATACAAAACAAGGTGCCTGCAGAAAAAGAAAAAAAATAATACTCAAGCTATCTTTTGCTCATGTGATAAATGAAAACAGCACTCTTTGAATAAAATGAGCAGAGCTAAAAATGTTAAGCTTATATATCAAGGGGAGTAAAATTTTAAAACTTTCATTTTCCTATTGATGAAAACTGTAATTACAACATATATCTAAAGATATTTACAATTATCAACATTACCAGTGGAATGGACTCGAGGCAAACTGTCACAAACTAATGGGTTCATATTTTCAAAATTGTAATCAAAGCTTTGCAACATGTTAAAAACATCTAATTTCCATTTATCTGACAAATGATAAAAATGGATCAAACAAAACACAGCCGGATCATCTCTAACCAAGAGCAACCAAAAACAAATGTACACCAAATCATCACTGCAAGTTTAAATTGCATTTGATATTACAAGTTGCTAGTGCTTAGTTGCTTACATTTCTCCTAGCAAGGGAAAACATCTCATTAATTCTAGCTGCTCCACTTTTTTCACTATCTGTGAACTCAGCACCAGAAGCAAAAACAAAAGGCAATCCACTTTGTTTTGCAAGTGTCCTTGCAAAAAGTGTTTTTCCTGTTCCTGGAGGTCCAGAAAGTAGAACACCCTGCAATGTGTTTGTTCATCAAACAACTTACCTAGAATCGTACATCACTTGAAACATAGCATTGAGGACAACGACTGGTTATTCAAATATCAAATATTTTACCCGAACAAACTGCACATCCCTTTCATAGAACTGCATAGGATTTCTCATATAGATCATCAACTCATCGAGCAGATCCCAAACATCACCTCCCAACACAACTTCCTTGGACATAGATTTTGTTTCACCAACCTCTCTGACAGGCTGAAAAACACAGGAACATGTAATGAAACTTGCATAGTAAATTAGAACCAGATAATGGGTTTAAAATTTGGATTTCATGCATTAGCCTTTAAAATTTCAGGGGGAAACAGTATTCAGATGGAAATTGAAGTAAATATGTGTTTCTTCCCAAAAGAAAACAACACTAAATTTAAATATAGATCCACCAAACTAGTATTCTAATGTTGATCTTGCATATCTTTTTCCTCTCAAAATAAAATCTTGTGGACATAAAATACCCATATAGCAATAGTATTTACAAGAATATTTCAAAGGCTAAGAATGAACACAGAAATAAAACATTTTATGAAGAAAAAAAATCAACTAAATGCTGTAATTTTCATTCCTGATCTTTTCCCTACAGTTTACTTGTAAGCAATAGAAAGCTTACCAAAATGAAATTTTCTGCATAGACCATATCAAAGAGTTGATTATACTTCTTGTAAAGAAAACGATTGGAAGTGATGTGCAGAATGGTCATAGACTCCCTTAAAAGCCATAGAATTAGCACTCCTGGTAAAAATGCAATTGCAACTTTCAAAAAATAATGGATCTGTTGCTTCTGAAGGAGATCTACTTCCACTCCAGAACTTGTAATAATCTCAAAAAGATAAGGATCAAGAGGGATATCAACCTACAGATAACAATCACGTTAATAAATCAGATGCCCCTAGAGGAATAACACCAAGAGAACCTTATAGATTTGATATTTCTGATTAGCAGTATCAATTATTAAGTAACTTACAACATATTCCAATGGAAAACCTTCTTTCATTGTCACATATAATCTTTTCAAGTCTTCTGTAAAGACAATAGCTGCTACCTGTCCAAAAGAATATCGCTTAGCAACTTCCTCTTGATCTAACTTGTTGAAAACTTTAAGTGCATAAAATTTAACTAGATCTAAGGATTCATGTATGTTAGTTAGAAAACAGAGACAATGGACCTCAACTTCCAATTTATAGTTAGTCATTATAATTACTAATTTGACTTTAAATGTTAAGAGTGTAATGTGGAAGAGCTATTTGGCTTGAGCAGCTTACAGTGTCAAAATAGAATCATCACTCTTTAATTCTTTTAACGTGAATAATTTTAAGCTTCAGAACAATTTCCTAAAACTTTGTACATATCATATAGTAATATGTATGTTAAGTACCGCTACCACCATTAGACTTGAACTAAATATTACAAACAAACTCCTTTGAAACTAACAGGACCAAATTATAGACAATAAATAGCCTACACATACTGTTTGGTTGGATGATATATGAATATTCTAGTAGGGAACAGAGAATATAAAGTGCAATAGAATTATATATAAACCCCCACCTCGGAACTATCAAGTTTGTCAAGAAAATAATTGTAAGGAAGTTTAGGACGATAACGCCACCATCTCTTAGCTATCCACAGACTCCTTGTTCCTTGAGTGGCTGTCGCCTTTTCTGCCACATCCTTGCGAAGACTATTTTCAACCTCTTTCATATCAAACTCAACAATATATTTGGCATTTGAGGAATTTAATTGCTCAATAATACGTTCTTTTCCAAGGATTTCCCTCCATTTATGAAGTCTCTCACGCCATGTGCCCTCAGTTTGAACTTCGCCTGCTTTGGAACATGAAAATGTACTTCATTAAGAATCAAAAGGATGAAAACTTGGAAATATGTTTCCCATTCCACAAGAAATGGATCAAATGATGTCATTATGCACTATAAAAAATAAAATGCTCTATCAACCGCATAATAAGATTCAAAATTTTGTGGTTATTTACCCACTATTTCCTTTTAAAAGTTTAACCCAAGAGGATTAAGATGTTTTTTTTTACTCAAGAGGATTACAAAGTTTAAAGCAAGGAAAGAATGTGCACAGACACGAAAGTTATTCAGGCCTTTATGTAAGGATATTCTACATTTTGGAGACCTAAGACAACTGTGCAACTGTAGATTGAAATGGAAGTTCAGGAGGATTGCATTATCAAGTAAGACTTTGGAGACAACTGTAATCATGATATACATCTAAAACTTCACATGAAACAGGGTTTAATAACCTTTTCTACAATTATTCCAATTTTAGATTCTGTGGCAAGTCAGTGAAGTTGATAGTGTTGTCTCGCCATAAGTTTGTTAAAACTACAATATAACAGATTAGTTTGAGTCGTGAAGCCAAACTTTGATCTTCTTCATTGAGAAACTTTTCTTATTTTTCATTCTTTATATTTTAAAGATTTGTTGCCCTTTTCAAGGATAGAAAAAGAACATGCGTATATATAAAAACACACACATGTTGAAGTTATAGAATTTTAGATAAACAGAAGACACAAAATAATAAGAACCTTGAATATTATTGATAATAACTTAATATTCGTTTGATACAAAAGACGAAACACTAATCTCTATTTATAGTGATACATAGACTCATTCCATAATAATAAATAGGAAATTAAAACATATCATAATTATGATAGTAAGTTATATAAAATGTAATCTTAATAGAGATTCTAAGAATATAAATTGATCCTAGGAAATAACTTAAGATACTCTAATATAATATAAAAGATATTATAAGATATTTTCTAATATTTTAACAACACACAAATACCAGTTCATGTTTTGTATATATAACATCAAACTGCACAAAAGACAGTGATAGTCAAATACTTGCTGCATACACTTCTATCGGTATCATCTTATTTTAATACAGACGACACAATTAAATAAATTATAATCAGTAATCAAGCTATCAAGTATTACTTCTAAAGTCATAATAACATTTTCTCAATATATATCCAAAAGAAAACAATGATGATAGAATAAAGAAAATTAAATAAACACAAATTATAAAAATAAATTGTACAAATTAAAGAGAACCTGAAATGCCCAGGTCTTTGCTTATTTCGTTCTTCTTTTCACTGTTTAACCTTTCCTCGTCATCTACGATTTGTTTTACATGTTCCTCAGAAGATTCTTGATCATCCTCCCATGCATCTTCTCCAACATAAGTGGTATCATGAACAAGTGTTCCATCAGGTCTTTCAATAAGCTTTTTCATTTTCAGGCCTTTCGGCATTGTCTTCCTCCACATACCCTTCTTAAATCTATTAAATGATGAAAACCTTGTGTAAAAATGGATTTGATGCATTAAACGAAGCAGTACATGAAATTGTTTTCAGTTTAGTCTTCAGATAGGTCACTGTAAATACATATTGGATATATTTTGCGGATAAGGATCACTTACAGTTGTGAGGTGATGCCTCAATTAGTAATTTTTTTAGGCAAATGTTGTTAGAAGTAAATAAGTGATTATGTTAGTTTCCGGTGTTTGAATTTTGGACCTCTTTGTTATAGCTCCTCAATTGCTATTAAAGCAGATCAAGTAATGCAGTCCTCAATTTGAAACCATGTGTTTAAACTTTAAATACATCATCATCCGTGAAATGTTATATCCTCTTAGATAGCCCAAGGCCAAGATAATGGACCACAAAACATCATACATGTCTTCATCAAATCAACAAGCATGCCTGTAGTTCAATGTGAAGGTCTATCAACACTCTTTTTTCAACATTCTCTATATTATTAGTTGACATTTATGTGGGTTCCACCATTTTTTATTTGGGTACTACATAAATTCATGGGACCCGCATGAATTTCAGCCAACAACCAACAGTAGAGAAAGTATTGGTAGCACTCCTCATAGTTCAATATTTCAAGGTATAGGTACATGTATAGGCTTTAATCATTGTCATTGTCTTGTTTTAATAATTTTCAGTCTATTAATGATAGGAACTTCTTCATTCAATTTGATCAAAATCTTATCTTAGTAGGAAACTAGTGAACAAAAATTGTACACTCACAAAACAAAAAAGTTTGATAAATGAACCATTCAATTTCCAAGAGAATTATGACAATTACAATTTGATATGTCAAAAGTGTATATAACAAGCAAATGTGAAACGTATTAAAAGCGTATGTGAATAAATGAGGATTGACTTACCTTCTGATGTTAGTCGGGGATGGCTCAGGAATTAACGCTTCCATATAGGCTTCAGTCAACTCTTTCCTCTGGCGATTTACGAAAGGTGCTTTAATTGCTACATATGTTCCTCTAAAAGCAAATGCCACAACAAATATATACAAAACTAAAGCACCAATTCGCCTAGGTTCCCAGTTCTTGATATTCTAGTACCAGAAAAAGAGTCGATTTAGTTCACATTTAAAATATACATAACAATCACAAAAGTAATTCGAGTGACGTATACAAAATGAGAAGAACAATGCCAGTGTGTGGTTTTATTTGGTATCAAGTATGTAAAGGAAATGAGAGATACGAATTCAGAAGAACAAAGCCAGAGTGTAGTTTTATTTGTTCAAAATATATTGAAATCAAAGTGTAAAAATCCTACTGTTGAGCAGAATTCATCTCTCTTTTGTGCATCGAATTTTGTTACCGTCTATTGTTTTCCAAAGGAAATAAAATTCCTTTGAAAAGCAGGGCAATGTCACACAATTTTGGCTTTTGGTCAGTCACTCACTTATGTAGCACTTGCTTATCTGTGGCTATAATTTTCTAATTTCACTGAAAATTATAAAAATGTCACCTTATTTCCTATTCATGTTTCCATGTTCAATACAACAGATACTGAAAATAAAATGTATGCAACTATTGGTAAAATAAGAGCCCCTAACAAAACACACTCACCCCGATGAAAACAGAACAATCTTAAACATACCATGCTTAGGCATATGCGAGACTCTTTGAGAGAGGTTACGGAAACAGCCTATAACCTATCTTTAGCTTATTTCCATAAGCTCTTTTGGATAACTTATGAAAACAGTTTATAATTTAAATGAAAACATTTTAACTTTATTAAATCTTTTGATATAGAAATAGTTTATGCATTTTATGCTATAAGCACTTAGATTAAATCCAACACTACTCCATCCACCAAAACCTGAAGTAATTAATTGACATGTGACTATGAATGAAATTAAACAAAAATAATTTGATTTGAGTTACCTTCCAATGTTCAACACGATTCCAATCGACAAACTCGGACATCGAACGAGTTCCAAACTCACTCCCAACGTTCTTCACACCATCCACAAACTCACCTGCCTTCACAACACCATCTCCTAAATCAACACCCGTCTCCTTCTTCACCATGTCTCGGAATTTCAGCAAGAACCTCCTCGACGCGCGTTCCAATGACTGTGACCAAGAAGACCAGTCAGCGCCATTTGAGTCTGACGTAGATGAAGCTCGAAGCTTGAGCTTTTTGCGGTTACTGAACGGTGCGGTTAACGTGAAAAAGTTTGAATTTTGAAGAGTTGGGGTTAGTGGTGATGAGGAAAGAAGAAATGGGTTTGGGGAGTGTGTAATTATGAGATCCATTGATGGAATTTTAGGCTCTACGTGGAGAAACTTATTGGTTTCATTTTGATGATGATTTTGGAATTTTGGGGTTTAAGTTGATGATGACGAAGGGTTTATCCATCTCCTATTTATTTTTATTTTTTATAAAAAATACTCTATTCTATCATTTATTTTTTAAAAACTTGTTTTTCCATATTTATCCTTGAATTTTATTATTATTGTTGGTTTGTACTGTTATTATTGTTCTTTTTATTGTGATCTATTTTCAATAAGAAATCATTAATAAGATATGCATATTTGTTAGAAAATAGAAGTTATATGGAGTTAGAGTAATTGATTAGATGGGTTAGTTGCAATTCATTTACATTATTAAGAAGTTAGTCATTAATTATTCATATGTTCTATAAATAGAGTATGATGTATTTATCATTAGATTGTGATGGAAATTTCAACAATGTAAAAGATCATAATTTGTCTTCATAGTTCGAGGATGATGTTTCGTTGCTCCAACAAAAATCCTCGAAAAATGGTCATATAAAAAATGTTCTTGGTAATTTTTCATCTTTAGATACTAAATATTTTCCTTTGGGGAATCATGGTATATTGAATCAACAAGTGATGGTAGAAGACAAATTGCAAATGGTTGAGGAAGAAACACTAAATCATATAGTGTTTCCTGAATTCGTTCTTTTTGTCATGTATCGTCACCAAAATGACGCATCTCACAAGTTGAATGTTTTGCAAGTCCTTCAATCTCCATAGTGTTTTTGTTACTATTTTTGACTCTGGGGGAGTAAATGATCGGTGCAAAAAGGCACATTTTGACCCTTATTTATTTTACACAATCAATTCAATATCTTTTTAGCATGAATTCGCAAGAGTATTGATATGCTCTCTATCTCGCTGTCAAAATGATCTTGCTCCCCTTAATCCATGAATTGCTAATGATATTAGTATATTTTCTGTCATTTTAGTTGTTGATCATAGCATTTGGGCACATTTTTCTAGCTTTTAAGTTTGGTATTTTAAAAGTTCTTTATAGCTTAGATTAATATTTTTAGCGTGTTTCTAAACTTTGGGTCGAATTTAAATTATAATTCTATTATTTGCATTTTAATTTTATTATTTGTATTTTGACTCTTGTTCGCTCTGTAGACCATAACTTGAGCTCTGGATATCGGATTGGTGCATATGAGCAGGCGTTAGAAAGCTAAAAATCAGAGCTACAACTTTTGTGTTGGAAGAAAAGACCAATTCGAAACTTTATGGGCCTAAATTGTAGATTTCGTAATCTGAACTTTTATAATAATTTTAAATAGCGGGTCACTTGTTTTTGAGCCATAAACCCTAAAGCCCATTATCAAGTACTATATATTGGTAGTTTTGTTTCTTTTCTACAAACCAAAAAATGAGGATTCAGATTGCTATAAGAAATAAATAGTTTTTATTTTAATTTCATGGAAGACTAATTTTATAAGATTAATCTACGAGTTCAGAGTTTCATCAACACCTTGAGATTCAGGTTACACTGTCAATTTCGATTCATGATTATATTCTTGTTTATTTGATTATGTTGATATTTTGATTGCTTAAATTGAAATTCAATAGGATCGATTAAATTTATTTGACAGAATTTGGTTTCGGTTTCTAATTTAATTGAATTATAATTTTGCGACGCTTGATCGTTAATTGTAATATTTTGATGATTGTGATGTTTTAATCCAATCAAAGAAACCAAATTCACGTAGGATTGATTAAAGTTGTTTGATCAATGCTATAGTCAAATAAGAATAGAATCATGAATTAGTGGTAGGTCTGAAACTCGAATAAGTGGATTAATCATTTTGCTCATCTCTTAAATAAAAAATCTAAAAAACTCCCCTTTTTAATTTCAACTTTCAATTCAGTTATTATTATTATTATTATATTAAAAGTCTTTATGAAACTATTCGGGTTATGACCTCTATTTATATTTTATTAATTGTACTTGACTTGTGTGCGACAGCGGATCAAATTGGTGTCGTTGTCGAGACTCTCTGATAACAATATTAATCGATATTAACCCTGTTTTCAAATGACTGTCTCGGATTGCTCTGAAATTTCGCCAAAAAATCAGAAGAAAAAAAATCAAGGAATAGGACTCCTGTATAAGAGACTTATATGGGAATTGACACTCAAAATCCCAAATTCCTTTGTTTAGATCCTTTTTTCAATTTTTTGAATTTTTCTTATCCTCCGAAAATTCCAAAATATTTGTGTTTATATGATTTTTAGAAATTTTCGGTGGTATTTTTATATTTTTTTTTATTTGATATGATTTTTGATTTTTCACTTCAATTTTAGCAATAAGGACATTGTTGAAATTTTTAGAATTGTTATTTTTCATTGCATTGTTATGATGATGCATGACTAAGGTTAGTTTTGTGAATCTTCATTCCTTTGAACCTAAAATAGTTAGGACATTTCATTTACGTCGTAGAATTAATAGAGCTGCTAGAGTTAACGAGTTAGAGTTAGATAGTGAAAGTAACAAGTTGCTGCAAAATATGGCTTATGCGAATAATAGAACCTTAAGACAACTTGTTGCACCTAATGTCAATTATAATGCATTGTGTATCACATATCCTGAAATTATTGTACCATTTAAACTTAAATCTGATTTAATACACTTACTTCCAAAGTTTAATGGTCTTGTAGGTGAGGATCCCCACAAACACTTGAAGAAATTCCATGTTGTGTGTTCTACCATGAAGTCTCAAGGAGTCACAGAAGACCACATTAAGCTGAGAGTCTTCCCATTTTCACTCCAAGATGCTGCCAAGGACTAGTTATACTACCTTCAACCAGGTTCTGTTACAAGATGGAATGATCTCAAGATATTGTTTCTAAAAAAATTATTCCTGCCTCACGAGCTGCTTCAATCAGAAAAGAAATATGTGGAATTAGGCAGATTGATAGGGAATCATTACATGAGTATTGGGAGAGATTCAAGAAATTAGTGCCAAGCTGTCCTCATCACCAGATTTTTGAATAATTGTTCATCCAATATTTTTTATGAAGGCTTGCTACCTATGGATATAAGCATTTTGGATGCTGCTAATGGGGGAGCACTTGTCGATAAGACCCCAGAAGCTGCAAAGGCTTTGACTGAGAACATGTCCATTAATTCTCAGCAGTTTACAACTAGAAGCAATTCAACAGTGTTGACAAGGGGTGTGAATGAAATTCAAGCTTCTTCCCACAAGAATTTAGAGCATCCTACATATTCATGTCCTACATTGCAAGAAGATTCAATTGCTGATGTTCCTCAAGCATGTGCAACAAATATATACAATGCTCAAGCCAACTATGATATGTCATCTAATAGGTACAATCCTGGTTGGAGAAACCATCCCAACCTGAGATGGCTAGGCAGCAACAACAAAATACTCCATAACAGTAAAACAATGCACCTTCATTAGAGAGCCTCATTAAGCAGATGGTTGTCCATAATCTCCAATTTCAACAAAGTACAGATTCTACCATTCAAAATTTGGAAACAAAGATTGGTCAACTAGCCACTTCAATTAATCAATTGTAGACTCAGGGGTCAAACCAATTGCCTGCATAGTTAGTAGTAAATCCAAATGATCCCAATGTCAATACAATTACATTGAGATCTGGGAAAGCTGTTGAAATACCAAAGGTACTTGAAATTGCAGTGAAAAATAACAAGGTTGTTGAGGACACTTTGATATCTGAAACTGTTGATGTTGAGCAAAATATACCATTTCCTTTTCCTCAAAGGGTAGTGAAGACTAAGAAAATGGATGAGGAAAATAAGGACAAGGAGATCCTGGATACATTTAGGAAGGTGGAAGTGAACATTCCCCTCCTTGAAGCAATTAAACAGATTCCAATATATGCAAAATTTCTAAAAGATTTGTGCACACACAAGAGAAGGTTAAAAGGTAATGAAAGAGGAAACATGGGGCAAAATGTTTCAGACCTCATTCAGCCCATGCCTCAGAAATGTAAAGATCCAGGAATTTTTTCCATTCCATGTACCATAGGCAATAGTCAATTTGAAAATGCTATGTTAGATTTAGGAGCTTCCATTAATGTTATGCCTACATCTATTTTTATCTCTCTTGCTTTAGGACCTTTATAGAGTACATATGTTACCATTCAATTGGTAAACAAGAGCAATGCTCGTCTTGATGGACTTGTGGAGGATGTACTTGTTCGAGTTAATGAATTAATATTTCTTGGAGATTTTTACATTCTAGACAAGGAGGGAGATAATAAGTCCAACAGGGCACCTATCATCTTAGGCAAACCATTCTTGAAAACTACTAGAGCAAAAATTGATGTACATGCTGGAACTCTATCCATGGAATTTGGTGATAGTATTGTAAAATTTAACATCTTTGATGTTATGAAACACCTCATGCAAGAGCATTCTATTTTTCAAATTGAATTGCTTGCTGATTTGGTTGATGACACTTACCTCAATATGTTTGCTATTGATTTTCCTTCATTGTCTGGTTTTGATGATACCTATACTTGTGAATTACATACAAATACTCAATTATGCTCTGTGTGTGCTGAGATTGAAGTTGCCTTGCAGGTTGATCGTTGTGCTGATATTGATATTTCTACTAAAATAATTGATTTTGTAGACTTAGCTTTGGCCACTGGTGTTGTACCTTCCATTGAACAACCACCGACTATAGAGCTTAAACCACTTCCTAAAAATTTGAAATATGCTTATTTAAAAGGAAGTGGCAAGTTACCTGTGATTATTTTAGTCAAACTTGAAGATGAATAGGAAGAGAAACTGTTGCAGATTTTGGCCCTTTTGTTGTTACTAACATTTTTCCTCATGGTGCAATGGAAATAAAAAGTGAAAACACCGATAAAGTGTTCAAAGTAAATGGACAACGTCTCAAGCTATTCCATGATAGCTATGTGCTTGAAGATCTTACCATAGAAGAACTCTCCTTGGAAAAGCTCACCTACAATGAAGTTTGAACAGAGAGATCTTTCTTTACTCTTATTTTATACTTGTTACTTTCATTGAGGACAATGTGTAATTTAAGTGTGGGGTATTATTTAGGATTTTATTTGTTATATTTTAAAAAATAACTAATAAATAAAAATGTACATTGCACTGCATGCTTTTTCATCAGATTTTATGGTCGTAAATGTTGAGAGTTTGTTGGTATGATTGAATAATTTTTTTGCATTCTTGATAAAATAAATTGGATTAAAATGCTAAATTGTGTATCATTTGTGATATAGATCATTAACCTTTGTGAGATTTTTTAGCCTTATTACTAATGGAATACATTTTTCTATCTTTTTTTGTTATGTGTTATCTCACTCATGATTGCTAGTTACGCTAGAACTTGACTTGACTCTTGTCCTCATGCATATATTGAAATGATCTAGGCATTTGTGGGGAAATTTGATTATAGAATTTGGGCACATGTTTCTAACTTTTAAATTTGATTTCTTAAAAGCTCTTTATAGCTTAGATTAATATTTTTAGCTTCTTTCAAAACATTGGGTCGAATTTGAATTATAATTTTATTATTTGCATTTTAATTTTATTATTTGTATTTTGACTCTTGTTCGCTCTGTAGGCCATAACTTGAGCTATGGATATCGGATTGCCTCATACAAGTAAGCGTTGGAAAGCTAAAAATCATAGCTACAACCTTTGTATTGAAAGAAAAGACCAATTCCGAACTTTACTGAGCCTAAATTACATATTTCGTAATTTGAACTTTTGTAATAATTTTAAATAATGGGTCACTTGTTTTTAAACCATAAACCCTAAAGCCCAATATCAAGTACCATATATTGGCAGTTTTGTTTCTTTTCTACGAACTAAAAAATTAGGATTTAGATTGCTACAAAAAATAAATAGTTTTTATTTTAATTTCATGGAAGACTAATTTTATAAGATTAATCCACGAATTTAGAGTTTCATCAACATCTTGAGATTCAGGTTACACTGTCAATTTTGATTCATGATTACATTCTTGTTTATTTGATTATATTGATATCTTGATTGCTTAAATTGAATTTCAATAGGATCGATTAAATTTATGTGACAAAATTTGGTTTCGATTTCTAATTTAATTGAATTATAATTTTACAACGTTTGATCGTTAATTGTAATATTTTGATAATTGTGATGCTTAATCCAATCAAAGAAACCAAATTCATATAGAATTGATTACGATTGTTTAATCAATTCTATAGTCAAATAAGAATAGAATGACGAATTAGAAATTAAACTCATTGATGGAATCTGTGATAGGTCTGAAACTCGAATACGTGGATTAATCGTTTTGTTAATCTGTTAAATCAAAAATCTAAAAAACCCTCTTTTTAATTTCAACTTTCAGTTTGATTATTATTATCATACCAAAAGTCGTCGTGAAACGATTCGAGTTGTTACCTCTATTTATATTTTATTAATTATATTTGACTCGTGTGCGACATCGGATCAGTTGCCAAAATATATTTTTTACATTTTCAAGCTATCTCCATTTAGATTCCAAGTTCAGGATGATTTCTACTTCCAAAGAGTTAAATTTTTTAGTATTTTTACTTGATATTCTCCTAACCACTTCAAAGTCATTATAAATTCATTTTCTCTCTTCTCTTCTATACTTACAATAGTGTTCTTCCTCCCAATATTATACCCGAAAATTGATAGCATCACAAAAATAGTTTGATTGACCCTCATTTCTCGTTGTGAAAGATAAAAGACTCTTTTGACATAGATAAGGGGAGATGATGAGGTCATATTCAATGAAATTGAAGTTGGATTAAACACCATTTTGATTTGAACAAAGTATTTGATGATACTATGTGTCTTATGAATGAAAGTGTTGACCTTCAACTAGAATCAAAATTTGACATTGATAAGGATTTGAGCCAAAAGAACATTCTATCATATGAGAGTTGTGGCCTTGAACAATATAGGGGACTAGACATTGAAGTTCATTATGAAGAGTTGAAGTGCACTAAAATGGTGCAATAGACAAAAGATAACCACATAAACAGTCTAACTATTAGCCAAAATAAGGTTATTTTGCATCTATATCTCTTTTTTATTTAAAATTCTCCATTATACTATACATTAAATTAAAATGTTCTATTTTTTTTTTTTTAATTTTCAAGAGGTCACATTCTCGTCCTGCGACTACTTGAAGGATAATTTATTTTTCTGTAGTAGGAGATCGCATATCTGGAATGTGACAATCTATAATCTATTATTTATTTATGTATTTATTTTTAAAAATAAATAATTATTAATTTAATAAATTAAAAAAACAAAATTATATTGATAAAATCAAATAAAATATATTTAATAACAAAAATACATTAAAGTTATTTTTTATTGATTACATCCAGAAAAAGAAAAATAGAAGAGAATTGTTAACAAAATAGAATTAAATTATTAATTTATTATAAAATAAAATTAAATTGCTAAGGTGTTTTTGAAGGGCTTAGAGCTAACAAAAAATTTATAACGTCATTGTCAAATCTCGTTCAAATAATGCATCAACTCGCTAGGCGAGCTAATCAACTTTATAGCTTGTGTTCAATACTGCCAAATCTTGTTGGCGATGGAATCATATTGCTTGTAGAGAATTCAAATTTTTCTATTTAATTTGGATATTTGGGCATCGCCACCTCACGATATGGAGGTCTCGATTGGCGATGCCATTATGAACCTTACAACATTTAAGCGGATTTTTGCATCTAAAAGGGAGTTTTGATTTATTTATTTTTTTTAGACTAAGGAGACAAATTTTTGCATCTAAGGAGCACAAACTTGAAGATTTCCACCTATGAAGTTGGGTTTACAACTTCTATCTTTTATCTTTCATGTGTGATTTCTTCATCTCTTTTGCTTTTATGTGTTTATGATGTGTAATAAACTCTCTAACAAAGCTAAACTCTCTATTGTTAGAAATGAGTAAAACAATATCAAAACCTTTAGTGTTTGTTTTGATATTTGGATATTTAAATGAATTCTATTGAGTTGTGTTTTAATCTATATTCTTAATGTTTTTTTATCATCTTATCATTGATTAATTGGTGTATGGTTCAAAGTTTAAATGAGAATGAAATCTTTAAATGATTGAGATTGAATATGTGGCTTTGTATTTTGGATTAAATTAAGATTAAAGATTCAATAGTTAAAAGATTAGGATTAGCAAACTCTTGGAAATTGGTAACACGGATTGTGAAGTATCGAGTACTCTGTTAGGGCTTCTAATCTTATGGGTCATATATCAAATTAACTTTTCGGTACATCATTTGATATGTAAGTATGAAATTGGAAGATCTAGAAATTGTTAGAGATCTACCATTGGAAATTCTACAATCCCAAGACAAGGAAGATATACTCACACACGATCATAGTAGAATCAAAGTTTAAAAATAAAATATTATAAATATAAAATAACAAAATAAATTATCAAAATGTTAGAATTCAAAGTATGATTTATTATTCTTTGAATGTACAATTTCCTATGTTCATTGATATAACTTCTAGTCAAATATAAGTTCCTAGTATTTAAATGTAATTATTGTAACCTCATTATAAATAGAAGATGTGTGATCTTGTTTGAGACACAGAAGAAACATGGAAAATATATTTTACATGGTATTAATATTGATTCATCCTAGGGCTACTCTGCCTTTTTCAATTGTGCCATAACCTTTTCATTTGTTTTTTCCTCTTCAAAATTATGTGTTACAACTGTGCTTTTCCATTCCAATTGTGTGTCTACTATTCTAGTTCAATCACCACCACATACCGCTGCACAATCCTCCAGCGAACACGGTGGCTTTTTTTTTTTGCACCGCCAAACTCTAACGCACATGCTGCCTCCTTATCCGCACGTGAGACCCATCCGCCTTCACCAATCCCGCACGTGACACATTTGGCCTCTAACTTTTCAACGCAAGTCGTCGCTCAAGGCCTTACAACATATTATGAGGTCCTTTTCAACTTTTGGAGATTTTTCAACATATTTTCTTCTCTTTCACCAAATGTTGATTGTCATGTTCAACACCGAATCTGCTGCAACCTCCTCTTCTATTTTTAGTTTCACTACGTTTACTTTGATCTCGGGCGAAAAATATTACACAGGATGGGCAACTGTCGTTGAACTTTGGCTTCAAGGACAAGGTCGTAAAGACCATTTGCTCATATTGTCCAATGATGTCGCTGCCAAGGATCAAGATAATTGGAAACAATATGATGCCTCTCTATGCAGCGTTCTTTGATTTTCAATCGATGTCAAACTTCAATATCAGTTTTGCTCGTTTAAAACATGTTATGATGTTTGGGCAAAGGCAAATATGACATACTCCAATGATGTTAATCGTTCATATACTATAGTCTTTAATATTATTTCCATGAAGAAACAAGAATTTGATATGCAAATCTACATAGGTAACCTTGATAGTTTGATTGTTAACTTCAATGAGCTTATATGCCCTATACTGAAAGTGCCGAAACACATGCTGAACAACGTGAAATTTTTTTTATGGTTATGGCCCTTGCATGTCTTAAACCAGATCTTGATTCAGTTTGCAACCAAATTCTATCTAGTGCTACTGTTCCCTCATATGAATCTGTTTGTGAAAAATTATTGTGCCTTTCAGCCCCTTAAGCTCCTCCTCCAGACCTTGCTTCTCTCAATGTGCAGCTGAATCTACTACACTTGTCTCTAATTATTATCAACGAAGTGGTAGAAGAGGAGGACGTGGACATAATCGTGGTCAAACTCGATGCAACTATTGCAACTGATTTGGCCACGTTGAAGCACAATGTCGCACCAAAGCTAATCAACTACAATCCAAAGTTGCCAATGTTGCTCAAATTGAGACCTTTGACACAAGTGATCAAGTCATGCTTTCTACCACATAATATAATGAGTACATCAAGCTAAAGGTGCAAATGCAAACTACTACACAAGTTGCCTTTGTTGCTCAGATCGGTAATCCTATTGCCTTTGTTACACAATCTTCTTCACTTGGTCCTTGGATACTTGACTTAGGCTGATATGATCATATATCTGGTAATAAATTGTTTTTCTCATGTTTGACTTATATAGACACACTACCTAGTATTACTTTGGCTAATGGGTCACAAACCAAATTTCATGGTATTGGCTGAGCAAACACTACAACATTTTTGCTTTTCAACAACATTTGAAAAATATTGTCAAAACACGGAAAAATGTTGTCAAAGAGAATATACAATATTTTTTGTGCGTCTCATATGTGAGCGTTGCCTACTGCTTTTGGCAATATTTTTCTTGAATTTTTGGGCACACTATTTATAAATGTTGCATAAATTATAAGAATATGAAACAATTTTTCAACACATCTAAGACAACATTTTTTAATTGTTGTCTTTGTTGACACCAATTGATAAATGTTGTCTTAAAGTAATACAATGAGAACATTAATAAAATGTTGCTAGAGCTTATAGGCAACAATTTAAAATTGTATTCATATTATGCAAATAAAATTTTTATTTTTCTATTATTTAAATATAAATCATAAACTAGACATTTTGCTATTATTTTATAATAAATTATTTTGTAAACATAACAGTTTAATTACATACGCAACTCATTCAATTTTAAATCTTCTCTTTTATTTTACTTATAACAATTATACATAACTCAAAAGAATTGAATTAAGTAAAATATAATAGAAATTTAACACAAGTTGTTAACTAATTAGTTGTATTCAAATACATAGTCGTAAATAAAATGTCACAACATAATTTATTAAGTTTAACATTTTAAAGTACAAGTCTAGCAAAATGACAAAATATAGTTTGTTGAAGTTTTGATACTTCAATTAAGTACATGTCTAACAAAAAACATCATCCAAAAAACTATCATAAAATATGATCCATAAATTCGTCATCCAAATCATTCAAGTGCATCTTCTTCAGATTCATTATCTACATTGTACATTTCAAATTCATCATCTTGAAATTTATCACCTACATCATCATCTTGAAATAATTCATTATCATTTTTACCATCTCCATGATACCTTGCTGCATAAAAAAAAAATAAAAACAAAATAGATGATGAAACAAAACTCGCAAGAAGAAATGGACGCGAAAAACACACAGAAAAATTCAAAACACACAAACAGAACTGCAAATAAAAACATAAAAATGCACACGAAACTGAATCTCATTAAACAAATATTGAAACATAATTGAGCAAAACAGTGAGCAATACACAAACATAACCGCAAACAAAAACAAAATTCAATAGTGAATCAGTTTCCAACTCAACAGTGAAACAAAAGTAAAACCAAAATTCAGGATATATTTTCAAAATCACCACTAACATCGATAAGTTTATCATTAATATTTTATACTTATAATAATTCAAAAATGTAACATCACAATCACTATTTGTAACGCCCCGATTTTTAAATGCGAGAGTGTATTTTTTTTTCAAAACAAATTCATAAAACAAAGAAATAAATAAGGAAAATACCTTTGGATAAATGTTTAAGTCATAACCCAACGACAATTAAGTCAATATAATTTACAAGCAGCGGAATAGTTTTTGAAATATGAATCCAAAGTATTTACACATCAAAAAGTGGTACATAGAACCCATCGAAAATAAAATGTCATGCTGACAATATTAGTATAGGTACAGTCTTCCAATTTAAAATAAACACAATCCAAAAGAAAGACATCTAGTCCCTATACGTCAACCTAATCTGATCATTCTACAAAAAACTATACATCCTGAGTGATCTTCACGCGCTCCGCAAGATCCTCCTAACATAGATCTAGTCAGGTGTTTCCAACTACATCCCCATCCACAGGGTACAAACCGGTAGGATTGTCCTGGCTCTCATCTGAGGGCAAAGCCTAGATTTCCACAATAGTTGTAAAGGGTCACCGACCAAAATTAACAATTAACACATAACATTTAAGTTTTTAAATGCACAAAATAACCTTTCAACTTAGCATGCACCTTAAAAGAGTTTTCCATATGCTAAACGTTCATATAATACTTGCTAAGTAAAAATGAAATCAAAATAAGGTTTTAATCAATCAAGAAGTAAATCAACTAACCAATCAATTGATGAATCAATTGGACAATCGATTGTCTGACTTAGAATACAAGTTTCTACTAAGCAAATCGATTGGGAAATCGATTTCTTAAAGGTTTTTAGTGAAACCTGTATTATGGGTTTAAATCAATCGATTTCCTAAATGTTTTTGGTGAAACCTGTATTCTGGGTTTAAATCAATCAATTGGGAAATCGATTTATTAAATAGCTGAGCCCCTGTAACATGCCAAATCGATTTTAAAAAATAGTTGAGCCCCTGTAACATGCCAAATCAATTGGAAAATCGATTTGTTCAATATATTTTCAAGATTCCAGAAAATAAGAAACGTAATAATCGATTTGGCAGTCAATTAAGCTGGAATTATATTTTCACAGAATCGATTGGGAAATCGACTGTTTCTGATGTTTTTCTAAAACTACATAACTGAATCAATCACAATTACACACAATTCCAAAACATAACACTTAGCACTTATAACACAATCACCACGACATCATGAGTTTCGAAATAGTTTTGCAATCAAACACACTATCACACAATTCCAAAACATCCACACTTGACAATTATAACACGATCGCCACGACAACTTGAGTTCAAACACTCAATCATAATCTTGAGTCAAACACGACTCACGTGCCAAACACGATGCGTATATGCCAAAACGCATGGACTCGAAATTCAAATCAAACTCTTCGGGAGTAGAAAATCGTAATTGTACAGTCTCTCACAGACCAACACTTATTACCAAGGTGCCACCTATTACAGGCCTGCACGATTTATTAATTTTTAGCCTATCACAAGTCTTAAACCTCAATTCCAAACAAAACCCTCCGCGAGAGGCGTAAATCCTAAACGTACAATTTCTCATGAACGAACACAAGTGCAGTCTCTCATGGACAAACACGGGTGCAGTCTCTCCCGGACAAACACGATTTTCAAGGGTGTAGTCTCTCACAGACAAACACTAGTGCAGTCTCTCACGGACAAATACAATTTACTAGGGTGTAGTCTCTCACGGACAAACACAATTTACCAGGGTGTAGTCTCTCACGGACAAACACCAGTGCAATCTCTCACGAACAAATACAATTTACCAGGGTGTAGTCTCTCACGGACAAATACCAGCTCTCACGGAGAAACACAATTTACCAGGGTGTCACGGACAAACACTTGTGCAGTCTCTCACGAACAAACACAATTTACCAAGGTTTAGTCTCTCACAGACAAACACCTGTGCAGTCTCTCACGGACAAACACAATTTACCAGGGTGTAGTCTCTCACGGACCAACACATGTATAGTCTCTCACAGACAAACACAATTTACCAGGGTGTTGTCTCTCACGGACAAACACCTGTGCAGTCTCTCACGGACAAACACAATTTACCAGGGTGTAGTCTCTCACGGACAAACACCAGTGCAGTCTCTCACGGGCAAACACAATTTACCGAGATGTAGTCTCTCACGGACAAACACCAGTGCAGTCTCTCACGGACAAACACAATTTTCCAGGGTGTAGTCTCTCATGAACAAACACCATTAAGTAAAGACAGTTATTAAAGGATTCCCCGTTTTTAATACCCATTTAACTCTTACAATTCGAACGACAATCATTAAGTAAATATAGATATTAAGAGATTCCCCATTCTTAATACTCATTTAACTCTAACGATTTTCACTACAAATATTAAGTAAATCGAGATATTAAAAGATTCCCCATTTTTAATACTCGTTTAACTCTAATGATTTTCACAACAAACATTAAGTAAACATAGATATTAAATGATTCCCCATTTTTAATACTCGTTTAACTCTAATGATTTTCAAATTCCACACAGAACATACTCAGACATATTCTCAAATTCAATCCACAATTCACACCAAATCACATTAATTCATTTTCCACAAAATCCACACAAACACATCTCAAAATTTATAAATATTAGTTATGAACACGTCAAACACGACAACCACAAATCATCACAACCCACCACTCAAACATATCAAATTTCCTTTCCCCAAAACTACATATAAATGAGTTAAATTCATTTTCCACAAAACACTCATCAATATCACCAAAATCCAACTCTAAAATTTTCACCCATTAAAGCATTAAATTCATTTTCCCCAAATCAACACTTCAACCCTAACAAATTTCTTTTCCACACAACCACAAATAAGTCCCTAAATGCAAACTAAAAGTTTGAAAGGAGCCCTTATCTTAACGTTAGCTTTAACGTGCGATTATGGTACCGCGAGTAAATCCGGTAAAATCTCCGCTCGCGACGTCGCTTCCAAAGTTAGTTCACTAGCACCGTAGCGTGGTGGTGAGCAACTTTCCCTTCTATCTCTTCGCGAAACGAAGCTCAGATCTAGATGAAACATGGAGGTTTACGTTTAACGGTTTTGAAAACCCCTAACACCATTTTTCTTCGTTTTTGAATCAAAGAGGAAGAATGAAGGTGAGAAATTCTTTGTTTTCTCACCTACCAAGCCTTGGGTTTCTTTTCTTAAAGCAAAAGAAGGAAAAAGAAAGCAAAAGAGGAATGAGAAAAAGAAAGCTCCGCGAGGCCGTTTGGTTCTTTCTTCCTCTATTTCCCTTTTTTCCTTTTTTTCTTTCTAACATATATAATAATATATATACATATACTTATATATATATATATATATTTATATTATACTTAAAATTCACCCAAACAAATATCTAACAACTCTTATACACATTACTTCACGCACATCACAAACTATTTTGATGAAAATATTTACTCTCGTCGCAACTCAATTGACAGATACAATTTTCACCAACCCGAGATATTTTAACAAAACTGCCCAGAATTATATTCTTCGCAACCTAAATAAATTATTCTTCGACAAATAACTTTAATCCAATTTCCAAAAAAATATATTCTTGGCATTTAACTCATTAAATACCAAAAACAGGGCTAACAGCCTAAGAAACTCAACACAAAATACACTAAAATTGTATAATTTAGGATTTAAAAACTAAGGGTCTTACACTATTTATTTATTTATTTATTTATTTTTGAATAACATCACAATCACTATTGTTGGTATAATAGCCTCTATCCTTAGAAAGTTATACACAAGATTATTAACCAAATTGTCCAATTTCTTTCTAAGTGATGAACTGAATATTAAAACCAACTTGTCTAATATTAATTCCAATTTAACAGTTATAGATTCAAAAACTAATCAAGACAAAGATTCAAATACACATGTATTATCAAGATAAGAGTACATATTCAAAACTTATTCAAAACAAATATTCAAGAACACATGGATCATCAAAATAAAGAGTATAGAGATAGAAAGTTGTGCACCAGGGATTTTTATACTGGTTCGACTATCGATTCGTTAGTCTACATCCAGTCCTGAAATCAATCACAGATTTCAGCCTTCACTAGAATTGATTTGAGTAATTTTTACAGACTTTCCAGCACCTCACTGCCTATACATCCAACTCAACACCACTTCTACCACAACACCAACCTATCCCTAAGAGCTACTCGCCAAGCTCTAGCGAGATCAAGTTGAGGTTTCTTTTAGATGAACACAAGCATCCTAAAAGATAACCACCAGTTTAACAATACTGGATTTCTGCACACTTTCTTTTACAAAGATTGTTTCTTACAAAGAGAACTAAGAAATAAGAACACTTTATTCAATCACACAAATCTCACACTCAAAGTATTTTGCCAATTGATATTTGTGAGTTGTAACAGTTTCTCTCAAAGTGTAATTTCCGAGTAGCCAATGAAAACTTTAAGTTCTTTCAAAATGTATTAACTATTATAAAAATTGTGATTGATAAAGTTTATATAGTTTCAGAAAAACCACAGTCAAATCGATTTCCTAATCGATTTATTAATGTGTATAACCATCTTAATCGATTATCGCCTTTCTTGTTTTTCTTGAATCTTGAAAATATATGAACTAATCGATTTCCTAATCAATTCTTTTAATGCATATATCAGAAACTGATACTCAGTTTATATCAGAATCGATTGACTAATCGATTATACTTGTTTTGTTCAAACAACGAGATCAAAACAATCGATTACTCAGTCGACCCACTTTCATTGACATAATCGATTTGGTAATGGGCTAAATTCTTCTTGTAACTCAAACATTTACTCCAATCGATTTACCAATCGATTTGGCTGATCACAGTGACTCAGATATTTACTCCAATCGATTTGCCAATCGATTTGACTTGTTACTGTAACTCAGCTATTTAGTTAAAATCGATGTGCCAATCGATTATGCAATATGTTTCGGATAAATGATTATCCAGTTCATTCATTCAATCAATTACCTAATCGATTAGTGCAAAGCTTGCAACTTAAGAAACTTATTTCAATCAATTGTCCAATCGATTTCGTTAATCACAAAACACATGTCTGATGAAAACACATTTTCGTAATCGATTTGCCAATCGATTAACTCAGTAACAGCTTGGTTATGTGAATCACAAAATTGATTACTCAATTGATTTGCAAATCAATTGTCCAATTGATTTGTTTAATCACAAAACACATACATGATTAAAAACATTTAAGTAATCGATTTCTCAATAGATTAACTTAGTGAAAATTTGTTCTGTGAATTAGACAATCGATTACCTAGTTGATTTATCAATCGATTTACCAATTGATTGATTTACTTACTTATTTTATGATTTCATTTTTAATTTGACAAATACTTAGGTATGAAACCATAGTGATGAATCTACCTATTAAATACTATGACCACTAGACAAAATTGCATATAATCTTCAAGCTTTGTATACTATCATCCATCTTTGCTTGATTGCTTGAGATCCAAGATTTGTCCAAGTGTTTGATTCTTTTTCACATAATCTTCAAGCTTTATGATTAATCTTTGCTTGATTGATTTCCTGAAATGTATCTCAACTTACACTATTAGATTTATCAAATAATGCATATACATTGTATGTTTGGAAGTTATATCAAAATCAATATCAAGGAGGCATATTTCTTACAATTATTAGACCAAAAGTATGATGTGCTATTAGACTCCAAGATAAGGTTCCTTACAAATTAAGTCCAAATGCACATTTTTTTTCTTCTCAATTTCACTTTTACAACAACAAGAATTTAGATCAAACTCAATTACATCAACAATAATAACAATTTTTATATATGATTACCTTTTCAAGACATGGAGCATGAGTTGATGTAGAGGAATGCATTTGTGTTGTAGTCTCTTTGGGGTACCATAACCATCACCATGAGAAAATCCTAACAAATCTTCTATTGATTTCATATTAATTTGAATATTGCAATGTTGCATTAGGATTTTGAAAGCATGTTTCAATTTACCAATCTTATCATCAAAATTTTCCACGAAGATTGAGACCTCTTCATTGTGTGTTTTTTTCAAAGCATTTATCTCCTCCTTTAGCTTTAAAGAAGTTTTAGTTACTTTTCTCCCATAACAATATATCATGTTAGGACGCTTCTTTCCAAAAATAGCTTCAAATGCTTTTGTATCACTTTCTTCATTTTCAACCATTTTTTGAAGTTGAGACTAGAAAAAAATTTCAAGTAATTATTATCTACTATTATAAACAATACTTTATGAAAAAAATTAAGTATATGTAAGTTATTGTAATGATAACTTTTAACATTCAATTACTTTTTTTAGTTTCTACATCCAATGATTTTCCTTTATTTTCTTTCCGAGTTTCAACAACAATTTCTATTTGAGTAGGCTCTTTTTGTTGTTTTGCATGCTACATAAATAAAAAGAATTTCAAAACAAAACAACCCACGAATTAACACAACAAAATTTGAAACTATGTATACCATAAGTAAAGGATGAAAAAAATTTACAAATTTTTCACGAGCTAAAGAGAATTTCTTGGGCCCCATTCGTTTCACCCATTTTAGTTGAGCTCTATTTCTAGTGTTCCTTTCATTGATTGCTTGCATTTATAGTTGAAGGAATTGCTATAGTAAATTTTACTTACATATTTTATTATACATAAAATGAGGAATAATATATAATAAATTTATTAATCTTACTTGTATAGGTTCCGAATTCCAATATTCACAAAGCTTTATAAAATGAGATTCTAACAACTTTGGAGGACGATGTTTGAGTCTCTCGGTCATGTTGGAATACTTCAAAAAATTATCCTTCTTAATTTTGTGCTTATATATTCTCCATGCATCTCTAATGGTAGTCTCAACCTAATCTTGTGTTTCAACCGACAAGAAAAACTTTTGCTACAAAAATTATAAGATGAAAAACATCATGCAATCAATTTTTTTTAATAACTAGACATTTAAATTCACACATACAGTAGTATTTCTCCAGAAGCATCTTATATTTTTATCAGGCATTCCTGACCAATTTATGTATATCAAAGGACAAAATGTTGAGTTCGTAGCCAACGTTCATAAGAAATGGCTCAAGTCAGATACTACTTTATCAATAGGACCTATAGGTTGAACATCCTCATTAAAGGTCACTTCTTCTCGCTCTTCCAAAGTTCTTCCATGAATCCTTTTGCATAAGGTTTTCCCGCGAGTTTTTCTTTTTTATGTCCTATATCACATATTTGTTACCATTATATACATGACATGTACGTGAAATCATTATCATGAAGTACAAAAATAATTTACGTTTTTCTTCTTCTATATTTTTGTATGCCTCGTCTTCATTGATATCTTCTACAGCTTGTGCAATATCTTCCATAACTTTTGGTTATCTTAAGTCTTCTCCTCTATTTTTTTTCTTAATAATGGCTTATTTTGGGTTCCTTTAAAAGGTTAACTTGAGCTCAAGTGAATGTTGTTGCATGGTTTTTCTCCATTGTCTAACTTGGTTGCATCCATTTTCTTTGACTTTTGAAGTTCTATAAAATCATCAATCAACATTGATGGACATGTTGGCATCTTCTTTGCCTTTTTAGGACATTGAATTTTTGACATCATTAATTGTTTTCAAAGAAAGATTTGGTTTCTCATATTTGTTATTCTTAGTAGGAATAAAGAATTTCTTTCCAGCTGTCTTTTCCATTTTTTTGAATTTTCTCTTTATTAGTATTTGGAAGGTTCTCACGAGTTCTTTTTTTAAACATTCCCAGTTTCAATACAATGTCATCAAATAATTGTCTTCAAAAGAATAGCCAAATTAAAATTTGATAAAAAAAAATTAGTTACCTTGTACATCTTCTTTGTCTCCATGTGCAATGTGCTTGTCCATGTTGCCATCAACATTTTGAACTATTTCTCTATTATTTGCATGAACATGCAATGCATTGATTGTAGCTTTCTCATGAGTTCTTTTGTTTAGTGTCTCTAATTTAAATGAAAATTCATCGAAAGATATTAGGAATATTTTAATGTATATGTAAAAATAAAAAAGTAGTATGCATAATAAATTAAAATAATAATATTTACCTTGTACAACTTTTTTGTCTCCATGTGCAAAATCTTTCATAGCTTGTGGTTGCCCAATCTTAGATCTTTCCATTTTCTTTGGAACAATGTGTTTGTCCATGTTGCCATCAACCTTTCAAATTCTTTCTCTATGAGTTTTTTTCTTCTTCTAATTTTATTGTAGATTTATCAAAAAAAATATTAGGAATATTTATCTATAAGAAGTCCAATAAAAAATAGTACATATGGAATATTACAAAATCTAATCATGAAACTAGAATATGATTTACCTTCTACAACTTCTACAATCTCTTGAATCATTTCTCTATTATTTTCCTGCAACCTCTCATTCAATTTTTTCTTTTTTAATTCGCTTGAATTTCTTTGCCAACTCAATGTTTGATCTTGCTTGGAAAGGAAAATCAGAACTTTTAGTAGGAGTTTGACCAATCTTTCCAAGAGATCCACTAGCCTTTACAACTCTTACTTTTTTCATTGTGGCTAACGATGATGAACTACAAAGGAAAAAACATAAATAATACATAAATTATACAATATATTGACTAAGACAATGTAGGGTGAAATAATTTTGATCAACAGATAGGAAAAAGACATACTAAATACTACCAAATAGTAATACATGACATAATCAAAACAAGAATCATCAATGGTTTCGTATTCACTTTCAAAACTTGTATCATCATCACTCTCATGTTCATCTTGTTGGTTGTGAAGTTCTGAAAAAGTCATCTTTCTTGTGCTCTTTCCAAAAAAACATGCAATTGTTGGGACATGCATCAATACTTTTATAGTCTAACCCCAAATATTTTATCATAGATTTTGTTTTATTGAAAGAGACATGGATGTTCCAATCTGGCATAGCCTCTTTCAACAACTCTTAAAGAGCAATGAACGAGTATTGCACCACCCATGGATACATTTCAACAAGTAGATTCGAATAATGAATGATAATGTAGAGAATTTTTTTCAACCAAGATACAACTCTTGATTTGCATCATCAGCAAATACTTAGAGGATAAAATTACGATTACCTAAAAAGAATATAGAAATAATAACACTAAAACACAACATATGCTAATATTAATATATTAAGTTTTTTATGCATATGATTAGGGATGTTATTCATAATCGATGCAAATGAAATAATATATTAAAAATGTCAACTTTATCCTTAACATATTCACTAATTTCAATTAGCATTAATCTTGAAGTATTAGATATTAGCATAGGCCGCAATAATAATTAGTAAGGAGAGTTTATCCAACATATATCTCATTATCTCATTGTAAAATTAGGAAACTAATAATTAGAGATACACATAATGTGCCACTGTGATATTTCAAAGGAAGAATAGCCAAAACTGAAAAATTTAAAGTAAATCAAGAATGACTCAAATGCAAGCACAAAACTTCTATTATAAGATTTATATAAATATAACCAGCTCTAACTGAGATAATGATTTGTATTTAAGTTAAAAAATGAAGATAATTTTATTTGCGTACTTTGTTTGATAAAATCCACCCTTAAAAGTTTTGCTTGGTCAAAGTCTCACTAATTTGATAATCAAGTTTCAAGATGTGAACGACAACTGTATCAAGGCATAGAAAAAGAATAATCAACACAAAAAACCAAAGGTATTGTATTTCCTAGTTCCTACAACATAAAGTAAAAAATCATATGCTTAATTATGGCTTCAAAATTATGATGAATGAAAACCAAATTTTGAAAAGAACGACCAACAAAATAATCGAACAAGAAATGAAAAGCAAAATAAAACAAACTAGAGAAAGCATCAAAGAAAAAAGAAACACAATAAAGAAAATAGAGAAGATGAACCCTAAACCAAGCATTGAACATAACTACAAACAAGCAAACGCGAAAACATGAACAAATATGCAAACATGTCATTACATGACGTCAATGAATTGGATGCGAACACCGGAGAACAGGAGAAAGAACGAGTGGACAACAACACAAACTATGTTTTTGTTGATGGAGGAGAGATTGCATTGACGGTGTTGTATGTTGACACAGAGGATGAATGAAGACAAGTTAGTTGATGAAGAATTTGAACGACGACCCAATGTGTTGATCATTTAGGGATTTAGTGAAAAAGAAAATTATTTGGTAATGTTGGGATTGAAAGTTGATGAAGAATGGATAATGAATTGGAGGGATTAAAATTTTAGGGATTTTGCAATTGGTTTTGGAGGGACAGCAAATCTGTTTCTATTTCCTTTTCTTCTTCTACGACAACGTTCCACTTTATTTATTTATTTATTTATTTATTTTTAACATAGTTTCATTTTATATAATAAAAAAAACAATATAATGTATAAATATTAAATAGGCATAATTTTACTCATGCGGTTCCTTAACTTAATTTCAGGTAACACTTCAGTATTTTATCTTTTTTTTTTCTTCCGAATTTGGTTCTTTATTTAATTTTAAGTAAACAATTTTATCTTTATGTTTTAAATGTTAACAATGTTATGCTTTTTTTACAAAAATTCATCAAAGTTTTCAAAAAAAAAACTCATAAAATTAATTATCATCTTCAATATAATGAAAATTTCATCAAATTTATAACTCAAATCTTCAAATAAACTCATTTTCATTCTTTATATTTTCAAATTTTTGTAATAAAATTAAATAAATGACTAAATCAGGAGAAAAAAGAAGATAAAGGATTAAAGTGTTGTATGATATAAGTTAAAAGACCGTAAGAGTAAGTGTGGGGATAGGTCAGGACAGGTCAGACTTTGAAAGGTCAGAGCCTGTCATACGATGAATTTTTTAGGCCTAAGTCTGGCCTACGACCTATCATAGGTTTTTTTTTCAGCTTGAGTCTGGCCTACGACCTATCATAGCCTGACCTGTAAGACTATTTAAAAGCCTTATTCACAATAAAATATTTAAATGTTATTAAATGTTAGTAAATGTTATATTTTACTTATTTTTTAAATAGGCTAAGCTAGGCCTTTATATACAAGGAAAACTAATAAAATTATAATCAAATCTAATAAAATAATTACTAACAAATTTGTAATGCAATAACCTTTCAATAAAACAAAAGAAAAAAAAACAAAATGAATTCATAATTAACAAATTCTAAAAAGTCCTTCAATAATTACAAATAAAACAAAATGAACCCCATAAACAGTTACACAATGACAAAAATATGATATCAAATCTTCAAAGTGATTTGTATCTCTTGTTTATCAACCTTCAAAAACAAAAGAAAAAATACATATATGTTAGACACTGAGCTAAAAAGTAATAAATAAATAAATAAATGAACAAATTATTAAAAAAACGAATAAATACTACTTGATAAAAAAAATATTGATTTAAAAGAATAAATTTTTTATTGAAACAAACGCACCTATTATTATCGCTCAAAACAAATGCTCTCAAACAACCTCATATTATTACCTCTCAAACAAAATCATATTCAGTACTAATATAT
>JBBPBT010000850.1:6945188-6986733 GCA_037974875.1 Cicer bijugum
ATATAATTTTTTAACTCCCATTTGTTTACTATTATAAAAATAATTTTTTTAAAAAAATAATTTTTAACTTGTTTGTATATAATTTTATGAAAATGATTTAACCATTTCGTAAACACATTTTAAGATTTGATAAATGAAATTGAGTACTCTAAAAAAATAATAAATAATCACAACCAAAAAACAATGATGTAGAATAAATTGAAAAAGAAAACAACACTTATTTGATGAAAATCTAGATAATGGTAGTATGGATTGAGAAAGCTAATAAATGGAAGAAAAAAATACAACTAATGAATTGATGTAAAATAAAAACTTATTAAAAATTAACGGAGAGCAATTTAAGAGTAATTGCGTTATTCTCTCGTGAGATAAGTTATGTATTTTTTAATTATGTTTCGTTTTTTTCTCTCGACTATTGCAAAAGCCAAAAGCGAGAAATTACTATTTTTAACTTTTCAGTTTTAACAAAAAAAAAATAATTTTTTTAATAAAATCATTTTCAGAAAATCTAAAATAAATAATAAAAAAAAAAAACATTTTTTGATTTGAGAAAATCTAAAACAAATGGACCCTATATTCGATGGTGGCTACTGCAGCACAAACTCGCTGGAGTGAGTGTTGTAAGCATTACAGTTCTGCATAGCCTTACCCAATAAATTTATCTTTGATATTTAGTTTGAGCAAAATCGACATATATATATATATATATATATATATATATATATATATGTTGGAAAAAAGTATGTTATAGTGTGAATTTAATAAATTGTTGAAGTCCCACATTGGAAAGAAATTTATTTTGTAAATTTAAGTGGAAAGAAACTTGTTAAGTCCCACATTGAAAGAAATAATTTTGAAATCCCATATTGGAAAACTCTAGTATTTTGAGTAGTTTCAAATCTATACATACTAAAGTCCCACATTGCTTAGAAAAGAAATGTGAGCTTACTTCCATCACTATATAAAGAGCATCAAACTATTGTGAAAAACACACCAAAGTTGGATGCTTTTCCCAACTTTCTCTTTTCTCCCTCTTATATTCTGCTCGCCAAATTTCGAGCCACTTCTCCCCTTTCTTTCTATCTCTTTCGGTTTAGAGCGGTAATTATACCGTAGTCCCTTTCGGTTTAGAGCGGTAATTATACCGTAGTCCCTTTCGGTTTAGAGCGGTAATTATGCCGTAGTCCCTTTCGGTTTAGAGCGGTAATTATGCCGTAGTCCCTTTCGATTTAGAGCGGTAATTATGCCGTAGTCCCTTTCGGTTTAGAGCGGTAATTATGCCGTAGTCCCTTTCGGTTTAGAGCGGTAATTATACCGTAGTCCCTTTCGGTTTAGAGCAGTAATTATACCGTAGTCCCTTTCGGTTTAGAGCGGTAATTATGCTGTAGTCCCTTTCAGTTTAGAACGGTAATTATGCCGTAGTCCATTTCAGTTTAGAGCGGTAATTATGCCGTAGTCCGTTTCAGTTCAGAGCGGTAATTATGTCGTAGTCCCTTTCGGTTTTTAGAGCGGTTATTATGCCGCAGTCCCTTCGATTTTTAGAGCGGCTGTTATGTCGTAGTCCCTTCGGTTTTAGAGCGGTCGTTATGCCGTAGTTATGAGTGGTCGTAGTACCATATTGTGAATGACTTTAATCGTCATATTGAGAGTGACATTAACGGTCATATTAAGAGTGGCTTTAAGCGCCAAATTGAGGGTGTAATTCTAGAACGGTTTTCTACAGTGCAGTAGAACTCCGATACAGTGATCTGGGCTGTTTTATCCTGGGGACTTCGTGGTTGATAGTCTGCCTTGCACAATTTGGGCAGTACCGCGAAACGTCTTATAGAGAGCGACCTAGTCCGCAACTCAACCCAGTAATATCTTCGGTGGCATAAATTGTGAATTTTAAATAGTTTTTGAAACTCAAATTCCAACAATTTTAAGACGATTTATTCTGCCATGTCAACCGAAGATATTACTGGATTTGGTTATGTTGCCTCTGATTTCAATAAACTGTTTCAGTTTAAAGCAAAGGATAAAAAAGCTGGAGAATTAACCCATCGAAAAATAATGATAATAATTATATTCTTAATGGAGTTGCTGATGATCTGTATAACTACTACAGTTCCAGTAATACTGGTTGAGATATTTGAGATGCTCTAAATGAGTATGTAGTGAGCTGCTACCCAAAGTATCAGATGGCTGAAGACAGATCCGTGGAGGCACACTTTTGTAAAATTCAAAAGATAACTTATGGGATCATCTATTAAGGTACGTTACTCGTGACATATTTAAATTAAGTGTTGAAATTTAATATGTCTCTTTATGTTTGATTGTTGAAATCAATAAAATGTATCTTTTTGCATACATGTTGTGTGATTTTAATTTTTGACATGTTATATTATGTGATATGAACCCATTTGATTTCAAAATTAAGTAACTTAGATTTAATTCCAAAGTTATTGTTAAATGATTTTGAAAAATGTGAATTTTGTAGTCAAGCTAAAATAATAAATAGTTCACATAAACTTGTAGTTAGAGAATCTGAGTCTTTAGATTTATTACACTTTGATATATGTGAACATGATGGGAAAGTTAACACGAAATGAAAAACAAAAATGATACGTTTGACATGTTAAGAATCTCTGTAACTAAAATTGAAAATCAATTTAGTAGAAAGATTAAAAGGTTCCAAGTATGATTCTAGTTTGTTTAAATAAGTTTTATAAATTGTCTAGATTTATATGTGGAACAACTGCACCATAATTGATTCATGTGAATGGTAAAGTTGAAAAGAAAGGAAATATAACTCTTATTAAACTAGTTGTTGCTAGTATGCTTAATTATATTGTTGCATCTCATTAGTGTGCAGAAAATATATTGCTTATTTTGTTATGTTTTGAATAGAGTTCTTAAATCTAAAAACAAAACATCTCCTTATGAGATAGTGAAGAAAAGACAATCGAACTTGTCTTATTTTCAAACATGGGGTGGTCTGAATTATATCAGAATCCCCGATCCCGAGCGAATTAAACTCGCTAGTAGAACCTATGAATGAGAATTCATTAGGTATGCGGTAAAGAACAAGGCGTATGGGTTTTATGATCTGAATGCAAAAGTGATCTTAGAGTCAAATGATGTTGACTTCTATTAAAATAAATTCCCTGTAAAATGGAGAAATAGTGGGGGCAGCGAACCAAGTTACGTTCCTGTTACAAGAAACACTGAAAGCAGTAAACAAGGTGAAACAGAAACTCAAAGAAGTAAGAGAGTCAAAGTTGCTAAAGATTATGGACCAGAATATATGGTCTATAATTTAGAAGAGAATCCTACAAATTTTAAAGAAGTTTTGTCATCATTGGATGCAGATCTATGACAATAAGCTATAAATGATGAAATCGATTCTCTAGAGTCTAACACGACCTTACATTTAGTAGACTTGTCTCCTGGTTACAAACTAATAGGTTGTAAACGAATTTTGAAAAAGAAACTAAAACCCGATGGATCTATTGATAAGTACAAGGCACGCCTTGTAGCCAAGGGTTTTAGATAAAGAGAAAATATAGATTTCTTCGACACTTTTTTACCAGTCACTAGACTAACATCCATTAGTGTGTTTATATCACTTGCGGGTATTCATAACCTGGTGATACATCAAATGGATGTTAAAACAATTTTTTTTTAAATGGTGACCTAGAAGAAGAAATTTATAAGGAACAACCTAAAGGTTTTGTAATTCATGGACAAGAAGACAAGGTCTATAAGTTAGATAAATCTCTATATGGTCTTAAACAAGTTCCTAAGAAATGACATGAAAAGTTTGATAACTTGACTAAATTGAATGGGTTTAAAGTGAAAGAAAGTGACAAATGTATTTACTACGAATTTGAAAATGGCATTTGAACTATCATATGTCTCTATGTAGACGACAAACTCATTTTTGATTCAAACTTTTATGCTATAACATTTTGAAATCATTGTTGTGTAACAACTTTGATGTGAAAGACCTCGGAGAAACAAATGTAATCCTGGGAATCAAGATTACTAGGTCAAAAAGGGAATTTCTTTGGATCAATATCACTATGTTGAAAATATCCTAAAGAAATATAATTACTTTGACTGTAAACCTGCTTGCACACTATATGATCCAAGTGTGAAACTTTTCAAGAACACTGGTGAAGGTGTTAGACAAACTAAATATACGAGCATCATTGACAGCCTCAGGTATGCCACTAATTGTACTAGACCCGACATTTCCTATGTTGTGGGATTGTTGTGCAGGTTTACTAGTAGACCTAGTATGGAGCATTGACACGCTATCGAAAGAGTCATGAGATACCTGAAAAGGACCATGAGTCTCAGATTACATTATCAAAGATTTCCTATAGTCCTTGAAGGATACAATGTTGTTAATTGGAATGTCTTATTAGATGACTCCAAAGCAATCGATGACTATATTTTAATATAGTGAGTGGTGTTGTATCTTGGAAATCGAAGAACAGACGATATTGGCTCAGTCCATTATGGAGTCTGAAATGATAGTACTAGCTACTACTACTACTAGTGAAGAAGCAAGCTGATTGAGATGCTTGCTAGCAGAGATCCCTATATGGGAAAAATCTATGACAGATGTGTTGATCCACTGCGATAGTACCGCGGCTATTGCGAAGATTGAGAATCGTTATTACAACGATAAGAGACGACAAATTTGTCGTAAGCACAACATTGTTAGAAAGTTATTTACTAAATGAGTTGTTATAGTGGATCATGTATGCACTGATGAGAATTAAGCAAATTCTTTGACGAAAGGATTTAGCTACAGAGAAAGTCATAAATACATCCAAAAGGATGAGACTAATGCCTATAGAGTCACTCATGATGGTAACCCGACCTAAAAGACTGGAGATCCCAAGAATTAGGTTCAATGGGTAATAACAAGTCGTGAAGTGATATGAGATGAACATGCTATTGTAAATTAGAGAAGCATGGTTCCTAAAGCAATGATAGTATGAGGTAATAGAAACTCTTAATGAGATCTATACTCTACGTGGAGGGAGTACCTAGCTATAGGAGTACTCTTGATAGACTTACCTATGTGAATGTGGAAGTGGGGCCGCTTCCTACGGAATTTTGAGGCAGAATTCCTAGAGCGTTCACTATACTGGGATACACGTGCAGGGCCATTAACGCACGGGCTTTTGAGAATACACCCTATGAAAAGGCTGTGTGTGGGTTTGATGTCAGAGATAGAGTTCAAGACTACGAGTCACTCTTGTTGAATCTGAATCTTACTTACTATGCAAAGGTTCAAGTCAAGAGACACATTTGTTTATGCACGATCTTATAGAAGCGTTTGACGCTATTTTAGAAATACTTTTTTAAATTCAAGTGGGGGATTGTTGGAAAAAAGTATGTTATAGTGTGAATTTAATAAATTGTTGAAGTCCCACATTGGAAAGAAATTTTTTTTGTAAATTTATGTGGAAAGAAACTTGTTAAGTCCCACATTGGAAAGAAATAATTTTGAAATCCCACATTGGAAAACTCTAGTATTTTGAGTAGTTTCAAATCTATACATACTAAAGTCCCACATTGCTTAGAAAAGAAATGTGAGCTTACTTCCATCACTATATAAAGAGCATCAAACTATTGTGAAAAACACACCAAAGTTGGATGCTTTTCCCAACTTTCTCTTTTCTCCCTCTTATATTCTGCTCGCCAAATTTCGAGCCACTTCTCCCCTTTCTTTCTGTCCCTTTCGGTTTAGAGCGGTAATTATACCGTAGTCCCTTTCGGTTTAGAGCGGTAATTATACCGTAGTCCCTTTCGGTTTAGAGCGGTAATTATGTCGTAGTCCCTTTTGGTTTAGAGCGGTAATTGTGCCGTAGTCCCTTTCGATTTAGAGCGGTAATTATGCCGTAGTCCCTTTCGGTTTAGAGCGGTAATTATACCGTAGTCCCTTTCGGTTTAGAGCGGTAATTATACCGTAGTCCCTTTCGGTTTAGAGCGGTAATTATGCCGTAGTCCCTTTCAGTTTAGAACGGTAATTATGCCGTAGTCCATTTCAGTTTAGAGCGGTAATTATGCCGTAGTCCCTTTCAGTTTAGAGCGGTAATTATGTCGTAGTCCCTTTCGGTTTTTAGAGCGGTTATTATGCCGCAGTCCCTTCGGTTTTTAGAGCGGCTATTATGTCGTAGTCCCTTTGGTTTTAGAGTGGTCGTTATGCCGTAGTTATGAGTGGTCGTAGTACCATATTGTGAATGACTTTAATCGTCATATTGAGAGTGACATTAATGGTCATATTAAGAGTGGCTTTAAGCGCCAAATTGAGGGTGTAATTCTAGAACGGTTTTCTACAATGCAGTAGAACTCCGATACAGTGATCTGGACTGTTTTATCCTGGGGACTTCGTGGTTGATAGTCTGCCTTGCACAATTTGGGCAGTGCCGCGAAACGTCTTAAAGAGAGCGACCTAGTCCGCGACTCAACCCAGTAATATCTTCAGTGGCATAAATTGTGAATTTTAAATAGTTTTGAAAGTCAAATTCCAACAAAATATATATATATATATATATATATATATATATATATACATAAAATAATAAAGAAGTCGTAACTCATTTATACTTATTTTTGATTTATTCATATCATAGACTTAAGTCTTTATTTAATTTTTTAATTTTTTTTTATAAAATAACAAAAGTAAGTTTTGTTTTAACTAAAAAATTAATTATTTAATTATTGGTGACTTATATTTTATAATTTTTTTAATATAAATTATAACCTTAATTAACTCACAAACTTTAAATATAGTTTGATTAATCAAAAAATTAAAATTTTACTAAGTAAAATACTATTATAAAATATTTAATGATGAGATTAAGTTCCACAATTAGGTCTTCTATTTCTTTGTGGTAAGAATCTCTGTTTTCGTTCAAGATGAACATTTCCACCTCTTCCTCTACCACATCATTGTGGTTGCAGTGGTGTGAGTTTTTGATGAATATGAAAATTATTTCCATCATCGTTGGGTCCATAACATCGTCATCATTGCGTACGTGTCCCCATTCATTGTCCAATATGGAACGATAATCTCCCCATGGTGTGAGTTCTCTCAATATATTGTTTAAATCCAAATTGGCACATGACACTGTCTGTTTGATGTCACTCAACAATAACAAAACATAGCGTACATAGTAATAATTGAATAATGATACAATTAAAAAATAATAATTAAAATTATATTGAACATTGACTTTTATTTTGAGATAAAATTTTATCCACTAACGTGACACTTATGGTGACACGGATGAATAGTATGCATGGTGTAAGCAAAATATTTTATTATAACAATATATGCATAGAATGCATATGGTAAAAAAATTTATTTTATTGTTATGAAAATAGTATCACATGTCAAGTGAGAAGTGAAGGTAGGTCATGCGCATGTGATGCTGTCAAGTGAACTGATTAGAATATGTGAAGGAAAAATCAAACAAATTCATTGTATATATATATATATTATTATGAAAATAGTATCATATATCACATGGAAGTAACCAGTGAATTAAGGAAGGCCATGCGCATGTGATGCTTCCAAGTGAAGTTATGAGAATAGGTGAAGAAAAAATGAAATTAAATAACAAGGTGAGCTAACTATAGTGCATGCTATGTAGGCTTATCGTGTATCAGTAGAAAACAACAAATAATATATTCTTCAACTATTTGTAACTATATTTGTATATACAATAGCATTGATGTGTATAATATAAGTAGCAAGAGTGTAACTATTTTGTGTCAGTGAAAGAACACTTATATTTGTGCACAATTACACGTGTTGGTAATATATCATTATCCATAAGAAGGTATTTTTTTTTTTTTTTAATATTTAGATTATTTATTTTAAGGTTAAATATATTTTTAGTTCTTATAAAATATGTTTTTATTTTTATAATAACTAAAAATAAAATGTTAAAACTTTATAAGAACTAAAAATTTATTTAACTATTTATATTAATAAAATGTGTTATAATTGATTTAAATGTTATAATGTATATTAGTTATACCTAATCAGTTTATTTAATAAAATTAATCTTTATTATGTATAATTGATCAAGGGAAAACCTTTGTGAATTTAGTGTAGATGAAGAAGAAGACATTATCGACGAAGAATGCACACAAAATGTTGAAGGTGTTGGACCATCAAAATAGTAAATCAATGAGTCCCTGTTGTCCTTCTTCACCGACTTACTCATCCAAATATGATGAAGGTCAGTGTGACTATAGATGAGGAGGTATCAACCTAAATGTAAACAATTATCTATGGGTATGACATTTCAATCAAAGCATGAAACAATAAAATGCAATTAAATAGTTCCATATTGAAAGTTCATTTACCTGTGTTGTGAAAGTGTCGCGTCTAGATAGATATGTGTTAATATGTGGTACTCAATTTAAAGATTTTAGATAGAGTTAATTTTGAGTAGTTAGTTTTTAGTTAGTTAGTTGTAACTAATTTTGTTAGTTACTCCTAAATTATAAACAACTTGTATATATATAACGCAAAGCAAACAAAGCTGATTAAGTAGGAGAGAAAGAAAAATCTGTAGTTTTGCATAATGCAAACAACTGACAACAAAGTGTAAACATTGTAATCATTTAGATTCATTATAAGTCATAATTCGAAGTTGGATCCAGTCCTCAGATGTAAGAATTCATCTATGAACTGAGTTAACAATTGCGTGTGTTCATTTTGGCTCTACAAGTCTTAATTCTAGTTATGTTTTGTTTGACGAAAAACTAAGAACGTTCTTTGTTTTACAAGCTGATCAATCTTCGTTTTACAGAAACCAAGTACATTCTTGACTTAGTGACTGATTGATATCCGTTTTTTTTAACAACAACTGGTAATTAGAACATTAGATATTCGATTCAAAGAAAATATTGCATCAACAAAATATGTACTTGAAAAATTTGATGGGAAAAATGATTTTGGGTTGTGGCGTCTCAAGATGAAAGCGTTGCTAGTTCATTAAGGTTTGGCAAAAGAATTGGGAGGAGAGAAAGACATGATATCCACACTTTTAGAAAAAGGAGAAGAAGGATATAATAAACAAAGCTCATATTGCTTTAATCTTGAGTCTTGGAGACAAGGTTATGAGGGAAGTGTCAAAGGAGACCTCTGCAGCAGATATTTGGCTCAAGTTAGAATATTTATACATGACAAAATCATTAGCGAATCGTTTATACTTAAAACAAAAGATATATACTTTCAAGATGCAATCTGGGAGATAAATTGAATATCATATGGATGTGTTTAACAAGATTGTTTTAGATCTTGAAAATATTGATGTAAAATTGGATGATGAGGATCAGGCCTTACTATTGATAAATTCATTACCAAGCTTTCTTGAAAATATGTGTGATACACTCCTTTATGATAGAGATTAGTTGTCATTAGAAGAAGTACAAGTTGCACTAATCTCCAAAGAATTAAAAAAGAAGTCAAATGGGAAAGAAGAAAGCAGTGGTGAGGGATTGTTTGTCAAGGCCAAGACATGGAAGAAGAATAAAAAACAAAAGAATAAGTTCAAGAATAAAGAAAATGACAAATATAAAATGAAGTGTTTCATATGCAAGAAAGAGAGGTATTTCAAGAAAGAATGCCCAGACTTGAAAGGAAAGAAAGGATCAAATAGTGATGATGATTATGGAAATGCATCTATAGCTTATGAAGGATATGAAAGTACATAAGTTCTTATGGAAAATTCAACTAAAATCATGGATGATGACTGGGTGCTTGACTCAGGGTGTTCATTTCACATGACCTCAAATAAAGATTGGTTTCTTGATTAAGAGGCAAAGTGATTATGGGGAACAAATCAGCCTATAGTGTAGTTGAAATGGACTCAATCAAGTTGAAGTTGCAAAACGAAACTATGGAGATCTTGTCAAAAGTCAGACATGTTTCAGAGCTGAAAAAGAACTTAATTTCTCTAGGAATGCTGGAAGAAGCTGTCTATTCATACAAAGCAGAGAAATGTTGTAAGACCCTGAATTTTTTAAACTCTAATTTATGCAATTTTAATGTATTTTGTATCGAATTGCTTAGACTTTTAGCCCAATTTTTATTTTGTGAATTAAATACCAAAATATATTTTGTTAGAGTTACTAATATGTTTAATTATTTATTGGAGAGTAATTTAATTAGTTATGGAGAATTTATTATCGATAATATTTCAAAATGTCACTCGTTGCTGATAAATTTATCTGTCAATTGAGTTGCATCGAAAGCAAATATTTTTATTAAATTAAATTCAGAAGTGAGTGATGTGACGTGTGTAAGAGTGTTTAGATGTTATAATATACTTAATTATTTAATAATATATATATATATATATATATATATATATATATATTCAGCCAACAAGGAAAATTTGTGGAATCAAGTATTGAATGGAATCAAGTATTGAAGGTAGCAAAGCTAATTTTCCTTTACAGTGAACTATATTAGTCATGCAAAATCAATGTTGATAACCTAATACTTTTAATGGTAGTAGCCGAACCAAAGTTAATATTTTGGAAACAAATTTGTAGCTTATGCCTCCAGGCAATTGAAGATACATGAGAGAAACTATCCTACTCATGATTTGGAGCTTGCTGCGGTTGTTTTTGCCTTGAAGATTTGGAGGCACTACTTATATGGGTGCACGTTCACCGTGTTCAGTGACCATAAAAGTTTGAAATATTTATTTGATCAGAAGGAATTGAACATGCGCCAGAGAAGACGGATGGAGACTCTCAAGGATTTTGATTTCACATTGCAATACCACATGTGAGAATTGATGACAGGAAGATTAAACGACTGAGGACCAAGGATGTTTCGTTGGTCAAGGTGATTTGGAACCCAATTACTGGAGATGCGACTTGGGAACTGGTGAGCAAGATGAGAGAACAACACCCAGAGTTATTTATCGACGCATAGTTTCGAGGACGAAACTAATTTTAGGGGGGTAGTAATGTAAGACCCGTAATTTTAAAGTGTACTTTATGTATTTTAGGGTATTTTTGGTATTGAACTCGGAGGCTTCTTAGCCAAATTTATTAACATTTTGGAGTTTATATGACCCAAAAGATATTTTGATGCCCGATTAGAATTACTTATCGATAAATAAATTAAATTAACTGCGGCAAATCTTTTACGAAGAGTTTAATGCGTTATGGGTAAAAGGATAATTTAATAAATGTCGAAGGATTTTGAGATATTTGTTAATTATAATTAATATATATATATATATACATATTATATAATGAAAAGGAAAGGAAGGAAATAGAAAGAAAAGAAATGAGAGGAAGGAAAAAGAGAGAAAGGAAAAAGAAAAGAAAGAAAATCAGAGAAGTTCACCTTCTCCCTCTGCCTTGCGTGAAACATTTTCTTCCTTCCTCCATCTTCATCCATTTTCGTTGTTCTTGCTTCCTTTGAGTTCGAAAATTGATAGTGGGTGATAGGACAAGGATTTCTCAACTTCACTCTTCACCTTTGATTCGAAAACGAAGAAAAACGGTATTAGGGATTCAAACACAAACCTTCCCATTTCATCTAGATCTAAGCCTCCTTTCAAGAAGTGATAGAAGGGAAGGTTGCTCACCTCCGTGCTACGGTGCTAGTGGACCAACTTTGGAAGCGGCGTTGCAAGCGGAAAATTTACCGGACTTACTCACGGTACCGTAATCGAACGAAAAAGCTAAAGTGAAGGTAAGGGCTCCTTCCAAACTTTTAGTTTGCATTTAGGGCCTTATCTGTGGTTGTGTGGAAAAGAATTTTGTTAGGGTTGGAGTATTGATTTGGGGAAAATGAATCTAAGGTTTTATAGGTAAAATCTTAGAGTTAGGTTTTGGTTATATTGATGAGTGCTTCGTGGAAAATGAATTTAAACTCATTTATGTATGATTTTGAGTAAATGAAACTTGTGTGTTTGAGTGGTGGATTGTGTCGATTTGTGTTCGTTGTTTTTGACGTGTTCTTAATTGATACTGATGAAACATGAGATGTGTTTTGTGTGGTTTGTGTGGAAAATGATTTGGTGTGAATTATGGATTGAAAGTGAAAGTATGTTTGAGTTTGTTTTGTGTGGAATTTGAAAACCATTAAGTTAAACGAGTATTAAGAATGGGGAATCTCTTAATGTCTTGTTTACGTAATGTGAGTTTGTGAAAATCGTTTAAGTTAAATGAGAATTAAGAATGGGGAATCTCTTAATGTCTCGTTTACTTAATGTTGTTTTGAAAATCGTTTAAGTTAACTGGGCGTTAAGAATGGGGAATCTCTTAATGTCTTAGTTACTTAATGTTGTTTGAAAATCGTTTAAGTTAACTGAGCGTTAAGAATGGGAAATCTCTTAATGTCTTGGTTACTTAATGTTTGTTTTTGAAAAATCGTTTCAGTTAAATGAGTATTAAGAATGGGGAATCTCTTAATGACTTGTTTACTGAATATTTTATTGTGGAAATCGTTTAAGTCAAAAGTATATTAAGAATGGGGATTCTCTTAATATGTTTGTTTGCTTAATGTTTTGGTGTGAAAATCGGCTAAGTAAATGAGTATTAAAAATGGAGAATCTTTTAATATCTGCATTTACTTAACGATTGTTGTGAATGGAGTTAGTGTATGCTCATGCATTTCATTTGGTAAATTGTGCTGACCCGTGATAGGTGGCACCTCGGTAAACTGTACTGACCCGTGATAGGTGGTACGTTTACGATTTACTTTTTGGTAAGTTGTGCTGACCCGTGATAGGTGGCACCTCGGTAAGTAGTACTTTGGCCTGTGATAGTCGGTACACTTACGACTTACGCTTTTTCTTTTGGTAAATCGTGCTGACCCGTGATAGGTGGCACCTCAGTAAACAATACTGACCCGTGATAGGTGGTACGTTTATGATTTACGCTTTTTAGTAAATCGTGCTGACCCGTGATAGGTGGCACCTCGGTAATTGGTACTTTGGCCTGCGATAGGCGGTAGAATTATGATTTACGGCCCTTCGAGGAGGGTTTTGGTTTGGAATTCCGAGTCCATGCATTTTGGCATATACGCATTGCATTAGGGTGCTTGGCACACGAGTCGTGTTTGATTCAAACTTATGACTGTGATGATATTACTAAGTGCTATGTTTTGGAACGGATTGTGTGTAGTGTGTTTGTTTCAAGTGTATGACTGAGTGTTTTGAACCTGAGATGTAATTGTAATTGTGTTGAATTGCTAAGTGCTATGAATTGATTATCGTGTGTATGTGTGATGGATGGTAAAACTATTTCGAAACCCAATTGTCGTGGTGTTTGTGTGGAATTTGCTAAGTGTTAAGATTTGGAGTTGTGTTTGAATATGATTGAGTTAGTTTATGTATTTTTGGAAGAATTTACAAGGAAATCGATTTGCCCAATCGATTTGGTAATGTGTATTTTCAAAACCACTTACGAAATCGATTTAGCAAATCGATTGGATTCATTACAAGGGCTCTGTCTTTCACGAAATCGATTTGCCCAATCAATTGGCTTCAATACAAGGGCTCTGTCTTTCACGAAATCGATTTGCCCAATCGATTGAATTCAATACAGGGGATCTGTCCTTAACGAAATCGATTTGTCCAATCGATTGGCCAATACAGGAGCTCAGCCTTTCCCGAAATCGATTGCCCCAATCGATTGATGTAAGTTCAGAGTTCAATTTTCACTAAAGACTTTCAGGAAATCGATTTGCCCAATCGATTAGCTCAGTGGAAAATCTTATTTTGAGTTAGATAATTGATTGCTCAATTGATTTATCAATGTTTTGGTCAGTTATATATTACTTGATGGATTGAGAACTTTATTTGATTTCATTTACATTTGGCAAGCATTATATGAACTTTTAGCATATGGAAAATCCTTTTAAGGTGCATGCTTAGTTGAGAGGATATTTTGTTCATTTAAAAACTTAAATGTTATGTGTTAACTGTTAATTTCAGTTGGTGACCCTTTACAACTATTTTGGAAATCTGGGCTTTACCCTCAGATGAGAGGCAGGATGATCCTACCGGTTCGTACCCTACGGATGGGAATGTAGATGGGAATGCTTGATTGGAGCTACTTTAGGAGGAACACACGGGGCGCGTGGAGATTGCTCAGGGTATTTAGTTGTTTTGTATAATGATCAGACTAGGTTGGCACAGAGGGAACATATGTCTTTCTTTTGGGTTGCTTTTATTTTTAAATTGGAAGACTATATCACTTTTGTTATGTAAATATTTTGAATTCATATTTTGAGAACTTTTTCCGCTGCTTATAAATTATAATGACTTAATTATTTATCTAAATGTGTTATCTTAATTATTTCTCTGTTTTATTTTAGTTTCTTTTGAAAAAAAAATACACCCTCGCTATTAAAACGGGGTGTTACAGTGTGTAATGTGTACTAAAAGTCGAGTCTTTTAATAGCTATATTTACATAATGATTGTTGTGAAAGAGTTAGAGTATGTTCATGCATTTTATAATTAGTGGTGACTGTGATAGGCCACAGTGTTATTGGTGACCGTGATGGACCACAGTGTTATTGGTGACTGTGATGGGCCGTGAGATGGTTCCATGAGTTGATTGGTTCATCTTATCCTTACGATGACTTTTGAGTCGTGTAGGTATGTGATAGATTGCACTGTGGTAAATCGTGATGATCTGTTATAGGTGGCACATTGATAATTAGTATTGGTCTGTGAGAGGTGGTACATTTATGATTTACGCCCCTCGATGAGGGTTTGGAAATTCTGTAATCATGTGCATTGACATATAAGCATTGCATTAGGGTGCTTGGTACACGAGTCATGTTTGTTATAATATGATAATTGTATATACGTACTCTGTAATTGTTTGTTATGATGTCGTAATTGCTAAGTGTTATTGCTTGTATTTATGACGTAAGTGTTAAATGTTATTTGTTAATTTCGATTGGTGGCCATTTACATTATTGTGGAAATTAGGTTTTGCCCTCAGATGATACCCGAGTTCGTTCCATCGACCGTTACCTTGATGACCGAAACGTGGTTAGACTTCCCTGACTAACATTCGCCGACTGCTTGGGTATACGACCCTATCTCAAGCAAGGCTACTTATACGGGGTGGATAGTGAGGACAAAAAGGAGAATTGGGACAGTATATCTCGTGGGGCTCACTCATGAAAGGATCGACTATCCGGTACCCTTAGAATTGGTGCTCGAGATGAGTGGAGCATGGGAAAATGCAGAGGATTTCTTAGTTAGAGTTGAGGGGGAGGCCACCGTAGGAGCCGGGGATACAATGGTTTGGTCAGGGATTGGCGGGAAGGATAAAGAGCAGATGCCAATGGGAAGAGATATTGTAGAATTGCATAGGCGGCTCGAGCCAAAACTTCCACTTCCGGTGAATGATCCCCTACTGGATGTGACTGGAATAATGGACTTTTTTGAGATTCCAGCGCTGCCAAAGCCACCTATGGATGATGATGAGGAAGTTACTTTCGGTGAATGATCCTTCTATGGATGATGATGAGGAGGAAGTTACTTCGAGGTGAGATATTGCGTCCAAAGGAACTTGCGGTGTGTGTGTAGGTCATCTTTGTTATTGTAGTTGCTAGTGGATGATCAAATTTATTTTTGTTGTATAGGGACTTAGTGTTCCATATCTCATTTTTTTACGTGACTATGGGGGAGATAACATTCTTGGAGTAGTACTTTTGTGCAGGTGTCTGCCGAGAATACCTCAGGGGTATGAGCGATGTCTGATAGGTCTCATAACCCCGATGTATTTTCTATTTCTATACGATAGACTATTGGACCAAAAACTATTTTAGCTTGTTTGTATATATTATGTAATTATTTATGACTCTTGGCGTTTGTGTTACGACATAATATTTTATTAATTTGTTTTAAAAAAAATACACTCGCACTGTTAAAAATTAGGGTGTAACAAAGGTACTCTAAAAGTGATAAAATGATCATTGGTAATCATGAAGGAAAAATAAATCATGGTATCTATCTTTTCAATGGTCAAGCAGTGACCGAATTGACAATTGTGGCAGCCCAAGCATCAAGCCAAACTAGCTTGTGGCATCAAAGGCTGGGACATGTAAGCCTAAAAGGAATGCAAGTTTTGGAAAGACAAGGCATGCTAAGTGGTGAAAAAATTGGTGATCTTGAATTTTGTGAGCGTTGTGTGTATGGAAAGATGCATAGAGTCAAGTTCTCTACAAGGAAGCATTGCTCAAAAGGAATTATGGAATATGTTCATACTAATCTATGGGGCCCTACCCAAATTGCTTCACATGGAGATAAAAAGTTTTTCAATACATTTCTTGATGATTATAGTAGAAAAGTATGGATTTACTTGTTGAAAAGTAAGGATGAAGCATTCAAACCTTTAAAGGTTGGAAATCTATGGTTGAAAATAGAACTGACAAGAGGATTAATACCTTAAGGACAAACAATGGTCTTGAATTTTGCAGCGAGGAGTTCATTATTTTATGCAAAACTCATGGTGTGAACAGACATATGGCTATAAGCACACACCTCAGCAAAATGGTTTGCCTGAAAAGATGAATAGAACCCAGCTTGACAGAATGGGATGCATCCTGTCAAATGCAGGCATGCCTGCACAATTTTGGGGATAACTTGTCCGTATAGTTTGCTATTTGATAAATTTGAGTCCTTCAACTGCAATTGAACTCAAAACTCCTCCAGAAATGTGGACGAGACATGCTACTAATTAGAGTCACCTAAAAGTATTTGGATGTCCTACATACTATCATGTAAATGAAGGGCATTTTGTTGGATATCCAAGTGGTGTAAAAGGTTAGAGGATATGGTTTCTTGAAAGTAGGAAATGTATCATCAGTAGAGATGTTATGTTTCATGAGGCTGACCTATATAAGTCTTTAACCAAGGTTGCAAATGAAAGTTCACATCAAACTAAAGCTAAGAGGTTTGATTTTGAGGTGGAGCAAACTACAAAAAAATTGAAAGATAAATAGAAACCCAGAGCGTTCTTGGTTTGAGTTCAACAACAGGCTCAACAAGATAAGACATATACAATTGAGCATGCTATGTTTCCAGACCATGATAATCTAGAAAAACATGAATTTTATGACTACAATCTTATCAGCGACAGAGAAAAATGATATCAAAACCTCCTTAAAGATATGGTAATGTAATCATGGTCAATTATGCATTACATGCTGCTGAAGAAATCATACCAGAAGATCCCAAGAACTACAATAAAGTTGTCAGGTCTCAAGACAAAGACAAATGGTTGTTAGCTATGACTGGTGAGCTGAAATCCCTAGAGAAGAACAATACTTGGGAACTCATACATAAGCTTGCCAACTCTAGAATTGTAGGCAAGAAGTGGATCTTCAAGATGAAGGAAGGAATTCCATGAGTAGAACCATTCAGGGTTCAAAGCAATGCTAGTAGCAAATGGATTCACTCAAAAGGAAGGGGTGGACTACAATGAGATCTTTTCTCCTGTAGTAAAGCATGCTTCTATAAGGATAATTTTATCCACGGTAACACACTTTGACATGGTGTTAGAACAAATAGATGTCAAAACAATCTTTCTCCATGGTGATATGAATGAAACAATCTTATTGTAACAATCAGATGACTTTAGGATTCAAGAAAAAGAGAATTGGGTATGCCTACTAAAGAGGTCACTTTATGGGCTAAAGCAACCAAGAGAATTCTAGGAATGGAAATCATCAGAATCAGAGAGCAAGGAAAACTGACAATTTCCCAAAAATGCTACATTAGAAAAGTCCTAAATACATTTAATATGGGTGAATCAAAGGTTGCCAACTCTTCACTTGCAGCTCACTTCAAACTTTATTCAACCATGTCACCAAAGAAAAAACCAGGAAACAGAAAACATGAAGACAATATCATATGCAAGTTCCATGGGGAGCTTCATGTATGCTATAGACCTCTCAAGGCCCGATATTTCTCATGTTGTAAATGTCACAAGAAGATTTATGGGAAATCTAGGGATGAGCCAATGGCAAGCTGCCAAATGGATCTAAGCAACCTAAAAGGAACGAAAAGCATGTGTTTGGAATACAAAAGTTTAGAACCATCAAAATCAGTCCAAGGTTGTAGACTCTTATTTTTCTAGAGATTTAGATAGAAGAAGATCTCTTACATTATATGTTTTCACAGTGTTCAACAACACAATTAGTTGGAAAGCTAATCTTCAACACATAGTGGCATTATCATCAATAAAAGTAGAATATGTTGCTCTTAATGAAGCTGTGAGAGAAGCAATTTGATTGAAAAGATTGATCATTAAACTTGGTGTTAAACAAAAGTTTGTTTGCATAAGTTGTGACAACCAAATTGCCATTCATTTGAGTAAAAATTAAATGTATCATGAAAGAACTAAACATATAGACATCAGGATTCATTTCATTAGGGATGTCATTGAAAGGAGTTAGTTAAAAGTGGAAAATGTGCACACAAGTGACAATCTAGCTGACATGTTTACAAAACCTGTCACAGTTAACAAATTCAGACATTGTTTGAATTTGCTTAAGATCAAATCCAGAAATGGAGACAGAGGACTAAAAGGATCTAACTTGAAGAATCACAGCTTGAAGCTTCTCATTTGGTACCAAGGTGGATATATGTTAATATGTGATACTCAATTAGAAGACTTTGGAGATAAAGTTAGTTTTGGGTAGTTAGTTTTCACTGTGTGAAATTTGACCCGAAACCCAAAACACATTTATAAAATTAGGAGAATAATGTTACAAGGGTCTCTAGGTCCTCGATTTCATCTCGACTTTTTGAGCGAATTTCTTACCATCCAAAAAAATGGACCGAAATCCATATTTTCATACCAAACGATGACTAGTTTTTGAAATTTGACCCGAAACACATTTATAAATTTAGGGTCTCCTGGTCCTCGATTTCATCTGGACTTTTCAGGCGATTTTCGTAATATCTGATAAAATTGACACATATATGTATTTTTGGATCATATGATGGCTAGTGTTTGAAATCTGACCCAAAACCTAAAAACAATTATAAATTTAGGAAAATGATGCTACAAGTGTCTCCTGTGCCTCGATTTCATCTTCATTTTCATGCGATTTTTGTACCATTCAACAAAGTGGATCGTAATACGTATTTTGGGGCCTGACGATGGATGCTAGTGTTTGAAACTTGACCCATAACTCCGAAACACAATTATAAATTTAGGAGAAGAATGCTACATGGGTCTCTCGATAGTCGATTTCATCTGGACTTCTCGAGCGATTTTTGTACCATATAATAAAAATGAACCTAAATCTGCATTTTCGGATCAGACGATTACTAGTATTTGAAATTTGAACTAGACCTGAAAAACAGTGATAAATTTAGGAGAAAAATACTACAAGGGTCTCCTAGTCCTCGATTTCATCTAGACTTTTAGAACGATTTTCATACTATCTAAAAAAATAGACCGAAATCCGTATTTTCAGACCTGGCGACAGATGCTAGTGTTTGAAATTTGACCTTGAACTTGAAACACAATTATAAATTTAAGAGAAGAATGCTACAAGGGTGTCTTGGTCCTCAATTTCTTGTGAAATTTTCTGGCAATATTCGAAACATCCGAAAAATCAGACCCAAATTTGTATTTTATACCTAACGACGAATGTTAGTGTTTGAAATTTGACCCGGAACCCGGAACACAATTATAACATTAGGAGAAGTATTCCACAAGGGTCTCTTGGTCTTCAATTTCAATTGGAATTTTCTGGTGATTTTCGTACTATCTAACAAAATGGACCAGAATCCGTAATTTTGGACCTAACGATTGTTGCTAATGTTTTAAAATTGACCAAGAATCCGAAACACAATAGTAAATTTAGGAGAAGAAACCTACAAGGGTGTACCAGTCCTTAATTTCATATGCACTTTTCAGGCGATTTTCATACCATCCGATACTAAAAGGATACTAAAAGGGTCTCCCAGTACTCAATTTCATATAGAATTTTTTGGAGATTTTCGTACTATTTGAAAAAATGGATCAAAATCCGTATTCTCAGACCACACGATGGCTTGTTTTTTAAATTTGACCAAGAACATGAAACACGTATATAAATTTCGGAGAAGAAAGTTATAAGGGTCTCCTGGTCCTATATTTCATCTGGACTTTTTCGGTGATTTTTGTTTCATCCGACAAAATGGATCAGAATCCGCATTCTCAGATCAAACAATGGCTAGTTTTTTGAAATTTCACCCAAAACTTGAAACACAGATCTAAATATCGGAGAAGAATACTACAATGGCCTCTCGGTCCTCGATTTTATATGAACTTTTTGGGTGATTTTTGTACAATCTGATAAATTGTAGCATTATTGAAATCCGTATTTTTGGACTAGACGATGGCTAGTATTTGAAATTTGACCTAGAAACAAAAACACATTTATAAATTTAGGATAATAATGCTACAATGGTCTCCCAATCCTCGATTTCTTCTGAAATTTTTGGGTGATTTTTGTACCATCCTACACAATGGACCGAAATTGGTATTATCGGATAAGACGATGGCTAGAGTTTTCAATTTAACCCGAAACCCGAAACCTAATTACAAATTTAAGGGAAAAGTGCTACAAGGGTCTCTCGGTCCTTGATTTCATATGGGCTTGTCGGTTGATTTTTAAAATCAATCGACAAAATGGACTGAAATTTGTATTATCGGACAAGACGATGGCTAGAGTTTGAAATTTGACCTGAAACCCGAAAGACATTTATAAATCTAGGAGAAGAATGCTACAAGTGTCTCCAGTCATTGATTTCTTCTAGACTTTTCAGGAGATTTTCGTACCATGTGACAAAATGGACCTAAATCTGTATTTTCGAACAAGACGATAACTAGTGTTTGAAATCTGATTCAAAAACTGAAACACAATTATAGATTTAGGAGAAGAATGTTACAAGGGTCTCTCAGTCCTCGATTTTATCTTGACTTTCAGGACAATTTTCATACCATCTGATAAAATCGATCGTAATCCGTATTTTTGGACAAAACGATGGCTAGTACTTGAAATTGGAACCGGAACCAGAAACACATTTATAAATTTAGGAGAATAATGCTAAAAGGTTTTCCCGGTCCTCAATTTCGTATGGACTTTTCTTACAATTTTAGTACTATTCAATGAAATGGACCAAAATGTGTATTTTATGACCAAAAGTTGGCTAATGATTGAATACTAACCAAGACTCGAAACACAATTATAAATTTAAGAGAAGAAAGCTACAAGGGTCTCCTGGTCCACGATTTTACTAGACTTTTGGGGCATTTTTTGTACCATCCGAAAAAAGGGACTGCATCCGTATTTTCGAATCAGACGATGGGTTGTTTTTTAAATTTGACATGGAACCCTAAACATAGTTATTAATATAGGAGGAAAATGGATTGAAATGGATTGAAATATGTATTTTCATACCGAAAGAAGATTTGAAAATTTGACTCGGAACCCGAAACATAGTTATAAATTTAGGAGAAGAGTGCTACTAGGGTCTCCCAATCCTCGATTTCATCTACACTTTTCGGGCAATTTTCGTACCATCCAACAAAATTGATCGAATTCCGTAATTTCGGATAAGACGGTGGCTAGTGTTTGAAATCTGACTCGGAACCCGAAACATTGTGATAAACGTAGGAGAAGAGTTCTACAAGGGTCTTCCGATCCTTGATTTTATCTAGGCTTTTTGGGCGATTTTAGTTTCATCAACCAAAATGTACCGAAGTTCGTATTTTCAAACCAAACAATGGGTAGTATTTGAAATATGGCTTGGAACCCGAATCACAATTATAAATTTCGGAGAAGAAAGCTAGAAGGGTGTCTCGGTCCTCTATTTCATCTAGACTTTTTGGGAGATTTTTGTACCAATTGACAAGATTGACAAAAATCTGTATTTTCAAAAAGGATGATGGATAGTGTTTGAAATTTGACCAGAAACTTGAAATATAGTTATAAATGTAGGAGAATAATGCAATAAGGGTCTCACGGTCCTCGATTTCATCTAGAAATTTCAAGCAATTTTCGTACCATCTAATCAAATGAACCGAAATTCTTAATTTCTGACGAAACGATGTCTAGTTTTTTTGAAATTTTCGCCAGAACCCAAAAACATTTTGAAATTTTCCCCTGAACTCGAAACACGTTGTATAATTAAGAGAATAATGCAACTAGGGTCTCCCGGTCCTAGATTTTTATTTGGACGTTTCGTGCGTTTTCCGTACCATTCGACAAAATTGTTCGAAATTCGAATTTTGGGACATGATGATGGATACTAGTGTCTAAAATTTGACCCAAAACCCGAAATACGCTTATAAATTTCGGAAAAGGATGCTACAAGTAGGGTTGTGCATGGTTGGTTTTTTTAAAAAACCAAACCATATCCATTTTAAAACCAATATATGGATTTGGATTTATAACCAAATTCATTATTTGGTTTAATACCGGTTATAAAACCAATTGTAAAATTGGTTATGGTTAAATAACCGGTTTATAATTAAGCAACCAATTTTGAAAATTTTAATTTTAAAATCGATTTTTTTTTTTAAAATCGGTTAAAGTTTGATTATTTTTTAAAATATCATTTATTCATAGTTTAAAAATCGGTTATTTAAAAAAAATTGATTTTTTCGATAAATTTTTTTAAAATTTGTCTCATCAAATTTTTGAGAAAAAAATTCAATTTAAATTTTTTTTGAAAAAAAAAATTTTTATTTTATTTTATTTTTTTCTGATATTTTTTAGAAAAAAAATAAATTTAAAAAATTTTTCAAGAAATAAAATCTCAAAATTAACAAAAATATTGGTAGTGGACAAAAATCGGATAACAACCAAATCCAAATATAAAACATAGGTGGTTATCCAACCGGATTATAACCATATGTTTTTAATTGGATTTTTAAAATGGATTTGAATTCGGCTTTGGATTTGGGTCTTATAATCGGTTTTTTTGCACAGCCCTAGCTACAAAGGTGTCCCAATCCTCAGTAGCATATGGACTCTTCAAACAATTTTTGTACCATTTGATAAAATGGACTGAAATTTGTATTTTTAGACTAATAGATGGGTAGTGATTAAATTGTGACCCTAAACCTGGAACACAATTATAAATTTAATAGAAGAAAATTACAACAGACTCCCAATCCAATATTTCATAAAGGCATTTCGGGCGATTTTTGTATCATCTGACAAAATATATTGAACTCTGTATTTTCGAGCCAAACGATGGGTTATTTTTGAAATTTGACCTAGAACCTGAAACATAATTATAAATATAGGAGAAAAATGCTACAAGGATCTCCCTAAACACGATTTTATAAAGACTTTTCGGGCGATTTTTGTACCATTCGACAAAATAGACCGAAATTCATATTGTCGGACTAGACAACGTCTAGTTTTTGAAATTTGACCAAGAATTTGAAACACAATTATAAAATTAGGAGAAGAATGCTACAAGGGTGTCTTGGTCCTCAAATTCATCTAGACTTTTCAAGCGACTTTCATACCATCCGACAAAATGGACGAAAATCTATATTTTAAGACCACACGATGACGAGTTTTTGATATTCGACCTGGAACCCGAAACACAGTTATATATTTCAGAGAAGAATGCTACAAGGGTGTCCCAGTCCTCAATTTCATACGGACTTTTCATGCGATTTTCGTACTATCCAACAAAATGGACCGAAATCCATAATTTTGGACTGGACGATGGCAAGTGATTGAATTCTAACTTGGAACCCGAAACAAGGGTCTTCATGTACTCAATTTCAATTGGACTTTTCAAATGATTTTTGTAAAATCCGACAAAAGAGTGAAATACGAGATGAATGCTACATAGGTCTCTTGGTTCTCGATTTCCTCTATACCAGATGATGGCTTGTTTTTTACATTTGACCCAAAACCCAAAATAATGTTATAAATTTAGGAGAAGAATGGTAGAAGGGTCTCCCGGTCCTCAATTTCATATGGACTTTTCGGGAGATTTTCGTTCCATCCGACAATTTGGATTGAAATTTGTATTTTTGGACTAGACGATGGCTAGATTTTGAAATCTGACTTAGAACCCGAAACACAATTATAAATTTAAGAGAAGCATTCTACAAGGGTGTCTTGAACCTCGATTTCATTTGGACTTTTTGGGAGATTTTCGTAACATTGGAAAAAATGAATTGAAATCCCTATTTTCGAACCAAACGATAAGTAGAAAGCTATTAGGCTCTCTTGGTCCTTGATTTCTTAAAAACTTTTCGGGCGATTTTCGTATCATTAGACAAAATGGATTGAAATCCGTTTTTTTGGACACGACGATGGCTAGTGTTTGAAAGTTGAACCAGAACTTGAAAAACAATTATAAATTTAGGAGAATAATGTTTCAAGGGTCTCTCGGTCCTCGATTCATCTAGACTTTTTGTGCGATTTTTGTACCTGTCGACAAAATGAACCGAAAACCTAATTTACCATCCCAAAAAATAGACCGAATCCGTGTTTTTGGACAAGACAATAGCTAGTGTTTGAAATGTGACCCAAAACCTGAAAAATAGTTATAAATTTAGAAGAGGAATACTATAAGGGTCATCCGGTCTTCGATTTCATCTTGACATTTCGAAGGGATTTTTGTTCAATCCGATAATATGGACTAAAATCCATATTTTTGGACCTGATGATTGCTTTAATTTGAAATTTGACTTGGAACCCAAAAAACAATGATAGATTTCGGAAAAGAATTCTACAAGAGTCTTCATGTCCTCGATTTCAACTAGACTTTTCGGGCAATTTTCGTACCACCGGACAAAATTAACTCAAATCCGAAATTTCAAACCAAACAATTGCTAGTGTGGGAAATCGGACCATGAAATCCAAGTAGAATTATAAATTTAGGAGAAGAAAGCTATATAGGTCTCTTGGTCCTTGATTTCATCAGAAATTTTCGGGCAATTTTCTAACCACTCGACCAAATGGAATGAAATCTATACTTTTGGACAAGACGATGGCTAGTGTTTGAAATTCGACACAGAACCTGAAACACAATTATCAATATAGGAGAAGAATGCTACAAAGGTCTCCAGGTCCTCAATTTTATTTGGACTTTTCGGGCGATATTCGTACCATTTGAAAAAATGGATCGAAATCCGTTTTTTTCAATCAAGACGATGGATACTGTTTGAAATCTGACCAAAAACTAGAAACACAATTATAAATTTAGGAGAAGAACGCTACAAGGGTGTTCGGTTCTCAATTTCATTTGGAAATTTCAGTGAATTTTCGTTACATTTCATAAAATATACCAAAATTCGTATTTTTGGCCCAGACGATGGCTAGTGTTTGAAATCTAATGCAATAACTAAAACACATTTATACATTTAGCAGAAGAATGCTACAACAGTCTCTTGGTCCTGGTTTTCGTCTAGATGTTTTGGGAGATTTTTGTACTATTCGACAAAATGGAATGTAAATCAGTATTCGAACCACACGATGGCTAGTTTTTGAAATCTTACCCGGAACCCCAAACCCAAAAAATAGTTATAAATTTATCAGAAGAATTCTACAATGGTCTCCCGGTTCTCGATTTCATCTTGACTTTTTGGCTGATTTTCGTAACATCCAACAAAATGGATTGAAATCCGTATTTTTGAACTAAACGATGGCTAGTGCTGAAAATCTGACCTTGAACCCGAAACATAGTTATATATTTAGGAGAAGAAAGCCACAATGGATAGTGTTTGAAATTTGACCTGGAACATGAAACACAATTATAAATTTAGGAGAAGAATGCTACAGAGGTTTCCCATGCCTCGATTTCATCTAGACTTTTTGGGTGATTTTCGTACAATCAGATAAAATGAACCAAAATCCGTATTTTCGGACAAGACGATGGCTAGGTTTTGAATTTGCGAGCCACGTAAAATTTTAGGAGAAGAGTTCTACCAAGGTCTCCCGGTCCTCGATTTCATCTAGACTTTTCGAGCGATTTTCGTATCATTTGACAACTTACTCTTAAACTGGTTATCCGAGAGTACCCATCAACAACGCCAATTTTTAATCCATTATTGCCCACGGGTCAAATACAATTGATAAAATATAAATAGAGGTAATAACTCGAGTCGTTTTGCAAGGACTTCTGATATAATAATGCTAACCAAATTGAATGTTGAATTTAGAAAAGGTTTTTTTTTTTTAGATTTTTGTTTTAACAAATGAGCAAAATGATTAATCCACTAATTCGATTTTCAAATATATTGCAAATTCTATCAATGAGTTTAATTTCTAATTCGTGATTATATTCTTATTTGACTATAAAATTGATCAAACAAGCGTAGTCAATCTTATGTGAATTCAGTTTCTTTGACTCAATTAACCATCACAATCCTCAAAATATTACAATTAACAATCAAGCGTTCCAAAATTACAGTTCAATTAAATTAGAAACTAAAACCAAATTCTATCATATGAATCTATTTGATCATATTGAAATTCAATTTAAGCAATCATAATATCAATATAATCAAATAAACACAAAAAGAATCATGAAGTGAAATTGACAATGTAACCTGAATCTCAAGGTGTTGATGAAACTCTGAAGAGTGTTTATTTTTTGAAGCAATCTAAATACTAAAATTTCATCGATAGAAAAGAAAGAAAACTCCCAATATATAGTACTCGATTTTGGGCTTTAGGATTTAAAAACAAGTAGCCCGCTATTTAAAACTATTACAAAAGTCCAGATTATGAAATCTACAATTTAGGCCCAGTAAAGTTCTACATTGGAATTTTATTCCAATACACAATTTGTAGCTCTAATTTTTAGCTTTCCAACGCCTGCTCGTATACGCAAACCGATATCTAGGGCTCATGTTATGGCCTATAGAGTGAGAAAGGGTCCAAATGCAAATAATAACATTATAATTCAATTTCGACCTAAAGTTTAGATACAAGCTAAAAATATTAGTTTAAGCTATAAAGAGCTTTTAAAATATCAAACTAAATAGCTAGAAACATGTGCTCAAATTATATGATCACTAGTATTTGAAGTTTGACCCTGAACACGAAACACAATTATAAATTAAAGAGAAAAATGCTACAAGGATCTCCCGGTCCTCGATTTCATTTGGAATTTTCGGGTGATTTTCGTACCATATGACAAAACGTACCGAAATATGTATTTCCAGACCTCACGATGGATTCTTGTGTTTGATATTTGATAACGAACTCGAAACGCAATTATAATTTTGGAAGAAGAATGCTACAACGGTCTCATGGTCCTCGATTTCATTTGGACTTTTCGGGCGATTTATGTATCATTATACAAAATGAATTGAAATCCATATTTTTGGACCAAACGATGGCTAGTGTTTGAAATCTAACCCTGAACCCAAAACATAGTTATAACTTTAAGAGAAGAATGCTACAACGGTATCATGGTCCTCGATTTCATCTGGACTTTTTGGGTGATTTTCGTACCATCCGACAAAATGGACTGAATTTCAATTTCAAATCTGACGATGGCTAGTTTTTGAAATCTAGCATGTAACCCTAAACACAGTTATAAATTTTGGGGAATAATTCTACAATGGTCTCCGGTCCTTGAATTCATTTGGACTTTTCGGGAGATTTTTGTAACATCGACAAAATGGACCAAAATGACTGAAATTCGTAATTTTGGAACAAACAATGGCTAGTGATTGAAATCTAGCCCTGAACCTGAAACATAGTTATATATTTAGGAGAAGAATTCTACTACGAACATCAGATCTGACGATGGTTAGTATTTGAAATATGAAACAGAACCCTGACCACAATTATAAATTTTGGGGAAGAATTCTACAAGGGTCTCTAGGTCCTTGAAATCATTTGTACTTTTCCGAAGATTTTTGTAAAATCCAACAAAATGGACCTAAATCTATATTTTCGGACCAAACAATTTCATCTTGAAACTCAAAACACAATTATAAATTTAGGGGAAGAATGCTACAAGTGTCTTTTGGTCGTTGATTTCATTTGGACGTTATTGGTGATTTTTGTACCATCTCCTGGTCCTTGATTTCGTTTGGACTTTTTGGGAGATTTTCCTATCACTAGACAAAATGGACTGAAATGAATTTGGGAGAATAATTCTAAAAGGGGCTTCTAGTCCTCAATTTCATATGGACGTTTTGGGCAATTTTCTCAATATCCGACAAACTGGCATGAAATCCATATTTTCGGACTAGAGGATGGGTGGTGTTTGAAATATGATTCGAAACCTGAAACACAATTATAAAAATAGGAGAAGAATGCTACAAGGGTCTCCTGGTCCTGGATTTCATCAAGATATTTTAGGCGATTTTCGTACATTCAACAAAATGGACCAAATCCGTGTTTTCGGACTAGACGATAACTAGTTTTTGTAATTTGATTTGGAATGCGAAACACAGTTATAAATTTCAAACTTTTTGGGGGATTTTCGTAATATTCGACAAAATAGTATTATACTAGGCTGAATCAGAAACACATTTATAAATTTTAGAGAAGAATGCTACAAGGCTGTCCTGGTCCTCAATTTCATTTGAACGTTTCAAGCAATTTTCGTACTATCCGACAAAATATACTGAAATCCATTATTTTTGGATTAGACAATTGCTAGTGATTAAATTTTGCACTAGAAACCGAAACACGGTTATAAATTTAGGAGAAGAATGCTACAAGGGTCTCATGGTCCTCGATTTTATCTTAACTTCTCGGACAATTTTTGACCATCTGATAAAATGGACCTAAATCCGTATTTTCAAATCAAATGATGGCTAGTATTTGAAATTTGAACCAGTCCTCGAAACACAGTTATTAATTTAAGAGAATAATTCTACAACGGTTACTTGGTCCTCGATTTCATACGTACTTTTAGTATTGTCAAACAAAATAGACCAAAATCCATGTTTTTGGACAAAATGATAGCTAGTTTTTGAAATCTGACTCAATACCCGAAACATGATTTTAAATTTAGGAGAAATTTTTTATAAAGGTCTCCCTGTCCTCAAATTCATTTGGACATTTGGGGGATTTTCCTACCACTTGAAAGAAATGGACTAAAAACACAGTTTTTGGACCTTACGATGGCTAGTGTTGCAAATCTGAGACGAAACCTGAAAACTCAGTTATAAATTTATGATAAGAATAAACAAGATGCTCCCGATCTTCGATTTTATATGGACCTTTCATGCGATTTTCGTACCATCCGACCAAATGGACCAAAATCCATATTTTTGGACCACATGATGACTTGTTTGAAATCTGAAATCGCTTGTCCTTGATTTTATCTGGACGCTTCGGGCAATTTTCGTACTATCTTATAAAATGGACTGAAATATGTATTTACGGACCACACAATTGCTAGTATTTGAAATTGGACTCAGAACCGGAAACACAATTTTAAATTTAGGAGAAGAATGCTACAAGGGTCTCCCAGTCCTCAATTTCATCTAGATTTCTCAGGCGATTTTTGTTCCACCCAATGAAATGAAATGTAATTCGTATTTTTGGACCACATAATGGCTGGTGTTTGAAATCTGACTCGAAACACAGTTATAAATTTAGTAGAAGAATGCTACAAGGGTCTCTCAATCTTCAATTTCATATGGACTTTTTGGGTGATTTTCGTACCATTTGACCAAATGCACCAAAATCTATATCTTTGAACGAGATCATGGCTAGTTTTTGAAATCTAACCCGGAACCCCAAATGCAGTTATAACTTTATGACAAGAATGCTAAAAGAGTCTCTTAGTCCTCGATTTCATATGGTGTTTTTGGAATATTTTCGTGCAATCCGATAAAGTGGACATAAATGCATATTTTTGAAACACGCGATGGATAGTGTTTGAAATCTGACCCGGAACACATTTGGGAGAAGAAAGCAACAAGCCTCTCCCAGTCCACGATTTCATTTGGACTTTCGAGTGATTTTTGTACCATTAGACAAATGGAACCGAAATCCATAATTTTGGACCAAGCGACGGCTACAAGAGTCTCCCGATCCTCAATTTTAATTAAACTTTTCAGGTGATTTTCGTATTATCCGAAAAAATAAACTGAACTCCGTATTTTCGTACTAGTTGATGGTTATTGTTTAAATTTGAATCAAAATCAAAAACTCATTTATAAATTCAGGTGAAGAATGCTTCAAGGGTATCGCGGTCCTCAATTTCATCTAGACTTTTCAGGCGATATTCGTACCATCCAACAACATGGACCAAGATCCGTATTTTTCGACCAAACGATGGCTAGTGTTTGAAATTTAACCCTGAATCTGGAACACATTTACAAATTTAGAAGAAGAACATTACATGGGTCTCTCTGGTCCTATATTTCACTAGACCTTTCGAGCGATTTTCGTACCATTCGACAAAATGGACCAAAACCCGTATATTTGGATCAAATGATGGCTAGTGTTTGAAATCTAAATCGGAACACGGAACACATTTATAAATTTAGGAAATGAATAATAGAAGGGTCACTCAGTCCTCGATTTCATCTAGGCTTTTTGAGCGATTTTCATACCATATGACAAAATGGACCTAAAGCTTTATTTTTGAACCAGACGATAGATAGTGTTTGAAATCTATTTTGAAACTCGAAACACGATTATAAATTTAGGAGAAAATTTCTACAAGGGTCTTCCGATCCTTAATTTCATCTAGACGTTTCGAGTGATTTTCGTACCATCTGAAAAATCGGACCGAAATTCATATTTTCGAACCAGACAATGGCTACTATTTGAAATATGGCCCAAAACTCGAAACATAGTTCTAAATTTAGGAGAAGAATGCTACAAAGGTTACTCGTCCTAGATTTCATTTCGACTTTTTTTACAATGCCACAAAATTGACCGAATTTCATATTTTCAGAACCCGTAATACAATTATAAATTTAGCATAAGAATGCTACAAGAGTTTCCCAGTTCTCGATTTCATCTAGACAAGCGTAATTTATGAGAAAATGGACCTACAACATAGTTATAAATTTTGGACCGAAAATGGATTGAAAAGTGTAATTTCAGACAAGTCAATGGTTAGTGTTTGAAATCTAACCCGCAACATAGTTATAAATTTAGGGGAAAATTGCTACCCCAAGTCATTGATTACATATGGATGTTTCGAGCGATTTAGTATAAAACAAAATGGACCGAAATGCCTATTTTCGGACTAAACAATCGCTAGTGTTTGAAATTAGTTCTGGAACGTGAAACACATTTATAAATTTAGGAGAAGAATGCAACAAGGGCCTTTCGAACCTCAATTTCATTGGGACATTTTGGACGAATTTTGTACCATTTGAATAAATGGACGGAAATCCATATTTTTGGACAAGATGGCGGCTAGTGTATGAATTTTAACTCGGAACCCGAAACACTGTTATAAATTTAGTAGAAGAATACTATACAGTTCTACCAGTCCTCGACTTCATCTAGTCTCTTTCGGAAATTTTCATACCATCTAACAAAATGGACCGAACTCCGTATTTTTGAAGCAAATGATGTCTAGTGTTTGAAAACTAACCTGAGCCACGAAACACAGTTCAAAATTTAGGAGAAGAATGCTACAAGGGTCTCTCGGTCCTTGATTTCATCTCGAATTTTCGAGCGATTTCGTATCATCGGACAAAATGGATAAAATCAGTATTTTCGGACCTGATGATTTCTAGTGTTTGAAATCTGACCCAGATCCTAAAACATATTCATAAATTTAGAAGTAGAATGCTATGAGGGTTTCCCAATCATTGATTTCATCATGAATTTTCGAGCGATTTTTGTACCATCTGACAAAATGGACCGAAATCTGTATTTTATGACCATACGATGGCTAGTGTTTCAAATATGTTTCTATTTTGAAATGTTGTTATAAAGTTAGGAGAAGAATACTACTAGGGTCTCTTAATCCTTGATTACATCTGGACTTTTTAGATGATTTTTGTACCACCCGACAAAAGTGACCAAAAACCATATTTTCAGACAAGACGATGGCTTGCGTTTGAAATATGACCCAAAACCCAAAACATAGTTATAAATTTAGGAGAAGAATGCTACAAGGGTCTCCCAGTCCTCGATTTAATGTGGACTTTTCGAGGGGTTTTCGTACCTTTTGAAAAAATGGACTAAAATCCATATTTCTGGACCTAATGATGGCTAGTGTTTGATATGTAACCCGAATCTCGAAAGATAGTTTTCAATTTAGGAGAAGAATTCTACAAGGGTTTCTCAATATGCAATTTCATCTTGACTATTTTAGCGATTTTCGTACCATCCGATAAAATGGACCAAAATTCGTATTTTAATATCACACTACGGCTAGTGTTTCAAATTTGTTTAGTATTCCAAAACACTGTTATAAATTTAGGAGAAGAATACTACAAAGGTCTCTCAGTCCTTGATTTCATCTGGACTTTTCGGGCAATTTTCGTACCAGCTGACAAAATAAACCAAAATTCATATTTTCGGACTAGACGATGGCAAACCCAAAAACCGAAACAAAATTATAAATTTAGGAGAAGAATTTTATAAGGGTCCCTATAGTTCTAGATTTCATCTGGACTTTTCAGACGATTTTCATACCATCCGACAAAATGGACCGAAATTCGTATTTTTATACCAGACAATGGCTAGTGTTTAATTCTGAATCGAGACCGAAACACATTTATAAATTTAGGAGAAGAATGCTTACAGGTCTTTCTGTCCACGATTTCATCTGAACTTTTTGGACGATATTTGTACCATCCAACAAAGTGGACCAAAAGTTGTGTTTTTGGACCAGACGATAGCTAGTGCTTGAATATGACCCAGAACCCGAAACACATTTATAAATTTAGGAGAAGAATGCTACAAGGGTCTCCCGGTTCTCAATTTCATCTAGAATTTTCAAAAAAAATTCTTACCATCCGACATATCATACTGAAATCCTTATTTTCGAATTAGACGATGGCTAGGGTTTGAAGTCTGACCCGTAACCTGAAACACAATTATAAATTTAGTTGAAGAATGCTTGAAGGGTCTCCTGGTACTCGATTTTATATGTTCTTTTGATGCAGATTTGGTACCATTTGACAAAATGGACCGAAATCCGTATTTTTGTACTGAATTGTAAAATTCATGTCTCATGTTCCTCCAGCTGTTAAATTAAAAAAATAATTGGGGTGAGATAAAAATATCTCAATGAGCTCTGAAAAATAAAGGGGAAAACAATATCAAAATGTTTCTTTCATAAAAGTGTATAAAACATGAAAATAATTATACATCTCAAGTTAAAACTCTCAATTTTCAATTTTTATAAAACCTTTGCTTATAAAAATATTATTATAATTATTATTACTATTATTATTATTATTATTGTTATTGTATATATATATATATATATATATATATATTATTCCGAAAAACATAAGCATGACCTCAAAAATTTTCCTTTGGAATAAAGAAAATTCACCTGATTTCTTAATGTGGGTCACCAAGATAATTGAGTTCTAATTGGTAAAGGTGGTCTGGCCAAACCCCAATTAGCGTCCTGATTGTTCTCCTTTACCTGTTATTCTATGTCTGGAATAACCTAAATGTCCCAGCGTGAATAAGGCCATGCATGATCTGATGAATGATATTGTACAAAACTTGAGATGTTTTGTATAAAATTCCTTTATTATGTCATATATAAAATGCATCATTCATCTACAACAGTTATAAATAACTTAGGCGATATACTAAACACATAATAATTTAATCCTAAGTCCTTAATTCAAAACGGAAATCATAATCAGAAAAATAGAAACAACATTTGAATCATGAAAATAGTAACAACATCAAAGTCGTGAAAATGGTAAAAATATCAAAGTCATGAAATTAATAACATCATAAAAGTCATGAAAATAATAACAACATAAAATTCATGAATAATCATTTGAATGCAGTTTTAAAACACCTATATTCAAAAATTCTATTTAATCTCACTCTAATTCTCCTAATCCGTAATAACCCAAAACAGTTTATTCAAAGAATTTCAGTGCCCAAAATCCTCTTACTAGAAGAAACTAATGTAATAGAACACAGTTTCACATTCACATTAGCGACGACAATAGTAACGAGCAGAAATCATGCTCAACAAGCATACTCACCTTTAATGTAGTAACGCGCATGTAATTAAATTTTTCCTAACATATAATTCATTCAAAAAAATCACAACCTCTATGGATTTACAAACTCAATCTAAACAAGATACAATTCAGAATTAAAAATGACTAAATTGAAGGCCATATTTTAACAATAAATAGCTACAAAAGGATGGAGAAGAAGTTCATCGAAAATCAGAAAAGAGTAGAAGAATTCAAGCTCAAAATTCCAAATTCATCTTAGATTTCAAAGTGAGAAAACACTTGTTCAAGTTATAAATATTTTCTAAGTTTTATTTTCTTAAAGTGTGAGAGTTGTTATTATTATTTGCTTTCTTAAAAGCAAACAGTTAAAGTTCCAATATTTTGTGTCCAACTCAATTATTGTTTAAATCCTTCTTCAATATGGGGTTGTCAGGTTGTCAGGAGAAGAGTTGGCTTGTAGGGTCAAGGTGGTTAGTTCCTCAAAATTCTAGGATTATCAGGATGTTTGGGAAGACTAGCTTAAAGGGTCAAGTTATTTGTAATTCAAAGTATTTAAATTAGTGGATTAAAGTCTTATGAATAAAGGGACTAGATTTATCCAAGTTATTGGTGAACCATGATAAATCTATGTGTCCAATTATTTATGTTTTCATTATTTGCTGCCTCTGAACCCAATTGATCCTTATCTAAGTAATTCATAAAAATCAACCAACCTTCATCACATTTTCAAAACATTATCAACTTTGGCAAACACAATTCAACCTCTTTTTCTCGTGTTTTCACTTTCAATTACCATCAAAGCTCAATCTCAAGGTTGAGCATTTTACAGTGTTTGAGGAAAGATTCAAGGGTTCAACACTTCTAGATTTAGTGAAGCAAGAGATGAAGAAATTGAGTTATTTTCTAAATATGCTCAATCTGATTTAACTACTGCTATAAATGATTTATTAAATAAGAATCACAAATTGTCGTTAAAACTGAAAACACTTAAGAAAGAAAATACAAATATAATTGAAAAAGCCAATGCTTTAAAGAATCAAAGTGTTGAATTTTAAATAGAAAATGCAACTCTAAAAACTGATATTATTGAATTTAAAACCGAAAATGCAACTCATAAAACTGATATTATTGAACATAAAACAGAAAATGTAATTATGAAAACTGATATTATTGAACATAAAACAAAGAATGCAAATCTGAAAAACTTACATTGTTGAACTTAAGGCCGAAAATCTAACTCTGAAAAGTAATTATAGTTCAACATCAATTGAAAATACCACATGTAAATATGATAAGCATGAAGAAGTATTTCAAGATTTTTTTTATAATGGTATGAAAAGAAGAAAGTACGCATCTATGATTTATGATGTTAGTAGGAATGGTAAAATAGGAATAGGATTCCAAGAAAATGTAAATGAACCTAAGTTTGTTCCCTTTGATGATTTATGTACTATTTGATATAAGACAGGTCACACTAAAATATCTTGTCCTACAGTAACCACATGGAAAGACAACAAACCTTTATGAACTAATAAACCACAACCCAGTCGATTTGGGTATCAAAGGATAAAATTGTTTATGTTGCATATGTACTAAGCAACCAAATTGAAACACCTGTCATGGTTTTTGGTCAATGGATGCTTGAAATATATGAAGGGAAAAAGTCTATGTTCCCATACTTAACAAACAAAAGCCAACTGACTCTGGTGGAAGAAGGACTAGTTCAAAATGCACTTTTCTAGGTGATACTTTATTGTCTTGATCAGAAACCTTATGTTTTGGACGAAACATCAACTTGAACAATACGAAATCCTAGAATCCAATATTATCATCTATTGTGATAACACTTCTGCAATTTGTCTAACCTAAAACCCTATCCTACATTCAAGAGCTAAACATATAGAGATCAAACACCATATCATTAGGGACTTTGTTCAAAAAAGGGTACTAAACATTTAGTTTGTAGACACTGTATACCAATGGGCTAACATATTCACCAAACCACTACATGAAGATAGGTTTGACTTCATCATGAAAAACCTAAATCATACCTTTATACTTGAATGATGTTGTGATAACTTCAAAGTAGTTTAGCATTACATTAGTTTTAATATTTTCTTGATATATTCATGTTATTAAAAAAAAGAACAAAAACAAAAAAAAAAAAGAACAAAAAAGAAAAGCAAGTTTCACATTCAAGTCTTTTTGTTTGATAACAAAAGGGGGAGAAATATACTTGATAAAGTGGAGAGAAAATGATATTTAGACTTAGGGGGAACCCTAAATTAGGAGGAGTCAAAGAAATATAAAGAAAATTTGTTATGAAAAATACCAGTTTTGTCATCATCAAAAAGGGGGAGATTGTTGGAACCAAGTTGATTTTATACTTAGAGTTTTAATTATAACAAAAATATTTAATTAGAACCATATATTTAACTTTGAAGAGTATAAAAGAAGATTTATGCTTTTGAATAAAACCTATAATAAGATTTGATTCAAATTTATAATTGAACAAAATCTAAAATAAGATTTGATTCAAATTTATAATTGAAGAAAATCTAAACTAAGATTTGATTCAAATTTATAATAGAAGAAAATTTAAAATATGATTTGATTCAATTTATAATTGAAGAAAATCTGAAATAATATTGATTTAAATTTAAAATTGATGAAAATCTAAAATAAGATTTTATTCATATTTTTAATTGAAGAAAATCTTTGACCAAGTTGAAAAAAAGATGTGGTAAAGATTTGAATAAGATTTGATCAAGATTTCTCTACAACAAATTATGAACAAAATCAATCTAAAGAATTTACAAACACAATCTGAACAAAATTCAAACAGAATCAATCTAAAGAATTTACAAACTCAATTTGAACAAAATGCAATTTAGAATTAAACAAGGACTAAATTGAAGCCCAAATTTTAACTATAAATAGATACTTAAGGCTGAATAAGAAGTTCATCAAAAAGCAGAAAATAGTAGAAGAGCTCAAGCTCAAAATTCCAAGTTCATCTTAGAGTTCAAAGAGAGAAACACTTGTTTAATTCATAAACATTTTCTTTGTTTTCTTTTCATAGAGTGTGAGCGTTATTGTTATTATTATTATCAGATTTGTATAAAAAAAAAAGTGGTTTAGTTCCTTCTTCAATTTGGGGATGTTAAGTTGTTTGGAGATGACTTATCTTGTAGGGTCAAATTGGTTAGTTCCTTCTTCAATCTGATATTGTCATATTTTTATGAGAAGACTTGGCTTATAGGGTCAAGGTGGTTAGTTCCTCAAAAGTCTAGGGTTGTCAGGATGTTTGGGAAGATTGGCTTCGAGGGTCAGATTCCTTGTAATTCATGGTATTTGAATTAGTGGATTGAAGTCTTCTTAATGAGGGGCTACATGTAGCCAAGTTACTGGTGAATCAGGATAAATCTATGTGTCCAAATATTTATGCTTTCATTATTTGTTGCCTTTGAACCTGATTGCTTCATATCTAACTAATTCATAAAAATTAACTAACCTTCATCAAATTAGCAAAAAGTTATCAACTTTTGCAAATACTATTCAACATCCCATTCTCATGTTTTCACCTTCATTGATCACTGCAAAGTTATTTTTTTCTATCCTAAAAATTTATTTCTACAACACTTAGAGAAATTTCCAATTTCTAAATCAATTTCAGATATACTAAACTTCGGTTTCAAAACCTAGATACAGTTTAAAACTCAACAGACACATACACCAATTATAATGATTGCCTAACAATAATATTAACATCAATCGTACACAATTAACACAAACTACATGAATCAAACACACAATAACAATTATTAGCATATCAATTCATAAATTAACACATATAGTCATACACATATATCATGCAATTACACACTTATAATTTAGCATTATTATCTACACCATATATATCATATATGCAAGAACTTTCAATATTCGTATAGAATACACATTATATGTGATTAATGGTTTATTACACAACATTGTTAGACCTTTTGAGATATTTGTGTGGATAATTTCTTGGTGACTTAGAGGTAGCACTCTATATATCGGGAGTTACTATGCAACACATGTTTATCTCAATTGTCGTGCATATGTGTCTCAGGTTGAGTAGAGGGGATTTATGAGTCAATTTGAATTTTCTGTCCACCACCCAGGTGGTGGCATAGTATCGAGTCTCCTAACCAAGTACTTTAGAGTTAGAATGATACCACATTGTGATCTAGAGTCTAAACTCATGCATATGCGTTTTCTTGTTTTGTTGTGATTAATTTGTATCGTATGTGATAATAATTTATCTTAGATGATTTGATGTTTTAGTGAAATGTATTGATTTTTCTTGAGTGGTTTTGACTTTATAATATGATATTTTTCCTTAAAGAATATTTGTATAATGATACATTTTGTTTATGATTAATTGTGTGTTCTTCTTACTTATATTATACTATTAACATGATTTCAAAACTCACATCCTACGTTGTTTGACTGGTTTGGCCATGCATTTGCAAAGTCACAGTTACTACAAGTTAATGAGTCTTAAAGTTCAAATTTGGGAGAAGTCCTACTCTGATAGGTGATACCGGAAATGAGAGTCATAAGTTGTATTTTCATTTATTTAACTAGAAACAATTTTTTATATACAAACCTTATAAGTACTAGTAGGTTTTTGGAATTAAATTAAGAAATTATAGGTAAGTTAAGTTCATTGATGTTGCACTGTTTTAATTGAGGAATAAATTTGAATTGTTATATATGTATTTAGAGGAACGTGATATCATAAATTAATTATAGAAGTTTTTTTCGTTAGAAACATACTTTCTTTATCCGCTGCAAATGCACTTAAAAAAAATCTAATATAAATTGTTATATATATATATATATATATATATATATATATATATATATATGTGTGTGTGTGTGTGTTTGTGTGTGTTATTTTGGAGTTTTAGAGTTTCAGATGATTTGATAACAAATCAATGGCAATTAGAAGATAAGATGAAGATATACCATATTAATGAAGGGGTCTTATGCTATTTTAGTGTCTAGATGGATTTGGATGTGTATGATAATGGTAGTGGATGAATCAAAGTAATTCATTAATCCATCATTTGTCATCCACTAAAAATTATTTAAAAAAAATCAATTCAATTTTTTCATTTATAAAAATAATCGAATCCATTTTCATTATCATACTTCCAAAGGATGGATATCCATCTAATTTAGAGTTGGCAACAAAACCTGTGGTCTAATTAATACCTTTTGGACATTTTAATAAATTAATTATAATATTCATTATTTTTCTACAAATTATACTATTTATTATTATAAAATTATATTTTCTTTTGATAGATTTTTTTTATCATTTAAAAAAAATTATTATTTTTTTAATATTTTAAAATTTAGTAATTCAAAAACCAATTTTATTTCTCATATTAAAAAACTGTATTTTTTAAAGAAAAATATTGTTTTCTTATTATTTAAACACTATTTTTATATTAATTTATAAAATGTGTTATTTTATTATTTCGAAAATAAGTTTATTTATAATTTTGAAAAGTAAATAGAAAAAATTGTTGTTTTGCAAAAAAACAATGTTTGAAACGAAAAAAATGTTTATAATATTTAAAAATTAGTTTAAATACTATTATTTATTTACTATCATAAAAAATATTATTTAATTCGTCCCATAATAACTGAGTCATATTTGATCGTTTCACATGTATTAAGAAATAGAAGTAGATTTTCAATGTTATTGATGTTAGACTTAATTGCAGTTTTAGTCTCTCTATTATTATCAATTCATAGAAATTGTCCTCATATTTTAAAAGTCGACAGTTATGGTCTATCCCTCATATTTTTGAACTAAAAAAATACGAAATTGACATATAGGGGGATAGAACTATCGATTTTTAAAATAAGGGGATCAATTTCGTGAATCAGTAAAAATAGAAAGACTAAAATCGCAATTAAGTTTTGATGCTACAAGTTTTTTGTTTTTATGTTATTTACAATATAAATAAAAAAGAGTTATTTTTGATTTTTTGGTATTTTTTTTATTATAACCAAATTTAATATTAGAACATGTGATCTAAAATGTTCGATATGACCTTGATGAGATGTGATATAATAATCCATGTGTATTGTAAACCAAAATATTGGGTTTCAATTTTTTAGAACAATTTAATCAAAGATTTTCGTCGTTTAAAGGATTTTTGGGTTTCAATTTTCAAATATGCGTCGTTTTCTTCTTTTTTTTTTTAACTTTTTTTTTTTATTTTCAAATGAAAGACTAAAATGTTTTGTTATGTCTTTGTTTAAGATCATATAAAAAGATCGCTGACATTGTTAATGACTTATCAATATATATCATTCGTTTTCATGTAGTTCATCATATATGATTTAAAAACTAAATTATCTTGATTTATTTTTGTTAAGTGTTAAAAAAGTCTTGTTTCTTTGTTTTTGGTAAATAAAAAAAAAAAGTCCTATTTTATCGGGGACAAAATGTAAAAGCACGCCAAAACGGACTTGAATGTATTTTGCTTGTCTACTAGTCTACTAGTCGTAGTTTGATTTTTATTAGACGTCATATTCATTTTAAAATTGTTATTTCTTTCATTATTTTGGATTATATCTTTCCAAGTTAAAAGAAATGAGCATGTATTTAAAGCATGCAAAAGAGATAAAGTAAAATTGAATTGAAAATAGAACGCCGGTCATGATCGGTCACCGCCATCTGCCACTAGTACTGTTAGTGACTTTTCTGTATACTAAGAAGAGGACATGTTGCGTAAGTAAAAAATAATAATAAGAGAATACGTTGCTCCAAGAAAAACACAAGAGGACGACCTTGACTAAAGGGGCATTCATGCAATAAATAATCTAGACCGTCGAAAATTTAAAATTTTAATTCATTAATAAAATATAATACTTTATTGTATATTAGAGTTTTGTTGTGAATTTACAATGTAAACACAAACAAAAATTTGAAAACGTGATTGTAAAAAGAAGACGAATTGAATTAAAAGATTGTACAGATTTGTCAGAGATAGAGATGTGGATATAAGATATTATTTTGGTTCATTTGTTTAGAGAGATAGAAAAATCTAAATAAAAAATATAGTTAATTTGATTGAATATTTATTATTTTTATCACACAATTAAACTCAACCTAATTAATAACATGTTGATTTGGTTAGATTGAATCGAATTGATATTAATAAAAGTTAACATATTTATTTTAAAAATATAAAATTTTCTTTTTCAAATAGTAGATTTTATACTATTAAAATAATTACTATTTTTTAAACTACAATTAGAAAATTAATATATAAATTATTAAAAAATATTAAATATAATGTATATTTAAGATAACACTAT
>JBBPBT010000850.1:7000513-7019182 GCA_037974875.1 Cicer bijugum
TTTTTTAAATAACATGCAAATTCCAGATGTCCAATTTTGTTACAATATGGACATTTAATCTTGCATTTTTCTTCTTTTCTTTCAGGAACAAAAAGGTTTTCATACATTTTGGATTTTTTAGTTTTTATCAAAACCAAGACTAGCTCTAACAAATATTCCAACTTGAGATCCCATGATTCTTTGAAAAGTTTCAGCAACTTTAATAAAATTTAACATATCATTTTTATGAATTTCAACTTTAGTTTTAAGGAGAGCGTTCTCCTTTTGAAGTGAAGATCGTTCTTGATTGGCTGAACTTTTAGTTTCAAAACCTTTTTGTTGAGATTCTTTCAATTCTTTTATGATCTCTCTAAGCTTATTTTTATATACTAATTATTTTTTTCTTTCTCTTCTTTTTCTTTGTGAAATTTTTCTTTAAAAGAACTTTACTTTTGAATAAGAAAGTTTGAATCATTTACCAAAATATCAAATTCTTTTTCCATATATTCACACAAAAGACATGACTTAGAATTTGTTACCTCTATATCTGCTTCTTAGGTTGGCTTCTTTAGGTTCATCTGCTTCTGATTCATCAGAATCATCCCAGGTTGTCATCACTAACTTCTTCTTGAAAGGGAATTTCTTTGATACTCTTTTGTTCAATGGACATTCAATTTTACAATATCCTTATTTGTTGCATCCAAAACAAGTGATTTTACTTTTATTTACTTCAGTTTTGATGTCCTTTTTATTCAGAGATCCCTTTTTAATTTGATCTCTTATCCTCCTCATTCTTTGTATCTTTCTAGTGAGAAGAGCAATCTCTTCATCAACATCTTCTTGATTGTCTTCTGAATCACTTTTTCTCATTTGTTTGTTGAATACTTGCTGAATTTTGAGATGCTTTCAAAGCTATTATTTTTCATTTCATTACAAGTTTATGTTCCTGCAATAATACTTCATGTGCCCTTAGAGTCCCAATAATTCTTCCAAGCCTAGTACCTCAAGATTTTTGTCATGACTTATGGTTGTCACCATTGGTCTCCACATGATTGGAAGATATCTCACGATATTTCTTACCATGTCTTGTATTGAATAAGCTTTTCCAAGAGAATGCTTTTCATTCACTATGCTTGTAAATCTTGAGTACATTTCATCGATTGTTTCTCATTCATTCATTTCAAATAATTCAAACTTTCGAATGCCAATGCAATTCTTGTTTCTTTAACATGGCTTTTTCCTTCATGGTGAGTCTACTGTGTGTCTCATACTTTCTTTACAGTATCACATTCGTGTACTCATTCACTTTCTTCCCTGCTTAAAGCATGTGATAAAAATAATTGAGCTTTTGAGTTTAGAAGTATCTTAGATTTTTCATTTGTTGTCCAATATGCTTCTTTCTTTTCAGCAGATGTTGCATTATTTGATCTACCCTTGGTATGAAGTCTCCATCTGTGATGATTCGTGATATACCAGTGTCTTGTGACTTTAAGAACAATTGCATTTTGATTTTCTAGAAATAATAATTTGACCCATCAAAGTATGGTGACCTGTTTGATTATCCTCCTTCAGCAATGTATTTAGCTTTTAACATTATCTTCCTAAATCTTTTGCTCTTACACTTTTTGGGTGTTTATTCCTTGGAGACTCGCTCTGATGCCAATTGAAATAACAATGTCAATTATAAGGAATGGGGCTTGAATTATAATTTCCCCTTTTAAAAATTCCTATTAAAAACTGAAAGTTTTAACTCGATATTGATCTTGGTTATAAACGAAGAGCGTTCTTGGTTAGTGGAAAAATAGTTATGTCCATTTATCAATATAAAAACTCAATGTAAGACAAATAATAGATATAAGGATAAAGAGTCACACAAGCATATATCTTGGTTCACCCAATATGGGTTACGTCGAGTCCTCACAAATGTGAGATTTTCCACTAAGTGCTTCAAAGCAAGATCGTTATTGGTTTTCACACAGTTTCCACATATCAGTCTTGATCTATTACAAGGTTTTACCTTTCTACCTTGAAAGGATTTCCACATGTTACATTATAGTATTTCAGAAAGGATTTTACAAACTACCTTTTAATCATAAAAGGATTCCAACTACTCAAGCTATGTTAACAAGTATAGCCTTCAGTTACAACATATTGATTTTGAGAACGTTAGAATCTGGATATTTCTCAACTCTTGTTTATCAAATAGATTCTATATATTAGAACTCAATAATCATTGATTCTAATATCACACTAAGAAATAGAACTAGAACTTAGAATGATTTAAGAAGCTCGATTATGATTGAATGAGTGATGTTTTGTTTGACACTTTTAGTTCTGATTTGTTCTTCATTGTGAAGCATTACTTATAGGCTTCAATGATAGCTTATGATAACTCATTTAACCATTGGAAGTAGGCCAGCTGTTATGAGTAAGTGAATGGATAAGATTAGCCAAAAAGCAGGATTGTTTATGCTGAAACCAGGAATGTTCTTGAGATCCAAGAATGTTCCACGAATGGGTTTGAGATGAGTTGACTTGTATTTATGATCCTGTCAGTTACCTGAAATGATTACTAGCTTTAAGTCACGTGTGCCGATCTGTTTAAAGGTACAATAGCAGTGTCCTTTACAACCTGTTAATTATACTTGCATTTGCTTTACTTGGAGAATGATATTGCTTTTTGACTTTTATGAAGCATGGTGTTCAATTCTCGAACTTTGGAATGACTCAACTTACAGTGTTGTGAGTCGATTCGCACATCATCAAACTTCATCAATTGATTTTCAAACTCGTGTAAGTCGATTCACATGCTTGTAAATCGACTTAGCTGACCTGTGAAGTTAATTTCTTTTTTTTTTTTCAGTTATGACAATCATAAAGTTGTTATTTCTCATGGAAAATGATTTACTTTGGCCAATCATTTCATGCACCATATATAAACATTCCAAAACATTTCTGAACCTAAGAAAACATTCACACATTCCACAAACTCATGCATTCAAGATCAAAATATAGATCGAAAAATGGTTCGTGTTTAAGTCGTGTATGCAATTGAGATTTGGCATTTAAAAAAACATCAATGGTATATCATTTTTTTGTGTGTGTCTATTCTAGACGTAGATGATCAAGGAACCACTACACCCAAAAAAGAACAAATTTTATTTTGGTATTTTTAACAACACTTTTAAGCGTTATAGTCTGTAAAGTTGTTGAAAGATACGAGAAGGCTTTTAAAATATAAATGAAAGGCTTACAAAAGCCAAAAAAATAAAATCAATTAAATGAATAAAAGAAAATAATAGCAATCAATAACATTAAGAAAAAAAATATAATATCTAAACAATTCTTCATAGTAAAAAAAATACTAATATCAAACCTAATTAAAGGCTCAGAAAAGCAAAAAAAAAACAAAACGAAAACTTCAATTCCTTCTGGAACATATGTTTCGATTCAAACACATTAAGATGCTTTTTCCTTTTTCTGGTGGAATTCAAATTTGTTTGTTCCTTAACTAGACAAAATGATGAATTAATCTACATTTTGTGATCATGATCATCTCTAATATATAAACCAATATTAGTTGAATCAATTTCAAGGGATTGAGATGTTGCGAAGAAATAAGCATAACCAACATTTTCATCTTTATTATTATCATCACTTATATTATTAGTCAATGGGATAATGGATCATTTATCATTGACATGATCAATGACGTAGAACACATGTTGAGCTTGCGACGCTAAAATAAAGTCTCATCTACAAGCAAGAACCTGGTCCCATCAATCTGAATGTCATTATTATTATCGATCCACTTGCAACCAAAGATGGGAACACGAAAGATTGTGTAATATAACTCCCATATTTGCTCGATAACCCCAAAATATGATAGATTTACAGATGTTGGGATTTGCCTTTGGCACTTGAGGGTAACTCTTTTATTTTGCAAATTGCTTTGATCATCATATTTTTTGCTATAAAATATGTAGTTGTTAATTGTATAATCGGTGTAAGAAAAGACATGTAAACTCGAACCATTTGCCAATCATCTCAATCTATCTAAAATTGAAGAGGGGTTTATAGAAAACTTTGATGATATAGTCATTACTCTCTTTCTAATTATCTCTTCTCCTGTCATTCTTCTCAAATAACGAGATATGAGAAGCACTATGGATTCACATTGGATAGATATTAAGTACAAAATTCTTCAGCTTCTTCAATAATGTACCAAACAACAATACAACCTTTTGGTCAACTTTTACTTTTCATGTACCCTTTTAACTTTTCATATAGCGCTCTATCGGATACATCCATCTCATATAAGTTGCTCCACATTGTTGTGTCTCCTTAACAAGATTAATAGTAAGATGAACCATTATATCAAAAAATGATGATGGGAATATACACAAAGTAACAACAATTTTCCAATACAATGTCGGTAATTTATCAAGATTGATCACTTTACTGCAAATCTCCCTAAATAAGAAACACAATTTAATTAGGATTCTTTGAACTTTTTGAGGTAAAATCAAACATATACTTATTGGAAACAATTATGAGTCTTTCTTTGAGGCCATCCTTAGATTTTACTAGAACATTGAGTAACATACCAATAACACTATCAAATAAATATTTTGCAATATGCATCAAATCAAGGAAATGTCTTATATACAAAGACTTCCAATTTGATAATTCGAATAATATTGACTTATTGGTAAAACCTTATACCTTTTTTAATATCTCATCTCCATTCGGTGCTAAGGAAGTTGTGCATTCCTTTGCTTTTCCATTGAATGCATACCTCCATCCATAATAATGATGATTAAAAGGTAAAAATCTACAATCTCTAAGAAAGACATTCTTCATACAATGTTTCAACTACATCCAATTTGTACTAATATTCACATATAAGACATGCACACCGACCTTTCCAATTTGTATTGCTCTTCACATATAAGACATGAACACTGACCTTTAATCTATATCCTTATAAATTACCATATGCAAAAAAATCATGAATTATGTCGAGCAACATAGCGCTAAATTTGAAACATTCTTTCATATACCCATCATAAACTTCAACATATGTCTACCACATATTTTTTAAATTTTCAATTAAAGGAGTAAAGTATATATTGATATCATTCCCGGTTGTTTGGATCCAAAAATTAACATAAACTCCATCATGAACTTGCGTTTCAAACATAACCATGGAGCTAGGTAATAAATTTACAAAATCAAAGGTCATGTGTTGTTTGAGATGCTTTGAAGATCATGTGGATTTATTCCATCAGTAAAAAGTGCAAGTCGTACATTTCTTGACTCTCTCCGAAATCACGATACTCGTGATCAATTTTTGTCCATTGTGGAAAATCTACATAATGTTGAAACTTTACATCTCTAATAATTTCATCTATATTTCATGTCAAGTGTTTTGCATCTTCTTCAATATGATACAAGCACCTAAATATTGGTATTATAGAAAAATATCACATGATACTCCCTGGAGTATATTTTTTTCTTCTTTTATCAGGAGATATTGCATTTTAGACACACCTATAGCGATTCATATTTATTTCTAAACAAAATGTAATCATTAGGAGAAGCACAAATCTTTTCGTAGCTCATGCTAATGGAGCACAAGATTTGTTTAGCTTCTTATGTTCCACTGGGAAGTTCATTATCATTTGTTAGGATATCTTTAGAAAGGTTAATAAGTTTGTGAAGCTCTTATCAAACAACCCATTACTCACATTTAATTTGTACAACTTTAATATCATTGACAATATTGTGAATTTACTACAACCATTATATAATGGTTTCTCTGCATCACTCAACAAACTCTCAAACATTTTAGGACAATCCCGAACATCTTCTTTAACTTCTTTTGCTACATTTTCAACTCAATCCTACTTATATGTATTTGTGTTAGAATTATTTGATGCATATGTTACACCATTCTCCAAATTAGTGTTCTTTTTTTTTTCTTCTAACAATGTCTTTTCCAACATGTATAGCTTCGATCAATTTCATGTCACACTAAATGTCCTTCAAATTGATATGCTCTAACGCGTTTTCTAAAACAACAGTTTAAACAAGGACAAATGATTCAATTCGGATATTTTGCATTTTTCACTACAAACTCTTTCACTCCATTTTCACATTCTTTTGGAAATCGATTGGAAGACATCCATTTTTTTTAATTATTTATATATCTTCCATATTGATTATAACATAAAGTTTCTTAAAAGTTAGAATGATATGTGATAGTAAAATAATTACATTTTCTTTCTACTTTAACATAAATGTACTTTTAGAAAAAATAGTTATAATTAAGAATAATTACATTATTCATATTGAGGGAGTTATATTGATCACATATCATTTATTGAAATGGAAGAACTTTTTTTGCTACAAATTGAAAAACTATTTTGAGAAAACCAAAATATATTAATTAATAAGCACTTGTTATTCTAAGAAAATTTTAGCAAAATACATGAAAAGTAAAGCACAATGCCAAATATTTATATGTAATTTTATATTATATACCAATACTACTCCAATCAAATCAAAAACCGTTCTCTATTATGTAATACTTAAGAGCGAAATTGTCCCAAATATTTCATTTTACCGTACTTCAGCAATTTCCCTTTCTTGTGTGAAACTGAAGTGTGTAACCATTTCTTCCTCTCGCGTAACCCTTTTTCGCATAACTATTTGTGTCCAAGAGCCCTCTCTCGCGTAACCTTTTCTTCATCTCTTCTATATCACTCAAACTCCTCTCTACATGAGAAAAGGTGAAACTTTGTGTCACATTGATTAGGAAGGAAGCTTGTGCATCATCGATTAGAGTTTTCCTTCTTGACTTGCAACATCGATTTGCTATTGTGATTTGTGCATCATTGATTCTTAATTTTGACTTGTGCATCATCAATTAGGGTTTTCCTTCTTGACTTGTGCATCAACAATGTATTATTTTGATTGTCTCCTTTTCTCTAGAATATAAATTAGGGAAATTGAATCAGTACTTACGTGGTATGAATGATCAAGAGTTATAACACACCTATTTTGTTTGTTTGTTTGGCACATTGTTATCATAAACATATCATATATATTGTGTTTGATCACTATAGGACAACGAACTTTAACTATATAAATATATATATATATATATAATATTACAATAATTTTGTATTATCGCAATTGTTGATAACTCTTCATCATATGCATATTTTTCCACTGTTTTAGTCTTATTTATCTTCAATCATTAGTTAAATTAAGTATTTATTTGATACATTCGGTTTATTTTTGTTCTTTGAATTTATTAATATGTTATGCTTGTATTTCAGTGATTAAGTAGGAATTTTTCGCAATTTTACATTGCGTTTTGTTTTTAAGTGTAGTGCTGAATTTTGGTGAAAAATCAACATGATATATGTGGAGTATTTCAGCCATATCTGGAGTTCTAGATGTCCAATTAGTGTCACTCCAAGTGCTAATGAAAGCTAAGATCCATATCTACAACTTTCATGAAGACACGGGGACCAAATTCAGACGCAAAAGATGATAAAAATGCAAAATACGTCAGTAGGGATGGCAATTAGACCCAGACCCAGTGGGTACCCGCAAAAGAAACCCACAATGGGTAGGGTAAAAACCCGCATAATGGGTATGGGCACGGGGACGGGTAATTACCCGCAAAATTAAGCGGGTATGGGTACGGGTACTATAGTACCCGCGCCGCACCCGCACTTATATAAATATATTATTTATTTATTTATTATATTAATATTTAGTTTAATTAATTGTTTTCCTTTATGTTTTAATATCTATTAATATCATTGGACCATTACAATATTTATAATCAAATCAAAAGATAAACGTTTGCAAACTTTTTAAGAATTTGATTATGATTAATAGTTAAATAATTGTGACTTTATAACTAAGAATTATATCTTATTAATTGTATCTTTATAATTATACTTGCAACTTATAAATTGTTTTTACTGATCTCAAATAATGTTGTTGTAAGACTTGCAACTTCATAAAATATTATTATGGATATTTGAATGTGTATTGTAACGAGTGTTCACTTGAAATGTTTTGAGTTAGAAAATATTTTGGTTTATAATATTTTATGATTTAATTTATGATATTTGGATAATTTTTAAATGGATAAATACCACATATAGTCCATTAATTTAATTTCAATTAACGTTTTAGTCTTTTATTTTTTTTCCCCCAATTTGGTACTTTATTTTAATTTTAAGTGACAATTTGATCTTTTATGTTTTAAAATGTCAACAATTTTATCCTTATTTTATGCAAAATTTCAAAAAATTCATCAAAAATTTCAAACAAAACACATAAAATTAATTATCATCCTCAATATAATGCTATTTCATCAAATTTATAACTTAAATCTTTAAATAAACTCATATTTTTATCTCTAACAACATCAAATAAAGAATGGTAAATATGAGTTTATTTGAAGATTTGAGTTACAAATTTGATAAAGTTTATTTTATATTAAAGAATATAACTAAATTTATGAGTTTTGTTTGAAATTTTTGATGAATTTTTGTAAAAAAAAAGGATAACATTGTTAACATTTTAAAACAAAAAAAATTAAATTGTCACTTAAAATTAAAATAAAGGACAAAATCCGGGAAATAAAAAATAAAGGACTAAAACGTTAACTGAAATTAAGTTAAGGGACTATAGGTGGTATTTATCCCTTTTAAATTTAATCACAAAATAATATTTATTTATCGGTTTATTTTAGTTAAAATGTGGGTAATGGGTACGGGTACGGGCACTTAGGTACCCAAAGGGTAAGGGCACGAGTATTAAAGTTGATACCCAAGAGGGTACGGGCACGGGTATGGGTATTTTTTTAAACTGCGGGTATGGGTACGGGTACTATAGTACCCTACCCAAACCCTACCCATTGTCATCCCTATACGTCAGACATCACATGTTGTGCGCCTGGAGCGCGCCCTGCGCGCCTGGAGCGCATTTATAATGTTAAACTTTTGTCAACGCGCGCCTGGAGCACGCCATGCGCGTCTGGAACGCGCCCTGCGCGCCTGAGGCGCGTGACGCGCATCAGCAATCATAATAACGCAATTTTTTACTGTTTAGGGATCTTTTTGACTCTTGGGAAGTTGGGAGACTTGTGCCCTAGCATAGAAACTCAAAGACGGTCGTTTCTAACGCCATTGAAGCAGTTTTATCAAGAATCATCCTTGAATCATTCTAGTAATTCTTCTTTAATCCTTATATTTTGTATCTCTGTCATGAGTAACTAAACTCTATTTGTTAGGGATGAGTGTAACCAGATGAAACCCTTATTTTTCTGATTTGATTTCTAGTTATATGAATGAGTTTATTGAATTGTTTTTCTCATCTCTGTGCTTAATGCTTTTTATTGCTTGATCAACATTAAAATGTTCTACGATTTGTATTTTGAAACGAAAGTGGATTTTACGAATGCTTGAGATGAGAAATTCATGAATTTGTAGTCTAGGGATAGATGCAGGTCATGAAACCAATTAAATTAATTGCAAAGCAATAATTTACAAGAGAATTTCTGTACGGTAATGCTTAATTCTAATCTTAAATCCACTAAGGAATTAGGGGTTACTTTGGAATTAAAGGTTCTGTCACTAAGACATTAGGGCAAGAATAATAAAGAGAATTCGGTAATAATTCAATAAAGGAATTTAGTAACTAGGCTCAAATTAGACACCAAGGTCGGATTCAAAGTGAAACTCATCTGTGACATTTTTCTCATTGTAAAAGATCAATTTTATTATTGTTGTTAATTTCAAACATTATTTCAATCAACTTGGGAACCTTTTTGTTCAATTTTAGTAATTAAATATAATTCAATAGTAAAACGCAATCCTTGAGTTCGACATTCGGTACTACCGTTTTATTATTACTTGCAACGATTCAGTACACTTGCTGAAACGCAATCAACTGTTATATGTTAAATTAATTATAGTATTACAACAATTTTGTATTATGGAAATTTTAAATATATTTTTCTAAAATACAATAATTTACAATACTATTTTAAAAAAAAAATATTATTTTTTGCGATGGTTATAAAGCGTTGTTGTATCTTAATTGAAAAAAACCTACAACAACGAATTTAATTTGGCAATAACATAAAACCGTTGTCGTTGTAAATTTGAAAAATTGTTCTATAAGAGGTAGCTACCGATACTGCAACGCCTTGGTTTCTCAGAGACAAAAAATCATTCTCGTATATTATGACAACGGTTTTTATGCATTGTAGTAAGACAAAAATATTGTAGTGTTTTAAAATTTAATACAACACTTTTATTTAACAAGTGTTGTTAAAAGTACACTATTAAATTCAAATTTTAGTGTAATAGATGGTGGATGTTGTGTCAAAACACTGAAGATGATAACTATTCAGGGGTTCTAGAGAGGTATCTCTAAGTTCTATCTTGCAAGTTTGTAGTGGGACCTTTATCTTGAATATAAAGATTTATTATATTTTGAGTATTGTTCCAAGATTATATAATTCAAGAGCATCTAGAAAGAAGAAATCCATGTGCATGTCTATGTAACAATCTCTCACGAGAATCTTGTAAACGTTTAAAATACAAAATTAAAAGAAGAAATTCTTAATTTTTTCTATTGTCATATTAATTTTAAATAATTTCTTTTTATTATAATATTTGTATTGTTTTTCTTCATGTTACTTTAACATGTTTTTGGAGTTAAAATGTAGAAACACGCCAAAACGGACTTGAAGTTTAATCTGCTAGCTAGTCCGCTAGCCGTAAGTTGATTTTTAAGACTGACATTTTCATTTTATACAAAGTCAATCATTTTCAATTATTGGACAATCATAATGAACTCACAGTATTATAACATCACGCTGAAAACGTTCATAAATATTTAATTTATAAATATTTATACCATGTACTTGTGTTTATTTCGTAAATTTATTTCTATGTACTAAAATATGAATAAAAGTTTGAATATACTAACGGCGTACAAAAATAATATATATTTATTGAGGAGACAAGTCACATCAAATTTATTGAAGAGACAAGTCACATCAAATTATTTTTTAACATATAATTTTTAAGGAGTTTTTTTTATAAAAATTAAAAAATTCATTATCTTGATCATAATTTTCACCACTTCACCATCTTATCTCTAAAACCCTGAAAAATCAAAACTCCAAAATTAAAATCTCCAAATTCGAAAAAAACTTTAAATCAACCAAATTCATAAGGAAATATGATACATAGACACTCATATTTTACGTCACACCATTCAGACCATGATTGAATGTATATTTTTAATTGGGGAATGGGGAAATTTCATATGAATTAACATGACATGATCATAGCCTTTAACTATGTTTGTGGGAGCGCCATTTAGATTGAGAAATGGACAGAGAGAGTAATGAATTAAAGTTAATCTTATTTTGAATCCTTATAAAGTTAAACCCAAAGTTTCTTCTTTTTTTTTAGTTAAATTTTTTTTTAAAATATTTAAAAAATATGAACAATTTTCTGGATTTAAAAAGATAGCGTACAATAAAATTGGAAAAAAGAAAAAAAAATATAATCTTGTAGTTGGAATTCCATAATGTCATTCTCCATAATATCTAATCATTTGGAGTCTCTTAAATTAAATTGCAAAAAATATAATAATGATATTGATTAATAATATCGATTTTAAGAAAAAAAAAAGGATTAGAGTAGAGAAGAAAATAATGCAAAATTATAAAACACCAAAACATATATATTAAAGAGAACAAATAATAACAAAATAAATATACTCTATGTTCTGTTTAATAAAAAAATAATTTTTTTTTTGTTAAAAACAAATAAGATAATTTTAAAGCTTCAAAAAAGTTGTGTAGTCTTAAAATCGTATAAAAATTTGATTTTGTTGTTAATTCTCCATGTTCATTTTTCCGACAACTTAGTCTTATGGAAAATGTATGGGATCCCCCCATCACGTTTTTTGTACTTCAACAACTCATATTTTTCAATCATTGTTGCTCACATTTCAACTTACTACATCACCTAAAACATATCAATTACTTATATTATCTGTAAAAAAAAAAAATTTGAGAGATGAAGAAGAGCGTGTATGATGTATCTGTGTTTTTTGTGTTCGCTTGTGACTAAATAATTTGTTTCCTTTAAATTGTTCCAATCATCTATTTAAATATACAATTATAGCGTATTATTCCTTATAATATGTTGATATTACAAATGATTGATGTAAAGGAATAGTTGGCAATCAAATTTGATTATATTAAAAATAGTTAGCAATTAATTTTGAAACTTTTGGATTGGAAAAGTAAATGGCCTAAAATAAAGTAGTCTGAAATTGAGATTTTTTGAATTAGATATTATATTTGTTATTGAGTATAAGATGACACGTGTACCATTTATTGAATAGAATAATATGGTTGTTTGTTCTATGTAATTTTCATTGTATTATATAGACATTGATATATTTAAATTAATATTTTATGTATTTTTAATTAATATCATTAATTAATTTTTATGAGTTTCAATAACACATTAAATGATTGTATATTTATGTATATTTTACACACTTGTTATGTGATATAAGCTTTTGATAAGTGGAGAATCATTGAAAAATAAAACATAAAATTAAGAGAAAAAGAGATGATTATCAGATCGATTGATTGAGGTTGATATTAAGAGGATTTAAACGTTTATTTTTAATTAATATTTAATGTAATATATATATATATATATTATTGAAAAATGATAACAAGAACCCTAATGAGAAATGAGGAAATATCATCTTAAAAATAGTGCATTAATTTAATACTTTAAAAATTTTAAAACTGGTTTTTTGACATAATTTTTTATTTTATTTTCTTAATAAGTATCTAAGATGTTGAGACAAACTCTCAAATTAAGTTTTCATGAAAATAAATAAAGGTTAATTAAGAATGTTAATTACAATTTTAAATATTATGTTAAGTTGACTTGTGCTTTTGAGTGGATTAATTCAAAGGCATAACTCAATCAAAACAAAAAGAATCAGATAAAAACTAAACATATAAGAAAAGAGAACATTCTAGACAATATGTGAAAAAGGAGAATGTTCTTCAGGATCAAGGGTGATCACCACATCCTCAAGATCAATCAATCTCCATTAGTTCAAAAAATATTTTGTTATCAGTACTCGATTAATCAGGAAGTAATCCAGAATGATCAAGAGAACCTCCAGATTGATCATCGATCTCTAGAAAGTTCAAAGACTAAAACTCTAGATTGATTATCAATCACTAGAATTCTGCAGAAGTTCATCGTCATTCTCCAAGCTATTTTGACAAAATCAAATATCTAGATCAAAGTAATAACATCAACAAATATACATGAAATATAAAGGATCATTAAATACAAGATTAATATGATCAAGAATGAAGAAATACGACCAGTCAAATAGATTTCATAAAGTGTTCAAAAGCTGAAATATTTTTATTCATATATATATTGGTTTTGGTAAAAAAATGATAGAGCACTACCACTAGCTCTTTCGACCATTATTAATTTCTCTAAAACTCGTATAAAAGAAAGGCCAATGCTCAGGAAAATGCAATAAGTTCAAGTGCTAACAAGCTTCATAAAATCATTCACATTCACATACTTGAAATTCTCACTTTCTCAAGAAAAAAATCAATTTTGATTATATTTCAATACTTTGTTTTGAATGTATTGAATTCTTTGTAAAGAATCGAATCTCAAACAAGAGTTGAGACATATCAGATTCTATCAAAACTATCTCATAATTATAGTATAACTCAAATTATAAGAGTTTAGTATAGTTTAGGTAGATTCTAAGAAATCATATCAAGGCTGATAGGTGATTTGATTAAATCTCTATCTGGTGGAAAAAAAATTGAGTTTGTAACAAATCAAGGATGATCTGAGCTAGGTGTTGTAAAACCAAGAAGATTCTTTGTTTTGAACACTTAGTGGAAAATTTCACAGTTGTGAGGACTGGACGCACTTGTCAAAAAAGTGCTTTAAAAGTTATGTAACATAAGATGAGAGCGCTATATTTTACAGTGTTTGTGTTTAAAGCGCTCCAAAAATGTTGTAAAACATTATGCAAGGGCGCTTCATTTTACAGCGCTTTTGTAAAAGCGTTGTAAAAGCCTAATAAACATTATGTGCAAGCGCTATGTGACCCTAATTACCCTACAACAACATTTTTCCCACATTGCTTGTCAAAAAAATGTTGTTGTATCCTCCGTTATTTTTAAAATATTATATAACAACGCTTGTATTTAATAAGCACTATAAAAGACGCGCTATAAAATGTCATTTTTGGCGTAGCGACGTAACCCAAGTTGAGTAAACTAAGATACATCCTTGTGTGATCTTATTTCTCTTATCTCCTTATTTATTAAACTTGATTAATTATTTAAGTTAAAAACATAAACTGAATTTATAATTTTAAGCTAATAAAAAACGTTCTCTGTTTTCCATTTTCTGTTTTCTTAACCAATATCATTCTTGAGTTAAATCCTTAAGTTTTTTCAGAAATTTTTAAATAGAAATATTTACAATTCAAACCTCTGTTCCTTGTAAATCAACATTGTTACTTCATAAGATATTTGTTAGCCTGACCTATATTTATTATATATTATATTATTTATATTATTCTTTTTTTCTTCTATTTAAATTTATAAATCTTCAACAATAAATATGAAATTAGCGGGAACATAAATGATAACACCTAAAAATTTAATAAATTATACAAATTTACTATTGACGTTTTTGTTGGTTAATTGGCTTTACTGAAGTTGCCACATAGCTAAACGTGGTTTTCTCTTTAGATAGATAGTTATATGAGGGTGGATTTGGTGAGTTATGATACTCTTTATTTCTTGTCCAATTATTTTCAGTCAATTTAGTGAGATACATAAAAAGTAGATAGATCTAATCTGTATTTCATTTTCATTAAATTTGATTTATTTATTTTTTAACTATTTTTTTTCTAATAGAGATCTTCCCAACCAGAATTGAATAGATATAATCCAATAGAGGGATGAAAGACACATCATATATTTTTAAAATTAAAAAAAAAAAGAAAGAAAAAAAACCTTAGAATTTTAATTCTATGTAGATTGGTCAATTTTGGTGGTTAGACTAATAAATAAATGTATTTTAAATAGGAATCACAACATAATTTATACATGCCAATCATTTGATTTGAGCGGGAAAATTCGCTTTGATTGAGTGCTGGTATAGATAATCTCCGAAGTTAAATTTTGAGGGCACAGTCGGATTTGGGGTAATGATAACCACTTTGCAGCCGCCTCCAAATTCACTATACAAGTAATATTATAGTAATTTTTAAATTTTTTATATATATACATATTGTTTAATAATAATTATTTTATTATATTAATTATAATATATAAATATAATTTATAAATGTATATATATTAATGAATGCAAGTGTAGGTAAAGCAATTGGAACCCGTTGTAGGTAAAGATAGACCAAAATTAAAATTTTACATCCACTGTGAAATGAAATGGATACAAATGTCAGTTTAAATGGAAAACACATGATCCACCTCCAAACTGTCCCGTGATTTCTAGTTAGTCAAGATATACTGGCTAGTTGTTGACTGGTAGCTAGTTCTATTCGTTTACAATAACACCACCTAACAACATTTTTTTACATGACCACCTAACAACATATTTTACAAGACCACCTAACAACATAATATATGTAATTTACAGTCCCATACGAGTGAGTTTGGATTTAATTAAGTTGTTTGCTTTGGTAGACAGTTTGATTCTGACGGATTTATTCTAAAATAGCAAATTTTTATTTTTATTTTATAATTAAAATAATGAACTTAAATCTAAACCCCCCCGTGATTAAGATTGATTACACATGCTTGAATGTAGTATACAGACCGCAGCCAATTCGGACCCCCTAAAAGTTGATAATATAAATATACATACCAAGCTTCCCATAAAGTCACTTGTATCAACAATTCCTACATCACATACTACTACACTTCTCTCTGTTTTTGCTCCCTACTCAAAAAATGGACTTATCACTAAGTTCAACACTTTCCTTGGTAGCTCTCACATTCGTTTTCCTTCTCCTTCTCAAATATCTCATTCCAAAAACAAAGTCCAACAAAAAAACTCACTCTAAGCGTCCACCGGGACCCACCCCACTTCCCATCATAGGAAATCTTTTAAAACTTGGCAGCAAACCCCACCATTCCTTAGCAAACCTTGCCGACATTCATGGACCAATAATGACACTAAAATTAGGGCAAGTAACAACAGTAGTAATTTCTTCGGCTGATATGGCAAAAGAAGTTTTATTAACAAATGACCTAATAACCTCAAACAGAACTGTCCCTGATGCACTCTCCGTTCTCAACCATGATCAGTACAGTCTATCTTTTATGCGTGTCTCGCCACGTTGGCGTGACCTTAGGAAAATTTGTAACTACCAGTTGTTTTCAACTAAAACACTTGACTCGAGTCAAGAGTTAAGGCGTAGGAAGTTACAAGATCTCCTTAATGACATCGAAAGATGTAGCGAAGTTTCGGAGGCTGTTGATATTGGAAAAGCTGCTTTTAAGACGACGGTTAATTTGTTGTCGAATACTTTTTTCTCGGTCGATTTTGTTCATTCGGCCAAGGAAGCTGGAGAGTATAAGGAGGTTATTGTGAGTATATTGAAGGAAGTTGGAGTGCCGAATGTATCGGATTTTTTTCCCATGTTGAAGTTTCTGGATTTGCAGGGTATTAGAAAGCGTTCGATTGTTTCGGTTAAGAAGGTTTTGAGTATTTTTAAGAGATTTGTAGGGGAAAGGGTGAAGATGAGGGAAGGTACTGGTTTTATTGGGAATGATGATGTTCTTGATGCTTTGCTTAATATGTCTTCTGATGGTGGGAAGATTGAGATGGATAAAGATGAAATTGAACATTTGTTGCTGGTATGTATATTTTATTTTGGATTAAAGTGCTCTTTTAACATTTCAAATTATGATCCTTTAAATTACAAACTAATTAAATACTTTCTCTTAAATTGCAAACAGTATATACTTTAATCTTTTCTAAAATAGTGTTTAATATTAATTATAATTTAAGAGAACAAAATATCTGATTTTTATAACTAAAAAACTAAAATATTTATTTCAAGCAAAACTTTGGAAGTTCTGTTTCTTTTATATTTAGATATTAATTAAATCGACTTTAAACCATAACCAGAATAATTATTGACCATAATTTATCTTATCTTGTGAAATTAATTATGTTTTTCTTTAAAAATTATTGGGTATAAATATATTAATACTAATTAAATAATATTTGGTATACCACCAGAACATATTTGTTGCAGGAACAGACACAACAACATACACACTAGAATGGGCAATGGCAGAGTTAATTCACAATCCAGAAATGATGTCAAAATTAAAAAAAGAACTTGAAAAAGTTGTTGGCAAAGGTATTCCAGTTGAAGAAACCGACATAGCTAAACTACCTTACATGCAAGCAGTTATAAAGGAAACATTTCGTTTACATCCACCAGTTCCTTTGTTACTTCCTCGTAGGGCTGAAGTCGATGTTAAAATTGGTGACTATATTATTCCAAAAGATGCACAAATTTTGATTAATGCTTGGGTTGTTGGTAGAGACCCAACTAAATGGGAAAATCCTAATGTTTTTATACCAGAGAGGTTTTTGGATAGTGAAATTGATATTAAAGGACATCATTTTGAGCTTATTCCTTTTGGTTCTGGAAGAAGAACTTGTCCTGGTTTGCCTTTGGCTGTTAGAATGTTGCCTTTGATGTTGGGATCTTTGGTTAATTGCTTTGATTGGAAACTTGAAGATGGTTTGAATGTTGAGGATTTCAATAAGGAAGATGAATTTGGGATTACTTTGGAAAAATCTCAACCTGTTCGAATTGTTCCAACTAAATTGTACTGAGAAATATGTCTCGTTGTTACAGTTCAGAAGATAGTTGCAGCGACATTTAATATGATGGGAATCGGTTCGAACGAAGAATATTTTATTTCAAAGTTGATTGTTAAATAATAATGTTGCATATATATATATATATGCACATGTATGTTCTATTTAAATAAACATAGTAATCCTGATCTTCTTGTTGTCACCTTTTTGTCTTTATGTTGAAAGTTGTCCAAGACTCAATTAATAGAATTAATAAAAAAAAATTACATGTTCTGCGCTGATATTAATATATGTAAGCAAGCTAATATTTAAATTCAAGTATGGTGAATGAAGATGGTCATCTTTGACGAGTTGAATGCTTGATTTTGGAGCTCAATGTGCATATTTATGATATGAAGATTTTACCTATATATTTTAGTTTTTAAGTGTATTTAAAAAACTATTTAACGACATTATAGCCGTTGCAAAAAGAAAATTTGCAAAAAATAACAATTTATATATTTAACGTTTTAAAATTTTGATAAAAAAATCATATTTGACCAAAGTATGTGGCTTTTTTATTTGAATAACCTTTTCATGAAAAAAAAAAAAAACCCAAAATGCTCCTCTTGAAAATTAAATATTAAAATGTCAACTTTCTTTAAAGCTCAAGTTATAAATGGCGGCTTTACAAAGAAATTTAAAAAAA
>JBBPBT010000850.1:7025075-7046555 GCA_037974875.1 Cicer bijugum
TTATTCAAATTTTCTCCATCATCTAACCGAAGAATATATGCTATCAAAGCATTTTTTGATGATGTCTTAAGAACACAAAACATTTGAGGACAAAATTCTTTATTTTTAGTCAAATTGACTTTAAATAAAATTCAAGCAAATATTTTACATGGAAGTGTAGATTCTAAATTCAACACTTGCCAACAAAAAACAAAAACAAGATTGGTCTTGTTTCTAGAAGAAGAAAAAATCCATAATTGGATTCTCATTTAGAAGTCTCAACAAATGACCAATGAGTTGCACATGAGATTTCGTTTAAAAAAAACAGGAAAATATCTTGCATAAAGTGTAGATTCAATTCAAGACCTAATACAACAAAAAAGGGAAGAAACAATATTGCATTAAAATCTTTTTTGTTCTTAGTTCAAATGAATAATAAATCTTCCAAAATCTTTAAGCTAATTTATTTTCAGCATTTCAAAATTCTTTAATTGATGTATTTCAACGTTTCTTATTGAACTTTTTTTTAAAGCATTTATGTTATTAATCTGAAGCTAGAAGTTTCGTAAATACCTTATAGGTTGAGGGGTATTGGAGATGTAAATTTAGTTACAAGTTAGTTACTCTAGTTAGAAATTTGTTGTTCTAATTTAGGTATAACAACTTCATTATACCTATTAATGTAATCATATTTGTCATTTGATCAATATAAAAGTTATCACTATTTTTCTTTCTTTCATGTATAATATCAATATTTTGCATATCCTATTAGGACATCATCTCATGTTGAAACTTAAGATTTGTTGTTTCAAGTGATATTTACCACTCCGTCTATAGATGACAAAAAATCCATAATATTTGGTCAAATAAAACTATTTCATACATATACATAAAATTGCATAACAAAATAAAGATCGTCTACTGAAAGTAGGGTTGTTGATGAGCCTAGGTGACCAGTTCAACTTGATGACCCAAAATCAACTTGCATCGTATTTTAATTTACTCGATCTCGTCAAGGCCGACAATCAACTGTGCAACCAGAACATGAGCACATAGAATCAAAATTTTATAGTATGTCCTAAATTTTGAAAAATTTGAATGATATTCTTAATTTTGTATATCCACCACTCTAAAATTTTATATTTTTACCTTATATCCAGAATAAATATATCAGACACCATTATCCACCAACAAATGTTAGAATCTTGAATGTTGATTTACTGATTTTAGAAACTCGATTTGTTTGAAACAATTGATTTACTGATTTTAAGAACTCATTATATATTAGGGTTTAATTTGATGTTTCAGATTTTAGGAACTCATGATTTTGTGGTTTATAATAATACTAATATATCTTTTTTTGTTAATCTATTATATCACATTTTTTTATTAAGGAACCACATTTTTAAATTTGAACGGGACCTCCAAAAACATTAAGACGGCCCTGAATCTCATTTAAATTTGAATCTAACTCGAATCAACCTGGTCAAACCCAAAATGGTTAGCCAGATAACAAATTTATGATTTCAATTTTGTAAATCTCTGAGTCCAACTCATCAAAAAATTGTGATTTTTTTTTCTTCTTAATGTAATTTAAGACTCTTATGTATTGATCTAGAAGTATTAATTTTAAGTTACAGAATTTAGTTTACATGTTGACATATCATGAAATAAAATGACATTTAATTACATTTATTTATAATTTGTTTTAAAATTAAGGTTTATGTTCCAATGACCCGACACAAATAACTCGTCATCACCATGTTGGATTTCGACAACAAAAATAAAATAAAAATAAATTGTTTTAATCAACCCAAATCAATAATTGGATCATGTAACTAGTTTGGCTAAAAATCAATCTAATCCTTGTGTTTAATTTAATTATGGAACAATGTAAATAACAAGATAGAAATGAAATATTTGTTTAAATAAATAACACTTAGGTGAGTAAAAGATTATAAATTAGTTGTTTAAGTAAAAATAAAGATAGAAATTATGAGAAAAACAATTAGGAAATGTGAATGATTTTCTTTTCACTATGTAATTATTGAACAACTATTTTAACAATATATCTTATTTGATTATATCAAATTAACAAACTAGATTAAGAAAAAAAATTAGCTCAAAACATTTTATTTTATAACAACGAACTTTGAATTCTTATGTGATATTGGCTTCTTACTCAAATTATGTATGAAAATTAGTTTCTTAGACACATGATAATACTTTATATTTCGATAATAATATTGAAACATGAAATATATTGTGATTCCAGTTATTATAGTTTATCTTCCAATAACGAAGTAATTTTAAGATTCGATTTTATGGTGATCAAACACAAAAAAGAAGATTAAGAATAAAAATATATGAATTATCAAATATATTTAATTGCATATATTATATAAAAAAATTAAAGTTATATAGATTTAAGAAGATTTATCTAATTTTTAATTAATAAGTAAATTAACTATTCATAATATTTTATCAAATAAAAAATTATGCATACAATTGTATAAAATCTCCTGTAAACTTACCTCATCCTATACTTCCAAAATTCATGTCTAATTTTCTTTTCTCATTCGGGGTACAGCATCTATCATCAATCTCCCTTTTTCAATTGAGTGTTCCACCATCTCAATATATACTCCCGTTTATCAATCTTTGATGTGTAACCCTTTTCTCTTCTTGGGCCAGCATCGGTTAATTTGATTATTTTTTTTTCCTTGGCCCATCATCCACCAATATGTGTATGTATACAATATTATTCAATAATATATATATATATATATATATATATATATATATATATATATATATATATCACTACAAGAAAAACTGTTATTATCTACGGTAGATTTATCTTTACCTACAGAATCTCCATAGGTAATGTAAAATTACGCACGGATTATTCACGGACACGAGTTCATAACTAAATTGCTTGTAGGAAAATATTTATTGACGGATAAACAGTGGGATACACTTACTTACTGATTGTTCGTGGGTAATATGACTCACTAAATCTCAGTGGGTAAAGTTACTCATAGATTTTTTTTTCTGTGGATAAAATAGTAAATACGTAACGACGGAAAAGTTGCAAGTAACATTACTCACGGACCATCTATGACAAAGTCTATTGTTTTATATTTGATATTTATAATTTTATCCATGAAATGCCCGTAGCTAATGAAAAATGATTTTAATTCTATTTTTGTTTTTATATAGTTTGTTGTATTTTTGTAATATATGTTTAAAATAAATTGTAACATCATTGTCAAAACAAAGTGAAATTTTATGTAAATAGTGTTTTCAAAATACAGATCCTGACTACAAGTTTCAAAATACACATAATGACACTACCGTAAGAATATATATAGATATAATGTCTACAAGTTTAAACAAAATATGTAGTTAGGACTACTATACGAAACTGACACTGAAATCAGTATCACTCCTCGTCGTTATCATCGCTAGACTCATGTTCGTCATAATCTAGATGACAATGACGACGGGATGACTCAGCTTGTATGGAAGCAACACTTTTTGCCAAAGTTGCTAGCTGCATCTAGAGCTCTATAATGCGCTGCTCTGTTTGTTGAACTTCGTCTTCTCGAAGTTTCTCTGCTTTCCTTACCTCCTCTTGTGCCTCGTGTGCTGCCGCTTTTGCTCGCACCTTATGCTGTTATCTGTGCAACTATCTTGTTAGAGTGCTAAGATAAGACATTGGAGCAACCTCTAGATGGACAAGAATCTGGGACTAGACTTGCGACACCTAGTCTATAAAGTGAGGATCTATCTCCAGCACCATAGATCCTCCCTTTACAGGGTTTTTTTTATAGTGAAGTGATTGATTTTAAGGGTTTTGGAATTAAAGAAGAAGGTTCTGAAGATTTTGATGGAGATTTTAGTGGAGACATTCATTCAGAGTCATCATTAGAGATTTTCAAGCCTATGGTAGCGGGATACATGTTCTAGGATTTGAGTGATAAATTATTAACCCTTGCTAAACAATTGAGAGAAATTTTGGTGAGATTGTGTGAAGAGAGAGTTGAACTTGATCAATGAAAGTTAAGTGTACAAATAGTGTTGTTTCTTTTGATGTAAGCAACCATGGAGCATGATGAATGTTATGTAGTAGTTGGACCTTTGACAATTGAGTTTAATTTGATTTGAAAAATTGAGTTTAAGCTTGCTTTTAACTATACTAAATCTAAAATTAAAAGTGCCTTCCTAAATGGGTGTATAAGTGAAGAATTCTATGTTAAGCAAACCTTGGGTTTTGAAAGCTCTGAATTTCCAAACTATTGGTTGAACTTAGGAAATCATTGTGTTGTTTAAAATAATGACTTGTAGTGGCTATTATGCCTCAATGACTTATAGGTTTTGAAATTGGAAGTTTAGAAGACTTAGCTTGCGGTGTTTCTCCCTCTGTCCTATTACTTTTTGTTATTGATGTTGATATGTTTATCTGTTATAAGCATCACAAATCAAAAATTCGAAAAAATGTTTTTCACTTGGAAAAATACAATTTAATCCCTTTTCTCGTGTTTTGGCACCTTCAGTATTAAGTTACAAGGACTATAGATAAAGAGAAGGTTGAATAAAGGTGAATTCAACCCTCAAGTAGGGAATGAAGCAATTGTTGTTGTCGTAGCCATAGGACTAGTCTCATTAATAATGCCCACTAGCAAAGTTCTACTGTTCGATTATTGTTATACACTATGAAGCTTATTTCAAATGTAATTTTAATTGTTGTGTTGGACAAGCGTGGTTTAGAATAAAGAGAACATTCTTTATTAGAAGTTTATAATGAAAAATGTAAATGACAATGATGTAGTGATTAATGTGAAAAAGTAAAAGATTAAGGTAAATGGAATGAAACACAAATTAACCTAGTTTACCTCAACCTTGGACTTCTTTCAATTATTACTTATTTTTAAATTTCCCACTATCTTGTGGAAGAGAACGTTCTTTCAGCATATTTTTACAATATCTTCTTTAGATCACAAATTGGTCTAATACACCATGTATTATCAAAGCCTCAAGAGGCTTACAACTTATATCATCACATTCTCAATATACTAACAAACTTATTCTAAATAGACTTAATACAACCTCACTCTCAAAAAACACAAAGAAAAGATTTTGAGAGATTTTTACAAGTATATGAATAAGTTTGTGAGTTCCTTGCTTATAAAAACTCAAAGAAAAAATTGAGAAGCAAAGTAAATGTATCAGCCCACTCTGAAATGTAGAGCTTGATTTTACATAATTAAAACCGAAGTGTGTATGATAAAAGAGAGCATTGTGATTAACATAAGAATAAAACTTGTAATTCATGATTTATTTTTTATACTCTTTATCTTGATGTTCAACATCCATTCCTAATTATCGACAACGAGAACTTCTATTTACTTATGGAGAAAAAAGTTGTTGGACATGAGAATCCATAAAGCAATCGATCTTTGATGAGTTATCTTCATGTTATAGTGTATTTCAAAAAGTAAATGTTTACTTATAGTGTAGAACATTCTTCTAATTTTTGGGGCCAAAAGGTAGCTTCCAAGTATGTGCTTCGACACCTTGCAAGTTACTTTTCTAATGCAACATTGGGAAGGGAAAAAGTTCCAACAGTCACTTGTACTTGTATGTACTTTGTTGTTTTTTTTTTCTTTTTGTGATCGCAAGTGGTAGAGCAAAGAGAATGTTCTTTATAAAAACGTGGGTCAACATATATTGTGGGTTTATATGTCCTCTATTAGCCGATTATATGAAACGAATTAACCAATTTTACAAACTAATTAACCAGGTTAACATATACAGTTTCCAAGTATTGAAATTAATATCGAAACCAACGTGATCAATATTATTCCAATTCAACAGTTACGAATTCAAAGTCTTAACAAGATAAAGATTCACATACAAACATTTAGAACATATATTCAAGATTAATCTAAAGAGATAAGGGAAAGAAGATTGTGCACCAAGATTTATACTGGTTCAGCTATCAGTATGACAACCTACGTCCAGTCCCGAAATCGAACCTTTTTCAGCCTTTTTCCAATAGAATCTTCTAGAGTGTGTTTAACAGATTGTCCAGCTCACAAGGCCTATGTATCTTAAAACTCTCTCTCGCTTCTATTGCGCACCCACTGAATCCCTCGAGTTAATCAGTAAACTCTCCCAAGATTACGATGAAGCTTCTTCTTGATGAACACCCTCATCAACGAAGATAGCTACCAGTTTCTATACTGGGTTTTTCTCAGTTCTTTCTTTACAAAAACGTTGTTACAGAAAAGATAAAGGATATACATAAGTTGACTCAATCACTACAATGAATCTCACACAAGAAGTACTTTTCCAAATGAGTGTTTGTGAGATTTTTCTATTTCTTTTCAAGTTGTCTTCTTCAGCTCTCTAAGATCATGAAGAATATTTGGTTCGGTTCTGAAAAAGTCATATCAAAGGTTATTCAAGTTGTGAGCAAAAGATATGAAAAGTTATTGAAAAGTTTTTGAATGGTTGTTAGAAAAAGTGATCGAAATCGTTTATATAGTTTCTGAAAAACAACATATAAATCGATTTCCAAATCGATTCATTATTGTATAAAAGCAGGCTCAATCGATTTCCCAATCGATTATCGCGTATCTTGTTTTTCTTGAATCTTGAAACTATATGGACTAATCCATTGCCTAATCGATTATTTTAATGCACTATTCAGAAATTGATATGCAGTTCATATTGGAATCGATTGCATAATCGATTAAAGGTGTTTTATTCCAACAACGAGATCAAAACAATCAATTACTTAGTCAATTCATTAATTCACAGAATCGATTTGGCCATATGCTAAGTTTTCCCTGTAACTTAAACCTTTTGTTCCAATCGATTTCACTGGTCACAGGGACTCAGTTGTTTTCATCAAATCAATTTGCCAATCGATTTGGATTATTATAGAGAGTTAGCTATTTCAAGCAAATTCGATGTGCCAATCGATTATGTAATATGTTTCTGAAAAATTATTTACCAGTTAGTTCATTCAATCGATTGCTTAATCGATTGATACCAAACTTGTTACAAAAGAAATTTGTTTTAATGGATTATCCAATCGATTGTGTTTATCATAGAACATGTTCCTTTTGAAACCTTATTTTTGAAATCGATTTGCCAATCGATTAGCTTACTAAAAGCTTGGTTCTGTGATTTGCACAATCGAGTTACTAATCGATTAATTTATTATCAGCTTGGTTCTGTGATTTGAACAATCGATATGCTAATCGATTATGTTACTGTCAGCTTGGTTATGTGATTTGAACAATCGATATGCCAATCGATTTGATCACTAAAGGCTTGGTTCTGTGATTTACAAAATCGACTTATCAATGGATGTGCCAATCGATTGCCCAATCGATTGCCTTAATCACAGAATACCCATTTTCGTACAACCCCTTTACAGAATCGATTGCCTAATCGATTTGCTAAGTAAATTTTCCAACTTTGGTTGATTCCTTGAGTTCCAAGCTATAGTCTCAAGTATGTAGGGTTGAGTTGTTGTTCCTAAAATTTTACTCAGTTTAAAATGTTAGATTTATCAAATGATGTATCTTTGTCAATAATGTCAAAATGGACTTATGTCTAACAATCTCTCCCTTTTTGATTAAGTGACAAACATACAATTTTAACTTGAGTTTTACATTTCATGTTATAACATTACAATTACCATTATTTAAAAGCAAGCTCCCCCTAAATTTAAGCAGTCATGATTCATTTAAGTAACACAACAACATATTATATTATCATAGCGTGCTGTTCACAATTTGGTATCAGGGTTAGAGCTTAACAAAAAAAAATAGATTAGCAATAGAGCATGCAATATGAGAATTATGCAGTATCAGTATTATCATGATCAAAGCTAACTATCACAATCTGCATTATCATGCATTATTAGTGCTATTTAAGCTGTCATCAGAGCAATACTATTTACCAATATCAGTGCAATATCAGAGCAATTTAAGCAGTCATCAGAGCAGCAATTTGCTAATTTGCAGCCGCAGCAGAAACATGTTAAATTCAATTTTAGTACAACAACACAAGTAATATGTTATACAAGTTATAAATTCTCTCCCCCTTTGTCATTTAATGCAAAAAGAAGTGAAAGGAGAGAACATCAACATAATCTATATTTGTTTACAAATCAGAATAAAAATGAGCACCGGTGATTATGGCGTCAGAGCAAACAAAAACATAGTAGATTAAAGCAGTCTAGATCAGAGTACAATTAAATTTAAACAAAGTTAAATTGAGTAAACACTCTCATTTGTCATATATTTAAGAAAATAGTACACCGAGCAAGAAAATTATACAGCAATAACAGAACATTACAAAGCAACACTAAAAACTAAAATCCTAAGCAACTAATCTAGCTGGGGCTAGTCCTCATTATTACCAACGGGAGAGGTAGAGGCCGCTGTATTAACCTCAGCAGGTGTCTCCTCACCATGAGGTTCAGGGCTATCTAAGTTGGTTGGATTTAGATCTTCTGTTGCTTGTCGGTCTAGATCAGCAACATCCTCAAACGATAGCTTGAGGCCTAAACGTTCCTGTATAGCTACGACATCCTGTGCAACTGTGTTCAGATTCGCCTGAAGCTTACTCAGAGCGGCTTCCATTCTTGCATTGGAAGCTTCCATTTTAGCATTGTGAGCCGCCTGAGTTTCCATAAACTCCAGCAACTTGGCTAAAATCCCAGAATGGGCTTCAGCTTGCTCAGCTTGTTCCGCATTCGGCTAAGCTTGTTTAGCATTTGGCTGAGGTCTTATCCAAATGCCGTTCACCCTTTTCAATTGCATTTGATTTACAATTGATTCTCCAAAAGTGAGGGTGGTTTTGGAAGATTCTTCATTGACAATGGACACTTTAAAATGTCTCAGAATCTTAGTGATCAGTTGTGGATAGGGAAGCACCAGCTTGCCTTGTGCAGCTTCCAACATATGCCTCAGCACGATCCATGCCCAAATCATCTTGAGCTCTTTGCACAGACCCCACAACAGAATGATGTCCAACTTTTGGACAACAACATGATTTCCGGATCGTGGTACGAGCATCCGGGTGAGTGCGTACATAAGCATCCGTTGTTGGATCTTCATTTGACTGATTGGCAGTGAAATCGTTTCCACAAAGCCATCGACCATCAGGTCCTACACAGCCGTGTGTCTGTCCACAGATGCTTCCCAGCCCTCATCAACAGCATCTGATTCATCACTGCCATCAACTGATTTTTCCATGAAAGGGCAGTCCGGACAGAGTTGAGAATTCTTCAAAGGTCATGGTGATTTTCTTGCCTTTTACTTCAGCCTTGAATCCCGTATCTATGAGGGTGAAGGTTGAGTAAAAAGCTCGAATCAGGTGTGGATAAGTGTCAATGGAGCAGGACAGAAAGTCTTCCAAGCCATGAAATCTCAAATGGTTTTGAAATGTAAATCCATCTGAGTCAAAATAAGCAAAATCCATAGTTCGTGCTTCATGGATTTTGCGTTTGAGAAAAGCCGGAGGTAAAATAGATTCTTCAGCTTGTTTGTCTTTAGAAGATTGTGTCTTCTTTGTTTGAGGTGAAGGAATAGATTTCTTCTTCTGTTGAGGAGAAGAGACACGTTTCTTTTTTTTCTAAACAGTATCCTTCATCGCATCAGCCATTAACTTTTTAGTGGGATGAGTCTTCCTTTTCTTGTTCTTCCCTTGATACACAACAATGGCCTTCCCTTTATCTTTGGCCATGATCTTGTGAGTTGGTATGAGTACTATCTTTGATGGAGGTGGAGGTGATGGTATCCTTCCACTAGATGAAGATGAAGGTGAAGGGGTTCTTTCAGAAGATTGTTTAACGTGTGCCATCAGTAAGATTTAAGAAGTTTAGAAGAGTTTGAGATGATAATAGATGGAGGGAAAGTTGACATTTGCAGAGAGAAAGCAGAAAAAGAATACGAGAGTTTTGAGAAATTCTGGAAAGATGAGATGGGAAATCGATTTAGGTTTAAATACCACTGTTCATAATCGATTGCTTAATCGATTGACTTAAGATTTTGCCCAATATAAATCGATTCTCAAATCGATTATATTACCGTTGCTGGGGAAGTGCAATCGATTTAGTCATTATTGCCTCTAACGGCTAGTAAAGATTCTTCACAACGGTCATATTTCAAATCGATTCCCAAATCGATTGGCCTTTAATTACTAAATCGATGTCCAAATCGATTTCCATATCAGTTCAGGAAACTGCTCATCTCAGCATCGATTTCCAAATCGATGCATTTGAGTTTAGATTTCAAAATTTTGAATCAATCGATTTTCCAATCGATGCTCGGGTTAGAGTTTGGAAAAATTTCTCAATTTTTGATGTCTGGGGCCAATGTAATCGATTATGCAATCGATTATTTAAACTATATGCCAAGTTGTCAATCGATTACCCAATCGATTGGAATGGGAAATGTTACAACATTTAAGGTTTCCTGTGACCAACAGATCGATTAACCAATCGATTATCGTGTTTCTTATTTTGACAAATTAGACACTGTGCATTCAAAATCGATTATGCAATCGATTGCATAAGGCTAATTTTCAATTTATTCACAGGATAATCGATGTTTCAATCGATTTGGCACAGGGATCAGATCTCACTAGGATCTATGATTCCTAGTTTCATCCTAATATGAAGGAAGCTTTCTTTTGGTAAAGCTTTGGTAAAAATGTCAGCTAACTGATCAGCTGTATTGACATATTCAAGCTTTATGTTCCCATTTTGATATTGGTCCCTTATAAAGTGATGCCTTATCTCTATGTGTTTGGTTCTAGAATGCGTCACTGGATTCTTATTAATGCTTATTGCACTAGTATTATCACACATGATATGTACAGTCCCTAGATCAACACCAAAATCAGATAGGTGTTGTTTCATCCAGAGAATCTGTGCACAGCAGCTTCCAGCTGCAATATATTCAACCTCAGCTGTTGATAGTGCAATGCTAGTTTGTTTCTTTCTATACCAAGACACAAGGGAGTTTCCTAACATATGACAAGTACCAGATGTACTTTTCCTGTCCAGTTTGCATCCAGCAAAATCAGAATCAGAATATCCAACTAAAGTGCAAGTTGATCCTTTAGGATACCACAAACCTAGACTTTTAGTTCCTATTAGATATCTGAATATTCTCTTTACTACACTAAGATGAGACTCTTTTGGATTGGATTGATATCTTGCACACATGCAGACACTGAACATGATGTAAGGTCTGCTTGCTGTAAGATAGAGCAAGGATCCTATCATTCCCCTAAACCTTATTACATCTACAGGTTTACCTTTCTCATCTCTATCTAAGTGATTTCCTTGACTCATGGGATTATTAATGGACTTAAGGTTATCAAAACTGAATTTCTTTAACAAATCATTACAGTATTTAGTTTGACTAATGAAAATGCCTTACTTGCTTTGGTTAATTTGAAATCCCAAAAAGTAAGATAGTTCTCCCATCATTGACATTTCAAATTTTCCTTTCATTAAATGAGGAAATTGCTGAGCTTCTCATACCAAGCTCTTGGAGCTTGTTTCAACCCATAGAGGGCTTTTGTTAGCTTGTATACATGATTTGGAAAATCAGGATTTTCAAAACTAGGTGTTTGGCTAACAAAAACTTCCTCTTGGATATCACCATTGAGAAATGCACTTTTCACATCCTTTGATAAATTTTAAAGTCCATTATACAAGCATAAGCCAACAGGATTCTAATGGCTTCTAGTCTAGCTACAGGGGCATAGGTTTCATCATAATCTATTCCCTCTTCTTGATTATAACCTTTGGCAACTAGTATAGCTTTGTTCCTAGTTATGACTCCATTTTCATCCATCTTGTTCCTAAACACCCATCTGGTTCCTATGATGTGTTTATTTTCTAGTTTAGGAACTAAGGTCCACACTTTGTTTCTCTCAAACTGATTAAGCTCCTCTAGCATAGTAATGATCCACTCATTATCTAATAGAGCTTCCTTTATGTTTTTGGGTTCTACTTGTGAAACAAAGGCAGTAAAGTTACATAAATGTCTAAGTGATTTCCTAGTGGCAACTCCTTTTGAGATTTCTCATATAATGTTGTCTATAGGATGGTTCCTATTAAACTTCCACTCCTTAGGTAATTCATCTACCCCTATAGGTTCTATACAATCAGTACTAGTTGGAGGTACAGTTTCAGTTGGTTCTAATTGTTCAGATTCTACAATATCATCAAAAGAAGCATCAACTATAAGAGGAGTGTTGTTCAAGTTTTCAGCAAATAGTTCATCAAACTTTACATGAACTGACTCCTCTATGGTTTTTGTTCTTTTGTTGTAGATTCTATAAGCTTTGCTAGTTTGTGAATAACCTAGAAAAATACCCTCATCTGCCTTAGGGTCAAACTTTCCTAGATGTTCTTTGCCATTGTTCAAAACAAAGCATTTGCATCCAAAGACTATAAAGTAAGAGATGTTTGGTTTTCTACCCTTGTATAACTCATAGGGAGTTTTCCTAAGTATTCGCCTAATTAAAACTCTGTAAACTACATGTGTGGCTGTACTAATAGCATCCACCCAAAAATACTTAAGCAGTTTTGAATCATTAATCATAGTTCTAGCTAATTCTTCTAGTGACCTATTCTTCCTTTCTACAACTCCATTTTGTTGGGGAGTTCTAGGGGCTGAATAGATATGGTGGATTCCATTATGTTCACAGTAATTATTAAATGATTCATTCTGGAACTCACCACCATGATCTCTTTTGATGGAGATTATTTTCTGGTTTTTCTTATTTTGAACTAAAGTTGCAAACCTTTTGAAAATAGAGAAAGCCTCACTCTTGTGAGTTAGAAAAAATGTCCAAGTATACCTAGAATAATCATCTACTAGCACAAAACCATACAAGTTACCTCCAAAACTTTTCACTTGGGATGGACCAAATAGGTCCATATGTATTAATTGTAAAACCCTATTGGTTTGGACTAAATCAATTGGGGGAAAGGATGACTTAACTAGTTTGCTTTTCTCACAGGAAACACAAAGCTTATCCTTAGTGAACTTTCTATTGGGGAGTCCTAAAACTAATTGTTTACTAACTAGTTTATTTAGATGATCTATATGTATATGTGCTACTCTTTTATGCCATAACCAGTTTTCATCAGCATTGGATAGTAAACAGCAAATAGTACTAGCAGGCAAAGCATCAAAATCAACCATGTATATGTTATTGATTCTTTCACCTACCAATTTCATGTCATTATTTTCCTTATGCTGAAGTATACAAGACTGAGATGTAAAACTTACCTGGAACCCTTTATCACAAAGTTGACTTATACTTAGCTGATTGTGTTTTAACCCTTCTACATATAAGACATTATTGATCACTGCAGTTGACTCACTGCCTATGTCACCAACACCACATATCTTACCTTTATTATTGTCACCATATTTGACAAATCCTCCATCTTTTAAACTTAGAGACAAAAACTTTGATTTGTCTCCTGTCATATGCTTGGAACATCCACTGTCTAGGTACCATGAGTGAGTCCTGGATGTCAAGCATATTTGCAAAATGGAATTTAAGTTCTGGTTTTAGTAACCCAATTCAGATTGGGTCCAGGGGGGCTAGTTTCAAATATTGGTGTCTTTACTTTCCAAATCTGTTTCCATCCTTTGTTGGCAAGTTTTTTAGTTTACAATTAGAAACAAAATGTCCCTTTCTACAACAAAAGTGATATGAAACAACAGAGGATGAATTCTGATTTGGTTTAGCAAAGAAGTCATGCATATTCCTTGATCTAACAAATTTCTGATTCTTGTTAGCATTTCTGTTTTGTCTATAACCAAGTCCAGATTTTACATTTACATTTCTCTGGTTGCTGAGTATAACATTCAGTTGGTTTTTACTACTAGTGAACCTTACTAAATCAGATTTTAATGATGCAACAGTTCTTTCAAGTTCAATGCACCCAGCAGATTTATCATTTGATTCTTTTTTCAAATTTTCATTCAAGACTTCAATCTCCTTATGATCCTTTTTAATTTGTTCACATGTCATACATTGTTTTTCAAGCATTTTATTAGTACTCATTAACTGTTTGATTGAATTAACATATTCATCATGCAGTTCATTGAATGCTTCATATAATTCATCATAAGAAGGATTGGATGTAGAACTTACCTCACTTTAAGAATCTGAATCTGTGTTGGCCATTAGGCAAAGGTTAGCTTCTTCTTCTTCTGAAGATGAAGAGGATTCTTCATTATTATTCCAGGCTATGTAAGCCTTTTTGGTTTTAGGAGCTGGTTCTTTACCTTTAGCCTTTGCCAATTTGTTTTTATTCTGCAGTTGGAAGCATTCAGATTTGATATGTCTAGTCTTTCCACATTCATAGCAAGTTACTTTGCTATCATTTGTCTTTGAACTTGATGGCTTTTTGAACTTGTTATCTTTCTTTCTCAGGAATTTCTTGAATTTTCTGACTAACATTCCAATCTCGGGTTCTTCATCATCTTCGCTTTCAGAATTGTCTGTGCAAGCTTCTGGTTCAGACTTTGGCTTTTGAGTTTGAACTTTCAGTGATAAGCCTTTAGTTTTCTTCTCAGTTTGTTCTGTCTCTCTCAGCCTGTGTAGTTGCATCTCATGCTCTCTTAATTTTCTAAACAATGTGGCAATTGACATGCTGCCAAAATCTTTAGATTCTGTTATGGCAATGATCTTTGGCTGCCATTCTCTGGTTAAGCACCTCATGATCTTGCTGATCTGCTGCTCATTATCAATTACCTTACCAAGAGCATTAAGATTGTTGACTATGTGAGTGAATCTTGTTGTAGGTCATTTATTGACTCTTCCATTTTCATGTTGAACAACTTGTACTGGTGCATTAGCGTGTTGATTCAGGCCCTTTTTACATCTGTTGTTCCTTCATGAGTTTGTTGAAGAGTGTCCCACATCTCCTTGGAAGTCTTGCAGTTTGAGACCCTGAAAAATTCATCTGCACTCAAAGTAGAGGTTATAATGTTTTTAGCTTTAGCATTATATCCTAATTTCTTCTTATCATCCTCAGACCAGTCAGATCTGGGTATATAGAGTCCATTATCTACAGCATCTAGAATATCAATACCACTAGCTTCTAGAAAAATTAACATTCTATGTTTCCAATACATGTAGGCAGCCCCATTAAATGCATGGGGCCTTGCCAAGGATGCACCTTCTCCTAGAAATTCTACAGAGGACATTTTCTTTAAAGAATTTATCTAAAAAGCCAAGCTCTGATACCAATTGTTGGGTTATATGTCCTTTATTAGCCGATTATATGAAACGAATTAACCAATTTTACAAACTAATTAACCAGGTTAACATATACAGTTTCCACGTATTGAAATTAATATCGAAATCAACGTGATCAATATTATTCCAATTCAACAGTTACGAATTCAAAGTCTTAACAAGATAAAGATTCACATACAAACATTTAAGAACATATATTCAAGATTAATCTAAAGAGATAAGGGAAAGAAGATTGTGCCCCAAGATTAATACTGGTTCAGCTGTCAGTATGACAACCTATGTCCAGTCCCGAAATCGAACCGATTTCAGCCTTTTTCCAATAGAATCTTCTAGAGTGTGTTTTACAGATTGTCCAACTCACAAGGCCTATCTATCTTAAAACTCTCTCTCACTTCTATTGCGCACCCACAGAATCCCTCGAGTTAATCAACAAACTCTCCCAAGATTACGATGAAGCTTCTTCTTGATGAACACCCTCATCAACGAAGATAGCTACCAGTTTCTATACTAGGTTTTTCTCAGTTCTTTCTTTACAAAAACGTTGTTATAGAAAAGATAAAGGATATACATAAGTTGACTCAATCACTACAATGAATCTCACACAAGAAGTACTTTTTCAAATAAGTGTTTGTGTGATTTTTCTATTTCTTTTCATGTTGTCTTTTTCAGCTCTCTAAGATCATGAAGAATATTTGGTTCGGTTCTGAAAAAGTCATATCAAAGGTTATTCAAGTTGTGAGCAAAAGATATGAAAAGTTATTGAAAAGTTTTTTAATGGTTATTAGAAAAAGTGATTGAAATCGTTTATATAGTTTCTGAAAAACAACATATAAATCGATTTCCAAATCGATTCATTATTGTATAAAAGCAGGCTCAATCGATTTCCCAATCGATTATCGCGTATCTTGTTTTTCTTGAATCTTGAAACTATATGGACTAATCCATTGCCTAATCGATTATTTTAATGCACTTTTCAGAAATTGATATGCAGTTCATATTGGAATCGATTGCATAATCGATTAAAGGTGTTTTGTTCCAACAAAGAGATCAAAACAATCGATTACTCAGTCGAATCATTAATTCACATAATCGATTTGGCCATAGGCTAAGTTTTCCCTGTAACTAAAACTTTTTGTTCCAATCGATTTGCCAATCGATTTCACTGGTCACAGGGACTCAGTTGTTTTCATCAAATCGATTTGCCAATCGATTTGGATTATTACACAGAGTTAGCTATTTCAAGCAAATTCGATGTGCCAATCGATTATGTAATACGTTTCTGAAAAATTATTTACCAGTTAGTTCATTCAATCGATTGCTTAATCGATTGATACCAAACTTGTTACAAAAGAAATTTGTTTTAATGGATTATCCAATCGATTGTGTTTATCACAGAACATGTTCCTTTTGTAACCTTATTTTCGAAATCGATTTGCCAGTCGATTAACTTACTAAAAGCTTGGTTCTGTGATTTGCACAATCGAGTTACTAATCAATTATTTTATTATCAGCTTGGTTCTGTGATTTGAACAATCGATATGCTAATCGATTATGTTACTATCAGCTTGGTTCTGTGATTTGAACAATCGATATGCCAATTGATTTGATCACTAAAGGCTTGGTTCTGTGATTTACAAAATCGACTTATCAATGGATGTGCCAATCGATTGCCCAATCGATTGCCTTAATCACAAATACACATTTTCGTACAACCCCCTTTACAGAATTGATTGCCTAATCGATTTGCTTAGTAAATCTTCCAACTTTGGTTGATTACTTGAATTCCAAGCTATTGTCTCAAGTATGTAGGGTTGAGTTGTTGTTCCTGAAATTTTAATCAGTTTAAATTGTTAGATTTATCAAATGATGTATGTTTGTCAATAATGTCAAAATGGACTTATGTCTAACATATATATGTCAAAATGTAAGTTACGTTGCTCATAATGGTCTAAATAATATCTAAAAACAATGTTGGAACTGACGATATATCAACCAAAGCCTTTATGGCATATCCCTTTGTTTGATATCATAAAAAATGTTCTTTTAATATTCCTCAAATAAGCTTGTTTCAAAAGGAATAATATATCATAATAATATAACAAAGAGAGTGTTCTTCAACATCAGACATAATGTTCTTTCTATGTAATTTTGAGTCATACGTTGTACTTTTGTGAGTGAAAAATTCAGATTAAAATCAATCATGTTATCATTTTTAAAACACTCAAAAGCACATGTTAGATCACAAAATAATCAAAATCTTAAAACTATAAGCTAAGATGTTTGTTATCTTTAAAACATCAAATTGAGATTTTGCTTCAACATATGTGTCTTACCAAATGAGAATTATAATTCAAGTTTGATTTCTTCTTCTAGTTTCAAGAGAGAAAGAGGTAACTAGTTAAATAAAACATATCTTTGACATTGTAGGCTCGGTCACATTGGAGAAAAAAGAATTAACAAGTTACACAAGGAAAGTTACCTTGATAATTAAGATTATGAATCAAATGAAACATGTGAATCTTGTCTAAACGAAAAATGACTAAATCTCCATTTATTGGAAATGGAGAGTGCGCTTATGAATTATCAGGACTAATTCATTCAGATGTTGATGGACGTATGAAAATTCAAACAAATGGAGGAAATTCTTATTTAATTACTTTCAGTGTTGATATGCCTAGATAACGTTTTTTTATTTATCTAATGAACATCAAATCTAAATTATTTGAAATGTTTAAAAGATTCTACAGTGAAGTCAAAAAGCAAACTGATAACTGTATCAAAATGCTTACATCTAATAAAGGAGGAAATATCTTTGTAATAATTTTATTATCAAAATGCTTACATCTAATAGAGGAGGGAATATCTTAGTAATAATTTTATTGATTATCTAAAAGATAATGTGATTCTTTATAGTTTACATTCTCTTATTACATATGGTTAGATCTATGATGGACTTCATAGATCTTCCAATAAATTCATGTGGGTATGCTTTGGAAGTTGCCCTATCTTTTAAAAAAGTTAGTTCAAAATCAGTCTCCCCAACTTTCATACACTTCTTATAGCATTGCACTTTGTGTTTTTAGATGTGTGTTAGGCCTAATAATAAATCTTTTACCATTATTTTATATTTTTGGGTCAAATTTGGATTTTAGTGGAATTCTTAATTAATTTTCAAGTTTTATTACATCTTAAGGTCTTTTTCTTCTTCTTGGGTTGTATTTATCTGATAACAGTGATCTTGGTGTCGTTGGAAAGCTAAGAAGAAAATGTACAACTCTTACTATGAGGAAAAAACCCAATTCAAATGCTTTGATTGTCAAAAATGAAAATTGCGGATGCTGGAAAAGGTACTGATGTAATTAGTTATTATGGGGTTGGTCATCATCTTTTGGGTTTTTGTTTGGGTTAGAAACCTTTTAGTAGTTGAGGTTAACCTAGGATTATAACTTATATAGGATTTTGAAGAGTTTTTTCACAACCTCATTACTATCATACAATTTTTCCGTTTTTTGAATTTCATGGAAGCTTAAGTTTCTAAATCAATTCATTGGTTCAAGATATTTTGTTACACTCTTGACGTTTTATTCTTAATACAATTTTTTTTTTATGTTTTATTATCTTTTACGGTCAATTTTTCATTTTTGCATGATCTTTGTGCATGAATTCGATTAATGTTCTAATGCTTAATCCAGTCAATTTCAATTTATACTTTTGATTGAGATTATTCGAAATAGATTGAATGCTTGTTTAGTTTAGCTTAAATTGGAGTTGATAGAATCTACAAAGTTTAGTTATAGGTTTGGTTGAATTCAATTATCACATTAATCATGTTTTGTGACGTTTTTTTGGAATTAAACACTGTGATGCTTGATCAAGTAAGAATTAAGATAAAATTAATTTGACGTTTTCTTGGTTAATTTTATGATCAAACAAGAATAGAGACATAGAACAAATGTTTATTAATAATATGTGATAGAGTTCATAAGAAGAACGCCTAAAATCAATGAATTGATTGTTTCGATTAATTGAAAATTCTCTATGATTACTCCATTTATTTTTCCAACTAAAAATCATCTCTTTTATTTCCTTCATTGTACGTTCTTCGTTTTGGTTATCATTGAATTTGAGATATCCTTATGACCTGTGTACGACAATAGGTCAAATTGGCGTCGCTTATGGGGATATTTGATAACTTTCCTTACAATTGCTTTTGAGTTTTCACTGTGTTTCAAGTTCTGACAATAGATTTTGCATTGAAGCTAAAAAAAAAATCTGTTTTCAGTGAACTTGCTCGAATTGTTCCGAAATTTGATGTGAAAATATGAAGAAAAAAATCAAGGATCAAAAGTTTTGTATCTTTGACACAGAAACTTATACTTAAAATCTGAAATTCCTTATTTTAGATTATGTTTAATTTAAATATTTTGTTTTTATATATCTTAAAAAAAATCCAAAAAAAAAATGTAAATGCATTTGTTTACTTTTTAGAAATTTTTTGTGCTATTTTTTAGATTTTATTTGATAAAGCTTTTCAATTTTCCCTTTATTATAGCAATTAGGACAATATAGGTATTTCTTGATTTGTTTTATTGCCTCTTTTTGTTTTCATAATGCATGACTAGGTCCAATTATAAAATTCTCGATTTTTTAATCCAAAAATAGATAGGACTTTTGGTTCAGTTTGTAGACTTAATTAGGCTAGTACTAGTAATGACATAGGTAGTAACCATATTAGTCACGGTGACAGTGGTAGAAGATTCACCCATAGTTTCTTTGATTTTAAATCTGATTTCTTTGATTACACTAGGGCTGCAAGAACACTTAGAGAATTTTCTACACCTTATGTTACTTATAATGCTTTATGTATTGAGTATCTTGAAGTTAATGTGCATGTTGAACTTAAATCTGGATGAATACATTTGCTTCACAAACATCTAAAAGAGCTCCTCATTGTATTCACCAGCAAGAAAACCTCAAGGAGACCCATAAGAGCAAATCAAACTGAAGGCATTCCTATTTTCTCTACAAGATGTTGTCAAAGACAGAAAGACTTGTTGTACTACCTTCATCCAGATTTTGTCACAAGCTGCAATGATCTACAAAAATTGTTTCTTGAGAAATACTTCCTTGCATCAAGAGTTGCAATTAGAAAAGAAATTTGCAGTATCGAGAAGTTTGATAATGAATCCTTGCATGACTAATAGGAAAGATTCAAGCAATTATGTGCATCCTGTCCTCTCCATCAAATTTATGAGCAACTTGTAAGATTTATGGGTTATATATGTAATTAATTAATAAAGTGTGTTAGGGTCATTATATAATTAGCCAATAAACTAGGGGTCAAATAATATATAATAGTTTATGGCTAAAGAGCATAATAGTTATGAAAATTAATAGTGTAGATACCAAACAGTTTCTAATTTATTGAGGGGCTGAATTAGAAATACTGCAATTTGGGATATAACTAATAATAGTTATATATAGGGGTAGTGGTCCCCAAGGCAAACACAATAAGACTATTCAGTTTCACAAACCAAAAGGAGAAAACTCTCTGGTTCTCTCTATCCCCATCAAGAGAGCAAAGTCTTCAGGGTGTTTTGCTGAGGAAGATCACCCAACCCATTGGCTCTATCATCATCATCCCAGGAGTTCATCAATGGCAATTCCCACAGGTACGCTTCCACCTTTGGTTATTCATCATGTAATTGACATGGATTGTTGACCACAATGTTATAGGGTTTTCCAACAATTGGTATCAGAGCCTACCATGTTTAATTCATGATGAAATTCGATTATTGTCTTTGTTTTAGGATTCAATTTGGGAATTTTGACATGATTGAAATCTTAGGGTTTGTAATTTGGGAATTTGGATATATATATATATTATGGAATCCATATTTTTTTTGTTTCCGGTTATAATTTTTTTTTTCTTTTTCGTGTTGATATGCCATTGATGGTTTACTATAAAGATTTTCTATAATTGTTGATTGTTTTGGATGATTGGAACAATTAATGAATCGTGAACAATGCCATAAAATTCTGTTCAATATTTTGTTTCATTGCCATGGCTTATTGTTTCATTGTATCTGTATCAAGATGCTCTCTTTCTTCTACTTCTGCATTGTTAATCTCTTATGCAAGCAGGCTGCCCTGGAATAGTATTCTTTTTTTTTT
>JBBPBT010000850.1:7046683-7059786 GCA_037974875.1 Cicer bijugum
ATTTTTTTTTTTTTTTTTTTTTGATAATTATCATTTTTTTTATAAAACAATAATTATCAAATACTAATGAAATACAGTTTATATTAGTGAACAATATTTTTTTTTAAATATTGTTTTATTTGGATATAATAAATATATGTTCAAGTCAAGTTTGACATTTTGAATGAGTTAATTGAAACTTGACGTCGCCAAAGTGACCTCTCTTGTCTAAATTGCTCATGAAGAGTGTCAAACGGCTGTGTATATGTTTATTCATGCGGGTATTGACCGGTCCAAAGGAAGGTTAATATTTGGCAGAATTACATGTACACCTGCAATGATAAATGTGTGACAATTATTTGGTATACATGTGAGCAGTAAATCGGCCCAAAGGAATGTTTATTGTTTTATATGTCTTATTGTCAATAGTTGATCGTTGCAACAAGAGTACCACTAGCAATTGATGTTACTGTCCAAAGACTTGACACCAATGGTGCACTGGGTATCTTGAGATGGGTTAAATTCCATGATTTGAACATATGTATTAATTTATTGATTTATTTTCTTATAATGTGAGTTTCTAAGTTTCGTTCTTTATTTAATTTTCAGCATCTATTGCTTCAATATCTGCAAATTTGAGTTCTATTCCTGTTCTTGATGAGACAAATTTTAAGGAATGGAAAGAGAACATTCTGATTGTTCTTGGCTGCATGGATCTAGACCTTGCATTAAGAATTGATCGACCTCCTATTCCTACGAACTCTGGTTCTTCTGAGGAAAAATTAGAGTATGAGAAATGGGATCACTCAAATCGCATAAGTCTTATGATCATAAAGCATGGCATTCCTGAGGTCTTTAGAGGTGCTGTCTCGGATGAGATAGTTACAGCTAAATATTTCCTTGTTGAGATGGAAAAACGCTTTGAAAACGGTGATAAGGCTGAAACAAGTTCTTTACTTCAGAATTTAATTTCCATGAATTATCAAGGCAAGGGAAATATAAGAGAGCACATTATGATGATGTCCAACGTTGCTTCTAGGCTTAACGGACTAAAGCTTGAGTTGTCAGATGACATACTCATTCATTTAGTATTGTTGTCTCTTCCTTCGCAATTCAGTCAGTTTAAGGTGACTTATAATTTTCAAAAGGAGAAATGGACTCTTAATGAGCTCATTTCATTATGTGTGCAAGAAGAGGACATGTTGAAGCAAGATAGGATTGAAAGCGCTCACTTTACTAGCATCTCTAAAGACAAGGGCAAAAGAAAAAGAATTGAGGAGCCCAAGAACAAAGCTGCTGCTAAGGATCCAGAACAAAAGAAGTAGACTAAGGATAGCAATTGCTTCTTCTGCAGGAGTCCTGGACACGTGAAGAAGGATTGTGCCAAATATCACGCTTGGCGTGTTAAGAAAGCTATGATTCTGTCTTTGGTCTGTTCTGAGGTTAATTTAGCTTCAGTACCTGGAAACACTTGGTGGTTAGACTCTGGTGCAACTACTAACATCAGTGTTTCAATGCAGAGTTGTCTGAACTTCCGAAAGCCTAGTGATACTAAAAGATGCATCTATGTAGGAGATGGGAAGAAGGTAGAAGTTGAAGCCATAGGAAAATTTAGATTATTATTATTAAGTTCTGGTCATTATTTGGATTTAGAAGACACTTTTGGTGTACCGTCATTTAGACGGAATTTGGTCTCTATTTCTTATTTGGACAAATTAGGATATTATTGTTCATTCGGGAATAAAGAATTTATTTTGTCTTTAAATTCGAATGTTGTTGGAACCGATTTACTTTTTGGTTATGATAATCTTTATTTGTTGGAAACTGTGGCTAACTATAATGAAACCTTGAGTGTGGAATCACGTGGTACTAAGCAAAAAATTGACAATTTCAATTCAGGAGTGCTTTGGCACAAGTGTCTAGGTCACATCTCTAGAAATAGAGTTGAACGACTTGTGTCAGATGGAATTTTAGATTCCATTGACTTCACAGACTTTAACATTTGTGTAGCATGCATTAAAGGAAAATAGACTAAAGATAAGAAATTAGGCGCATATAGAGCTACAGACGTCTTAGAATTGATACATACGGACATTTGTGGGCCATTTCCAACTCCTTCTTGGAATGGTCAACAATATTTTATATCATTCATAGACGATTATTCTAGATATGCCTACCTTTACCTAATTCACGAAAAGTCCCAATCAATAGACGTGTTCAAATCCTTTAAGGCAGAAGTTGAGAATCAACTTAATAAGAGAATTAAAAAGGTCAAATCTGATTGTGGTGGTGAATACTACGGCAGATATGACGGTTCAGGAGAACAACGTCCGAGACCATTTGCCAAATACCTAGAGGAATGTGGAATTGTCCCACAATACACTATGCCGGGGTCACCCAACATGAATGGTGTAGCTGAAAGATGAAACAAGACTCTTAAGGATATGGTAAGGAGTATCATTTGTCATTCCACCTTGCCAGAGTCACTCTGGGGAGAGGCATTAAAAACAACAACATACATTCTTAATAGAGTACCAACTAAGGCAGCGACTAAAACACCTTATGAGCTTTGGATTGGGCGTAAGCCTAGTCTGAAGCACCTTCGTGTTTGGGGATGTCCAGCTGAGGCAAGGCCTTATAGGCCGAATGAAAAGAAATTCAAACCCCGAACAATTAACAGCTATTTTATAGGGTACTCAGAAAAATCAAGGGGCTATAAATTTAATGATCCTAATTTGAGAACAATTTTTGAGACGGGAAGGGCAACGTTCTTTGAGGATATTGAGTTTGGGGGGAAGATTAAGGTTAAAGATTTTGTCTTTGAGGAAGAATCGGTAACAATTCCAGAACTGATTCTTCCACCAGCTGAATTTCCCATTATTGAACAAACTCAAGATGATCTGGTTGTTCAGGAAGAACAAAATCAAGATCAAATTCAAGATCCTCAAGAACAACTGCCTCAAGAGCCAGCTCCATTGCGGATATCCACTAGAGAAAGGAAAAGTGCTATTTCGGATGATTATGTAGTATTTATCAATGAGGTAGAGGAAAATTTTGGCATGACGAAAGACGACCCGGTCAACTTTCATCAAGCCATGCAAGATTCCCATTCAGATAAGTGGATCGAAGCAATGAATGAGGAGTATAAGTCTATGCAAGACAATTCAGTTTGGGAACTTATCCCATTACCTGTAGGAGTGAAACCCATTGGTTGCAAATGGATTTTTAAAACCAAGCAGGATTCCAATGGTAAAGTGGAGAGATATAAGACACGTCTTGTAGCTAAGGGCTATACTCAAAAGGAAGGGATTGATTATAAAGAGACTTTCTCTCCAGTTTCATCGAAGGACTCTTTAAGAATAATCATGGCTCTTGTTGCTCACTTTGATTTGGAGCTTCATCAAATGGATGTAAAGACAGCGTTTCTCAATGGCGACATTGATGAGACGATCTATATGGTGCAGCCAGAAAACTTTGTGTTGGGAGACCCAAAGAATATGGTGTGCAAACTAAGAAAATCCATTTATGGGCTAAAACAAGCTTCTCGTCAATGGTACCATAAATTTCATCAAGTAATTCTCTCATTTGGTTTTGAGATGAATACAGTTGATGATTGTGTGTATCATAAGTTCAGTGGGAGCAGACATATTTTCCTGGTCTTGTATGTTGATGACATACTGCTTCCCACTAACGATATAGACATGTTGCACGAAACTAAGAAATTTCTATCAAAGCTTTTTGAGATGAAAGATCTTGGTGACGCCTCTTTTGTATTAGGCATTGAGATACACCGAGACAGATCTCGAGGTGTTCTTGGATTGTCACAAAAGAGCTATATCGATAAGGTTCTCAAAAGGTTTGAGTTACAGGATTGCAAACCAGGGGACACCCCAGTTGCTAAGGGAGATAAGTTTAGTCTCAAATAGTGCCCTAAGGGAAGTTTGGAAATTCAAAAAATTCAAGAAATGCAAAAGATCCTTTATGCTTCAGCTGTAGGGAGTCTTATGTATGCCCAAGTATGTACGCATCCAGACATAGCGTTCATAGTAGGGATTTTTGGCAGATATTTAAGCAATCTAGGTCTTGACCATTGGAAAGCAGCCAAGAGGGTCATGAGATATTTGAAGAGAACAAAAAACTACATGCTCACATATAGGAGGTCAGACCAGTTAGAGATCATTGGGTACTCTGACTCGGATTTTGCGGGATGCCAAGACAGCTTAAGATCAACTTCAGGCTATGTCTTTCTGTTAGCTGGTGGAGCAGTTTCTTGGCGTAGTGTCAAGCAAGGTCTTACTGCTTCATCAACCATGGCAGTAGAATTCGTAGCAATTCATGAGGCATCTGACCAGGGCATTTGGCTGAGAAATTTTGTCATGGGGCTGCAAATAGTTGAAGGGATTGAAAGACCACTCAAGTTGTATTGTGACAATAGATCAGCAGTCCTGTATTCTAACAATAATAGGAGCTCAACCAAGTCAAAGCACATTGACATTAAGTTCCTAGTTGTTAAAGAGAAGGTACAAAGTGGACAGATATCCATAGAACACATTGACCCAAGGTCTTTCATGAGCATACTGCTCACACGGGTGTGCTACAGTTTGAGGAATCATGATTTTAGTGGGAGTTGCGTCCATTATGTAATTTATGTTCTATGTTTATTGTAAAGTACAAATACATTGTATTTGGATTTTCTTATCAGAAATAAAGTTTAAAGTATTCAGTTTTGGTTACTTTTTACATTTAAGTTATGGTATGATCTCATTCAGTAAAGTAGGACCAGTTGAAAATTGACATGCATTAACCAACTTCATGTAATTTTCTTGCTACACTTTTCATAATGGGTCTATGTCATTTAGTTGTGTCAGTACGGGTGATCATTGATAAGTTTAGTTATGCTTATTATGACGAAAGCCTCTTTGGTTCCATGTGCTGATATATTTAATGGACGGGACAATTTGGATTATGCTCAAGGTAATTATAATGACATTTTTGACGTCATAAAGTCTAACACACTCCTAAGGATACATGTGTGACTAGTGGGAGATTGTAAGATTTATGGGTCACATATGTAATTAATTAATAAAGTGTGTTAGGGTCATTATATAATTAGCCAATAAACTAGGGGTCAAATAATATATAATAGTTTATGGCTAAAGAGCATAATAGTTATGAAAATTAATAGTGTAGATACCAGGCAGTTTCTAATTTAATGAGGGGCTGAATTAGAAATACTGCAATTTGGGATATAACTAATAAAAGTTATATATAGGGGTATTGGTCCCCAAGGCAAACACAATAAGACTATTCAGTTTCACAAACCAAAAGGAGAAAACTCTCTGGTTCTCTCTATCCCCATCAAGAGAGCAAGGTCTTCAGGGTGTTTTGCTGAGGAAGATCACCCAACCCATTGGCTCTATCATCATCATCCCAGGATTTCATCAATGATAATTCCCACATGTACGCTTCCACCTTTGGTTATTCATTATGTAATTGGCATGGATTATTGAGCACAACGTTATAGGGTTTTCCAACACAACTACTCATCCAATATTTTTATGAATGCTTGCTACCTATGGATCGAAACGTTATGGATGCTTTTAGTGGAGGTTCACTTGTGGACAAGACCCTAGAAGCAACAAGAAGTCTTATTGAAAATATATCCATTAATTTTGAACAATTCACTATCAAAAGCAATTCATTGGTGCTGAAAAAAAATGTCAATGAGTTACGTGTTACTGATCATTCCAAATAGGAGAGTTGGTTTGATGAAATCACTGAGTTGGTGGAGAAATTTGTAGTAGGCAAAACTCAAACAACAAGAGTTTGTGGCATTTGCACTTCTGCGAAACACCCTACAGAATCATGTCCCAAATTTCCAAGTTCCTACAATTTTTATGCACCATTGGTAAATTTGATAATGTTATGCTTGAATTAGGTGCTTCTATTAATGTCATGTACTCTAGATATACTTTTAACTCTCTTACTCTTGGTTCTTTGCAGAAAGCAGATGTTCTTATTCAGTTAGCAAATAGAAGAAGTACCATCCTTGTTGGACTTGTTGAAGATCTACTTGTTAAAGTTAATATCATTTTTCCTGCAAAGATTTACAATCTAATATGGAGGGAGATTCGAAGTCTAGTAGGACACCTATGATTCTATGCAGGCCATTGATGAAAATTGCAAGAACAAAAAATAATCTTTAGCTGAGACAAACTCTATGGGGTTTGGAGTTAATAATTGAACATATTTGATTCTATGAAAGACCTTATGAAATAACATTCTCTCTTCCAAATAAAATTACTTGATGACTTGGTTAATGATGCTTTCTTATTTGACTTTGATGATCCGTAAACCTATTACACATGCACTAATATTCAGTTATATTTTGTATGTGTTGAGTTTGCTAAGTTTGAAGCTTCTTTACATAGTAATGATATTTATTCTTACTAACTAGATGATTGCACCTCTGGATATTTTTGCTAATATGATTGATGCATATGTAACCCTTGATTTTAGATACCTATGTTGTTGTTCATCAATCCTATTTCAAGCTAGCATTATATACCTATGTTGTTGTTCATCAATCCTATTTCATGTGACATAGCTCTACGATGAAGTTTTCTTTCCTTATTCTTATTTTAAACTTAATGATTTCATTGAGAACAACACAAGATTTAAGTGTGAGGGTTTTAGATTTTAATTATTTTGTTAGTATTATTTTTGTTGTTTTGACTTAGTTTCTGTTTTGATCCCTCTATTTTTACAATGTCACAAAATTGGTCTCTATATCTTAAAATTCGACAATTTTGACCCTTCATTAGATTTTTAAACTAAATAATAACGATTTGACAAATTTTAAATGATGTAACAAAATAATTTAATGATATAGAACCATCTAGACATTTTTAAAGCACGTTATATCGTCATTTTTTAGTTAAAAAATTAGAATGAGAGACCAAACTATCAAATTTTAAAATAGAGAGACCGATTTCATGAATTAATAAAAATAAGAGGACTAAAATTACAATTAAGTCTTGTTTCTTTTATAAATAAAAATAACAAATAAAAAAAATTAAAAATATTGTCATTGTTGCATGTTTTTTTATTAAATTTCTTCGTTTGCTTAAATTGTGATTGATTTCAATATTCTAGGTGTTAATTTTCTGGGAATGACATGGGTAACCTCATTGCAATCTTAGTGCAATAAGTTGAATTTAAACCCTAAATTTATGATCATTTGTTGCTGATTTGGTTGCACTTTATTAAACTTTGAATGTGAATGTTTTTTATTAGATTAGATTATCCTTAATTTATCCTTAATTTATACTACTCTTTTTTTATATTATTATAGTTTAAAAAAAGTTATGGAGGATAAAATTGTGAACGGTAAGAAAAAGAGTTGTTAAAATTGACAACTAATAAGAATATATTGATCTACGATTATTTGGGAACAAAATGAATATTCGTGTATTTGGGCAAAACAAAGAACAATTACTTTTTGGAGAACAATCCGTTACTTGGGCAAAGAAGTTATACCTTATACATAATTTCACCACATCAAGTGAAAGGGAATACCTAACCTAGTTGCATTAAAAATCCAAAAGATAATAGAGAATAATCTACATTGACAAGGAAACCATTTAACCGTAATATCTAGAGATCTTATAAATATACAAAGATACGTTGTAACATATAACCAAGTACAAGTGTCCTAAATCCAAGCATTTATATAATCACAATTAATTTTGTGAGGTACAAAGATAATATATAGTAAATAGGAAGACCAAATTAAAGTTATGTCTTCCAATCCACAATTTTCATCTAAAATTTCCAATTTGCGATCACTGGTTCGTCGTGTTTATGAAACTGTAGAACCCAGATCAGAGATGAAAGAAACTCCTCAAACTTATCTTCTGCATGTTTATCTTCCAGGTGTTTACTTTTATTTATATATATATATATATATATTGTCAAAATTAAATTTTAGGTTAATTAAATTACACATGTGGTCACTTATATTAATTTCAGTTAATATTTCTTTTATCTTTTTTTTTTTCGAGTTGGTTCTTTATTTAATTTTAATTGACAATTTAATATTTTATGTTTTAAAATGTCTACAATGTTATTTGTTGTTGTTTTTTTTACAGAAATTCAAATCAAAATTTTCAAACAAAATCCATAAAATTAATACTCATCTTCAATATAAGACAAATTTCATCAAATCCATAACTCAAATATTCAAATAAACTCATTTTTTCATCTCCATCAACGTCAAATAAAAAATGAAAATATGAGTTTATTTTAAAATTTAAGTTATGAATTTAATTAAATTTATATTTTATTAAAGATAATAATGAATTTTATGGGTTTTATTTGAAAATTTTGATAATTTTTTTGAACTTTTATAAAAAATAGGACAACATTGTTGATATTTTAAAACATAAAATATCAAATTGTTATTTAAAATTAAAACAAAAGACCAATTTAAAAAAAAATAATAATTAAAACATTAACTGAAATTAAATTAAGATATCACACAGATATAATTTAATCTAAATTTAAAATTTAAAAATATTCTAACTGTTTTGTACTTAGAATGTAATCCATTGAATCAAATTTCAGTTTGTGGGGCCAGATATCATTGAAGGGTTGTGTATAAAATAATTTAGTCATTATATAGGCCTTAATTTAAAAAATAAATAAATAAACTAACATTTTTTTTTTATTATCTTAGAATTTCATTTGCAATGTTTTTTTTTCCCTATTTTACTAACAAATAAACTAAATTTACCTTTTTGTTTTGATTTTGTAGGTTTCACAAAGGATCGTATAAAGATTACATTGTTAGATTCATCACGAATGGTGAAGATTACAGGTGAACGACCAATTCAAGCAAACAAATGGAGAAGATTTGACCAAACTTATCCAGTACCAGAAAATAGCGAGGCAGAGACACTTGAAGCTAATTTTGAACAAGGAACACTGATCCTTAAAATACAAAAAAAGCTTATTTCACAATCACAACAACAAGTGGAACAAAGTCCACAAGATCTTTCAAATAATAAAGCTTTATCTGAAGCAAAACCTGAAAAACTCCAAGAAAAAGACAACATGAAAAGTGATTCACCTCAAACTCAAAGCTTTGAGAAAAAGACACAAAATGTTACTCATGATGACACATTATCTCAAATTCCTCAAGATACAATTAGCAATAATAATAATAATCCTCAAAAGGATCAACATGAATATAAGCCAAAACCAACAGTCATAGAGAATACCAAAACACAAATAGATGAAAAGCCTCAAAATGGCCTAGAGGAATTTCATCCAAAATCAACAACAATGGAAGAAACCAAAACTCAAATAGATGAGAAGCTTGAAAAGGGTCAAGAGGAATTGAAACCAAAATCAACAACCATAGAGAAAACCAATACACTAACAAATGAAAAGTCTCAAAAGGGTCAAGAGGAATTTCAGCCAAAACCAACAACCATAGAGAAAACCAAAACTCAAATAGATGAGAAGCTTGAAAAGGGTCAAGAGGAATTTCAGCCAAAACCAACAACCATAGAGAAAACCAAAACTCAAATAGATGAGAAGCTTGAAAAGGGTCAAGAGGAATTGAAACCAAAAACAACAACCATAGAGAAAATCAATACACTAAAAAATGAAAAGTCTCAAAAGGGTCAAGAGGAATTTCAGCCAAAACCAACATCCATAGAGAAAACCAAAACTCAAATAGAAGAGAAGCTTGAAAATGGTCAAGAGGAATTTGAACCAAAAATAACAACAATAGAGAAAACCAATACACTAGCAAATAAAAAACCTCAAAAGGTTCAAGAGGAAAATGAGAAAAATGAGATGCCTTATGAGTCAAGCAAGACTATAAAAGATGTGAAGAATTATAATTTAACAGAAAAGGAAATTGAAAATACACAACTTTTTCCCCCAGAAAATGAAAAGGAATCATCTTGCTGCAGAACTTCCCTTAATGAAGAAGGGAAGAATGGAATCAAAAAAATAGCTGCTGCTTCTTCTCAGTTTATAACAAGAATTGCAGAAGGGAAATGGAGGGGTGAAGAGAGACATTTAGTTGAAAATATAGGTGCTGCAGTTCTAGTGATTGCAGCATTTGGAGCCTATGTATCATATAGGTTTTCCTCTTGAGAGAGAACTATAATTAACTAGTTCTATATTCAATCCTTTCTCACACTTGTAACTGAAGAAATAATGAATCATAAATAATGGTGGCTTAAGCACATCTTCATCCATGATTCATAATTTCCACTTTATCCTAAAAGCAAATATAAAGTTGTGAGCTTACTTGATTATATAGATAAATTATTATAATATTTTATCTCAGACCTTCTGGATCACATAAAGATTTTTCAAAAACAGAAAAAAATTACCTATTGTCTGTATTATCCCAAATCCATAGTTCCAATGTGTATGTTATAATAAAAATTCTTAATTGTTGAAGCAAATTTCAAAGCAAAGACTGAAATCCCGGGATCTTATTTAATGTTGCACAATAATAAAAATGAAAAAAAAAAATACCACTTGGTCAAAACAATGTTAATTTTTGTTTTTTAGCAGAGATAATTTTCCATAACACACACTAACAATAAACAGATGAATTAATTGACTCAAGGTTGCTTTGCATTTTGATATATATGAGTTCTTTTGTTTGCTTTTGATATGCTAGAAAGATAGTTGTTGTCTAATATTTACTGCTTTGATCACTTAGGTGGATGGATAATTTAAATTGATCACGTCCTCATAAATCTCCTCAACTCCACTCAATACACATATACACAACAATCGAAATAAATCCACTCAATACACATATACACAACAATCGAAATAAATATATATGTTGCATGGTAGCTCCCCACATTTGGAGTGTTATCTCCAAGTCACCTATAAATTTTCTACCTAAGTACCTCTAAGGTCTAAATGTAGAGATACAAAATTTAATTTTCTTTCTTAACATACTATCCGTACGTATAATCTCACAAATTATGGGCATATTCTATTGACCCAACAAGTGTTGCCCTATGGTTCTTCCAATATATTATATTTTGCTTTAACACTAGTATAATTGACAAAAAAAATATTAACACTAGCACGACACAAGTATTGTCGCACGAAGGTGCATTGTTAACATTTCATATATGTCATGTTTAGATTTTAAACAAAAAATTTATTTTATGTTACAAAGATAAATATATATCTTGTATTTTTTAATATTTATAAATGATAAATATTTTTTAATATATAATTTTAAATAAAATGATTTAACAAGTCATTGATTTTAAATATTGTTTACTTTTGTACAAGTCAATTAATTTAATAAAATATTTTAAAAAATGATCAACATAAATTAAGAAATTCTCACATACTTTGGAATTTAAAAAATGAACAACATAGAAAATGAATATTAATCTTTAATAGAAAAAATAAAAATTCCCCTGCCTCTTCCCCTGTTTCTAACATACTAATGTAAGAGTTGCTAAAAAAAAAGAAATAATGAGTGTTGATTTTTACATGCATATTAATAAACATATCATAAAATATTAATAAATATTATAATATATGTGATGATAATAAGAGAAATAGTTATTACCAGATAAGTTGAGTCTTGTTGTGTTGGTTAATTTATACGGTGGAAGAGAACTATGGATATATTATGGATATATTATTGAAATGGAAATAGTGGAGTTAATTACTCTGATAATCAAATGGTTTTTGAATGCTAGCTTTTGGAATTAGTGGTTTTTGTGGTTAAAATTTGTTTTAACATTGTCATAATGATCCGTGTATGAAATGAAACCGACATTTACTTAATTTCAATATATACTTTATTTTCATAATCATATTAATTCATATATATCACTCTCTTCTTTATCTATCTATAAGTGATGCTACTAATATTAACTGTTAGTAGTTTTTTTCTTTTTAACAAAATAGTACTTTCTTTTAATTTGTATGACATGTATTCATGAGATTCCTTACCCTTTCGTCTCAGCTTTTGAAATTTTTATTTTTTATTTTAATTTAAATAAAATGTAATGATGCTAATCACTTAATTTGGCCTAATAATCTATTAAATATGTTATCAAATGATTCCAAACAACACTATCATAAATGTAGGTGGTAATGAAATTGATTTGTCATTCTTATTTAGAACTTTCATCCTCTCAAACACTTCTTTATTTACTTTTTATGTATCATATACTCATATTTAATCAAACTAGCTCAAAGTATAGACGGAGATATAAAATGATAAAACGAATAGTATTTAGCTTTTATTTATAATTAGAGGTAGGTAAAAGAAAAATAGTAATAAAGAAAACACAACTCAAATATAAATGCAAGCTCAAAGTTACACTAAAACTAAAACGTTACAAATACAGGTTCTACTTTTTAGGAGTTTAGTGGAAGTTAAGTAAAATTCACTTAAAAGTAGTTTGATATAATTCAAACTTGAATTCTTCTAAATATTGTCTTTAGCTGAATTTTTTAACCGATTTTATATTAATTATATCTCTATTACATTGAAAAAGTTGAAAGTTCATATATACTATGTCGAATATTTGGTTTCGAAATTTTGTATGCAACAATTCAGTAATATTATATCACATCATATTTATTCTATTATGATGTAATGTTTTAATATATAATGTATCATGCTTACACATTGTATGTACTTGTTTTCTATTATAGTGAAATTAAAATTAAAATATGGCCAATTGACCATCATTCATTACATCTGACCATAGTATATATGCATGCTCAAATACATAATTAAATAACATATTATCATCATTCAGGAGGTGTATGTGTCCTATTGGTATATAAGTGCTTTTTTTTTTATGGATTTGATATTTGCAACTTATGAAACCACGCTTTGATGCAGAAAATACTAAATATTCTTTTTAAATGCAAGTGAAAGAATACGGATTCATTTTTCTTATATAATTATTGCAAGTATGAATATAACTGTAAGATAAATTTTATTCTATAATCAATTATAGTGAATGACGTAAAATAAATACAAAAAAAATAATAATTCTACTGATGAAACATAGATAAACTCTAATTGGAGAAAATTAAAAATA
>JBBPBT010000850.1:7104981-7122357 GCA_037974875.1 Cicer bijugum
TAAAATACAAATTTAATCAAATTCATATCTTAAATCTTGAAATAAACTCATATTTTCATTCTTTATTTGATGTTGTTGGAGATGAAAATATGAGTGTATTTGAATATTTGAGTTATGGATTTGATAAAATTTGCATTATATTGAAGATGATTATTAATTTAATGGGTTTTGCTTGAAAATTTTGATGATTTTTTTGAATTTTTGTACAGAAAAGGATAACATTGTCGAAATTTTAAAACATAAAATATGAAATTGTCACTTAAAATTAAAATAAATGATCAATTTGAGAAAAAAAAAGATAAAGGACTAATACGTTACCTGAAATTAAGTTAAGGGACCACGGATAATTTAGCCAAAGATAATTAAATAAAAAGACTAAAACAAAAAAATATATATTTTGTAGTAATTTAAACAATACGAAAGTTTAAGTCAAATTCTTTTATTTTGCATTATTAAATTTTGTGTACTGCTTTTAATCTTCATTCCACGGAATAGATGGGAGCAATACACAACATTATCATCTAGTTCTGTTCCAAAGCCGAACATGTAAAACTGCCACGATGTATCTATTAAAAAAATTACCATTTTTATTAAAAAAAAAAAAGTTTACCACAATACTATATATATATATATAATTATCACAACATAATCTATTAATTTTTTTTATATAAAAGATATAATCCATTATTGTTCTCAAGCACTCGTACCCATGAAATTTTTCATCCTAAGATACATATCAACAGCGTGTGAAATTTTTCTTTAGAAAAAAAATTGAGTTGGGTAGATGGATTAAATATGGCTGATTATGACATTAAGAATAAAAGCAAGCTTGAAAATTCCAAATGACCAACTTAAATGAAACCAAGCAAAATAAACGAATAAAAACTATGGGTCTATATTGCACATCCCAATTGTAGAATATAAAGATGATGGTTGGGTTGTATTGTTTATGTACATTAAAAATGTAAAAAAAAAAAAAAATTAAGAATGATTGTGCCATGTTGGAAAAAAAAAATGGTTGTGGCATTTGTGTGACAGAGAATGATCTTTAGATCTTGTTTATGGTTGTGATAACTATCACCTCGCTCTTGTTTTTTTTTTCACCCATTTTATAAAGCTGTAATTGATTTGCTTTAGTGAGTCACTAAAGTCTAAAGTATTCTACTACTCATGTTTGTGTATTTGTGCAATATTAGATGTGGGGGAAAATTATTAGTCTCATCATGAAGCAATGAACAACATGAACATATATTTAATATTTTTATTTTTTTAACAAGTATACACTTTTTGTACCACTTTAATTTTTTATTTGACAAATTAATGTATATAATTTATCCAATTATAATATAAACTAATAAATGAAAAGTTATAATTTATATTAAAATTTTTATAACATAAACAAACACATTTGTCTTTTTCTACTCTCTCATTAAAAATAATAATTGGACTACTCCCATGAAATTCACCATAATCTCAAACCAAAGCAATTGATCCAATATACCTCTTTAGTTTTACATCTATAGTGAGAACATATGTGAGTTTTTCTCCCAATGAAGTAAACGATAAAATATCATATTTCACTAAAACAACGAGCCCTTTAGAGGCTATCGCGACTGTTTTGTGTAAACATCAACAATCGAACATTTGTAACAGTTTTATTAAAGTTTCTCCTTAAATGATGTTTTGGGCGTGAGTCTCTAATATTAAATGAACGATAATTTAAATCTCTTCAATATTGTCTCAGAACAATTGTCTTCATCCTCCGTTATTAGTTGTAAATTGTAATTTTTTTGTATTGATAACATGTCCACATATAATTTTTATGTAGTCAATTTCAGTGACCTCATATATTAAGCAAGTATTCACAGCATTGACAATGTCAATTTAATCGGCTCTCTAAACAAATTATGCATCATGGTTATCTTCTAGACTCATTTGTTCAACTACAAGGAAGAAATGGAATTGCTTTTATTAGCTTAAAAGATACTAACTAAATTATACTCATACAAAAACTTCTAGACTCATTTGTTCAGCTACAAGGAAGAAATGGAATTGCTTTTATTAGCTTAAAAGATACTAACTAAATTATACTCATACAAGAAATGTCCAGTGCATGTTTATTTTATCATATAAACAATTATAAAATAGTTGCAAGACAACTTTGAGAGAACAATAAAATAAAAATTAAAAAAACTTTTTAGAGTTTAAATATCACTTGTAAGTAATTATAAATATTTTAATATTAATTTTTTAAATAACCAATTAAATCTTTAATAATATATATTACCTTTAAACATTTATCTTAAATCTTATTTTTATTTTTTTAATCAATTTTTGGTATAATAATTATTTATTTATTTATTTATTTATTTATTATGTTGTAGGTAACAAAATGAATTCAATACATTAATAATATCTACAATAAAAAGGAGATAAAAAGAAACATACAATTTTGAATATAATAAAATTAAGTGAAGTGTAATATATATTTAACCATATATCTCCTATAGAATGTATAACCTATTTTTTCTTCTTTTGAAGTTAATTATGAAGCGAACTAAAATGTCAACAAAGAAAAGAGTTGTAAAGATTAATACTACCCCTTCAAACTCAACTTCCATTACTCAACCTCATCCCACTCCACCCTTATTTCAGCCTCAACTCACTTAACCTCATCTCACTCCAACCTTACTTCAGCCTCAACTCACTCAACCTCAACCACTATCCATTCCACTTCTATTTCAACCTCAACGAGAACTTATTCCAACCCTATTTCAACCTCAACCACAACCCATTCCATCCATATTTCAACCTCAACCCCTTACACCTTTATTTTAACCATAATCCAACAAACTTATTCATTCTCAATCCCGATCACGACCCAAATCCATTCAATCTCATCATCCATTATCTCAACCCCCACCCCTATATCGATATCGTCCTCAATCCACTCAATCTTACCCTCCACCACCACAACCTCAAGCTCAACCTCGATCAAGACCCAAATCCAAGCAATCTCACCCTCCACCACTTCAACACAAATTAGTAGTTTCTGTTGGAATTCAATTATGAGTGGTTAGTCCCACACTGACCAGGAATGGAGGCTATACTGGATATATAAGGAGAATGACCAATAAACCAAATGCCTTAAGGTTTTGGGTTGAGATGTGGTGTCTAAGTCTCTTAAGTCTTAAGAATCCTTGATGTTTAGCACATTCCAAATGTCGGGCTCCTCCGGAACTCCCTAACAAGTGGTATCAGAGCCTGGTTTAGCTTGATGGGGGAGCAAAAAGGACTTGGATCAAGTGGATGAAGTTAGACTTGGATCCCTAGATCAAGTCTAGTGGTCAAAAAAGGACTCGAATCAAGTTAATCAAGTCTAGTGGTGGGAACTCATAATTGAGGGGAAGATTGTTGGAATTCAATTATGAGTGGTTAGTCCCACATTGACCAAGAATGGTGGCTATATTGGATATATAAGGAGAATGACTCATAAACCTAATGCCTTAAGGTTTTGGGTTGAGATGTGGTGTCTAAGTCTCTTAAGAATCCTTGATGTTTAGCCCGTTCTGAATGTCGGGCTCCCCCAGACTCCCCAACAGTTTCAACAATTTTTAGTATCATACGTTCTAGTTTGGAAGAGGGAAACCCATCATGAAAAAAGTTAAGTAAAGAAAGCAAAATGATTTGTATGACTTGTTTAAGGTGATATTACTACATTCAACTTATTTTCTGCCAACCATAACTATGCTAGATACAAACACATCCCACATTAATCTTTCTAGACTATCGCATCACCTCTACCAGATTACTAATATTGAATCACCATCTTTAAAACACAACCAAAAGAAAGAAGGTTGTGAAGGAGAGACTAATTTTATGATTTTGATACTTTTTGTTAGGGTCATCGATCAAGTTGTGCAACCAGAACATTGACAAATGGCCTCCACACAATATATATTTATCACTACAATACAGAAATGACTATCAACATTTTATCTAATCTATCTCTAAAAATATATTACAAAATATATTAAACAATTGTGTTACATCTTGTTAGGTTTCATATATTATCTCAGATTTAAACTCGAAATTTTATAATTATGTGTGTAAATTAGTGTGGTATACGGATAAAAAAATTCACACACAAAATTATTACTATTGATGAATATCTTATCAAAATAATATAGTAGTATATAATTATTTATTAAAAATTGAAAAGTTATATATACATATCATTCATAGCTAAGATGATAAAAGTTTGTAAAGACGATATTAGGAGATGATATATTTGACTGATTAATAAGATAAGAGAAAATTTGAAATGATATGCAGTTAGTTACAAAAATAAATATTTTAAATTGTTAAATTATATAAAAAATAACTTTTTGAAACACATCGGCTTAGAAAGTTCATATTAAATCGAAGATCAGGAGACTCTTGTAGAATTCTTCATCTAAATTTATCAACGTATTTCTAGTCTTAGGTCAGATTTTGGACACCAGCCACCATCTAGTCGAAAAATACAGATTTTGGTTGATTTCGTCAGATATAACTGAAGATCGTTCAGAAAATTCAGATGAAATCGAGGACCAGAAGACACTTGTAGCGTTCCTCTTCTAAATTTATCGTCATGTATCGTGTCTCAAGTGAAATTTCGGACATCACCCACGAGCTGGTTGAAAAATACTAATTACCGTCGATTTCGTCTCATTAACTTGGAATGTCCAGATGAAATTGAGGACTAAGAGACCCTTGTAGCATTCCTCTTCTAAATTTATCACCGTGTTTCGGGTCTTGGGTCAGATTTTGAACATCAGCCACTAACTAGTCAAAAAATACGGATTTTGGTCAATTTCGTCTTATTGCCCTAGAGATCGCCCAAAAAATCCAGATGAAATTGAAGACCATGAAAACCTTATAGTATTCCTCTTTCAAATTTATCACTGTGTTTTGAGCCTCAATTTAGATTTCGGATACCAACCACCATTTGATCGAAAAGTATAGGTTTTAGTCGATATTTTCTGGTCGTCTTGGAAAGTCCAGATGAAAGTGAGCATTCAAGCTTTCACTTAGTTGGGTACTCCGCATGTCAAGAGTGAATGCTTCCTTCATGTGACAAGCAACCCATTTCTTTTTTAATAACATAAACTGATTTGATTCAATTATTTTCATGAACATCATATTGGTTGATGAAGTTTGTCCAAACAGTCTCAAAATCTGCTTCAATGTCAATATCTCATACATGCATTTCTTGAAATATCTTAAAAGATAACTTCCTCCCTTCATCAAGTTCTCAAGGTGTTTAATTCCATTTTGCAACAAGTGCCATGTGCATAAACTATGGTGAGTCTCGGGCATCACTTCCGCCAGTGCCTTGGCCATTGCTTGATCTTGGCAATGAAAACACTACTTGGTTTTTTATGGTTGTGTACTTGTAAGAATGTATCAAACAACCACTTAAATGATTCAATTGTTTCATCATACAATAGTGTTGCACCGAAAATGATCGAACCCCTATAGTGGTTGAAATCGGAAAACATCGCCAAAATACCTGTAATCCAACACCGTATTTGCATCACACCAAAACACATATGTGATTTGTTCTTCTATATCCATTTGGTATCACGAAAAAAAAACGAATTCTCCAACAATTGTCGTTGAAAATATTGTGAAAGACAACCAACATCGTTGTACATCATACTTCTTTGTCTTCTTGCACTGAGGTAATTTTTTTACATCCAACCATGTAAATCCAAGATTAGCTCTATGTTTTGCATGTGTGCTCATAAGTTGAAATGTTGAGTTTTTTCTTAGTCAAATCAATCTCATATGTTTGGACTTTAGTTATCTTTCTATGTCATGCAAGCATGTGTGTTGTCTCTAGAAGTTGTATAGGGTGATTACGATTCTACAAATTCATGGATGACAAAATTTCTATTTTTGCATACAAGTGAACAAAAGCATAACGTTAACAAAAACATCTCTATTGTCTATCTTCCGTACTCCTTCCTTGGAACAAACAAACCTACATAATGATATAGTGTCGTCTTTATTGTTGTTCGTATAACGTTTTCTAACTCCAAAACCAGCACGTGCACTATATGTAAGCCAAAATTAATAAGCCACATATATATTGTCAAATTTCATACCAACTCTTGGCTTCAAATCAACATTTGAAGACGACATATTTGATCAAACTTCCCAATTGAAGTAACCTAAAAATTGAATAAAATGATAAAATGAAAGAAAAACTATGGAATAATGAATGAACCATATGTTGCTCTGTTTGTTAGTTAAAAAAAATGTGTTGTTCTGTTTTGTAAGTATCACAACTTCAAAGCAACAGAATAAGTATCACAACTTAAAATAGCTCTAAAAAAATAATTTGGCATAACTAATAACATTCTACTCCATTATTTTATAACAAAATTAAGACAACTTCCAACTCTTTTATCCAGTGATTAGAAAAAAATTCAATCATATTTGTGAAGAAAAAAAAATTAAATGGAGTTATTTTACTACCCCAAATATGACAACATAGTCAGTAGATTGATCACATATGGCAGTGCACGAGACAATGGTGGCGTGCGGCGGTGCTCAGTGACAGAGGTGTAGGGGACGACGACGACACGTTAGGTACCTTTCTTGCCACACGGGCACTTTGAACCCATCATAGAAAAGCTCAATGATATCTATCAATCTTCCATAGTAAGGCACTCCTCCAAATCTCAGTTGGGCATCACTATTGCTTGAGTAACTTCGTGTTCTAAACATTCCAAAAACTCCACTATTTTGAGTTTTTAATAAATTGTCGCGTTCCAATGTTTGAAATTTGAATCAATTGACATTAAATGCAGTGAACCTTCTAACTTTATCAGAAGGACCTTGAGCAAGACTAACGAGAACATTTTTATCGGATCCACTAATGTTGTCGAGATTGTTGCAAATCTGAACACCATAAAATATACAATTAAACATATTCTTTTTAAAAATCAAAGCAACTCCATCACCAATTTTGTCATGAACACTAACACGATTGCAGAACCAATGAGGAAACTCTATGTGAACCTTCTTGTCTACCTCAGAAGTACTCCTTGCACCACTCCTCATTTGGCTTCGAATAATACTTCTATATTGCCAATTTGGTTATTTCAAATTAGATGTATAGGAAAAAAAACATAGTGGTAAATAATACAAATATAATAAAATTACTTACCTTAGATAGTAGTCAACTATGATGCAATTTGTTAAAACGTGTCTATGAGCCTGTAATTTTTCAATTGGTGTAAGGGTGTAGTATGAAGAACCACCAATCGATTTTCCAACTCTAGGAAATAATTCTGCTACACGTGAGTCAGTTTGTACCTCATTAATAGGCCCATCGTCTACACGACCAGGTTGATTCCATCTAGTCTCAATGTTTTCTATATACCTTGAACAAAATGTAAGAATTTCTTGTACAAGGTATCCTTCTGCAATAGACCCTTCTGGTCGTGCTTTATTACATACATACGATTTAAGTAGTCCTAAGTACCTATTATTGAACCACAATAATATTAGCCAGAGTAAAATTGCCAACTACTAATTATTGAAGGAACAAGAACAATATTTTACCTTTCAACAGGATACATCCATTGATAATGAACAGGACCTCCAAGTTTAACTTCTTCAACAAGGTGAACAACCAAATGAACCATAACAGTGAAGAATGAGGGAGGAAATATCATTTCCATGTGGCATAAAGTGAGGACAACCTGATTTTGCAATTTTTCCTAATCATCAATATTCAATACTTCACTGCATAATTGTCTAAAGAGTGAGCAAAACTCAATCATTATAGCTGAAACATCATCAGGTATTGTTGCTCGAATGGCTAATGGTAGAAGTTGTTCCATCAATATGTGACAATCATGACTCTTCAATATTCCATTCAACTTAAGATTTTCCATGTAAATGCATCTAGAAATGTTGCTTGAACAACCATCAGGCGCAATGATATTATTTAAAGTTGTTAAAAATTTCTTCTTACCTTTAGTAGTTAGAGTAAAGACGGTTGGAGAAATTCTTCCATTTGCATTGGGCCAAAGGACAGGTCTTATGCCCATAGCTTTAAGGTCTTTTCTTGCATTAAGATGATATTTTCTTTTTGTGCTATCATTTAGCAAAGTAAATATGATATTATCGCACACATTTTTCTCAATATGCATCATGTCAAGTGTAAGACCCATAGTGTTAAATTACACTTTATGTATTTTAGTGTATTTTGGTGTAGAACTTGGAGGCTTTTTAGCCAAAGTTATTAATATTTTGGAGTTTATATAATCAATAAGGTATTTTGATGCCCGATTAGAATTACTCGTCGATAAATAAATTAAATTAACTGCGGTGAATCTTTTACGAATAGTTTAATGCGTTAGTGGTAAAATTGTAATTTAATAAATATCTAAAGAGTTGGAGATATTTGTTAAAAATAGTTAATTTATGTTTATATATAAAGAAAAGGAAAGGAAGGAAATGGGAGAAAAAGAAATAGAAAGGAAAGAAAAAGGAAGAAAGGAAAACTGAAGGAAAATAGAAAGATTTTCCGTCTCCTTCCTCTCTCTGCCTCACGCATCCTAAATTTCTCCCTTCCTCCATTGTTGCTCGTTTTTGCTTCCTTTTCTTTCCTTTGAGTTCGAAATTGGTAGTGGGTGATAGAACAAGGATTTCTCAACTTCACTCTTCCTCGTTGATTCAAAAACGAAGAAAAACGATATTAGCGATTCAAACACAAACCTCCCCGTTTCACCTAGATCTAAGCTTCATTTCAAGAAGTGATAGAAGGGAAGGTTGCTCACCTCCGTGCTATGGTGCTAGTGGACCAACTTCGGAAGCGGCGTTGCTAGCGAAAAATTTACCGGATTTACTCACGGTGCCGCAATCGCACGTTACAGCTAACGTGAAGGTAAGGGCTCCTTCCAAAGTTTTAGTTTGCATTTAGGGACTTATTTGTAGTTGTGTGGAAAAGAACTTTGTTAGGGTTGGAGTATTGATTTGGGAAAATGTATCTAAGGCTTTATGGGTAAAATCTTAGAGTTAGGTTTTGGTTATATTGATGAATGCTTCATGGAAAATGAATTTAAACTCGTTTATGTATGATTTTGAGAAAATGAAACTTATGTGTTTGAGTGGCGGATTGTGTTGATTTGTGTTCATTGTTTTGACGTGTTCTTAATTGATACTGATGAAACTTGAGATGTGTTTGTGTGGTTTGTGTGAAAAAAATGATTTGGTGTGAATTATGGATTGAATGTGAAAGTACGTTTAACTTTGTTTTGTGTGGAATTTGAAAACCATTAAGTTAAATGAGTATTAAGAATGGGGAATCTCTTAATGTCTTGTTTACTTAATATGTGTTTGGAAAATCGTTTAAGCTAAATGAGAATTAAGAATGGGGAATCTCTTAATGTCTCGTTTACTTAATGTTGTTTTGAAGATCGTTTAAGTTAACTGGGCGTTAAGAATGGGGAATCTCTTAATGTCTTAGTTACTTAATGTTTGTTTTTGAAAATCGTTTCAGTTAAATGAGTATTAAGAATGAGGAATCTCTTAATGACTTGCTTACTGAATGTTTTGTTGTGGAAATCGTTTAAGTCAAAAGTATATTAAGAATGGGGAATCTCTTAATATGTTTGTTTGCTTAATGTTTGGCGTGAAAATCGTTTAAGTCAAATGAGTGTTAAAAATGGGGAATCTTTTAATAACTGCATTTGCTTAACGATTGTCGTGAATGGAGTCAGTATACGATCATGCATTTTCATGCTTTTTGTAAATCTTGCAGACCCGTGATAGGTGGCACCTTGATAAATAGTACTTTGGCCTATGATAGGCGGTACATTTATGATTTACGTTTTTGTAAATTGTGCAGACCCGTGATAGGTGGCACCTTGGTAAATAGTACTTTGGCCTGTGATAGGCAGTACATTTACGATTTACGGTTTTTTGTAAATTGTGCAGACCCGTGATAGGTGGCACCTTGGTAAAGAGTACTTTGGCCTGTGATAGGCAGTACATTTACAATTTACGTTCTTTTTAGTAAACCGTGCAGACCCGTGATAGGTGGCACCTTGATAAACGATACGGGCCCGTGATAGGCAGTACGTTTATGGTTTACGCTTTTTAGTAAATCGTGCAGACCCGTGATAGGTGGCACCTCGGTAATTTGTACTTTGGCCTGCGATAGGCGGTACAATTATGATTTACGGCCCTTCGAGGAGGGTTTTGGTTTGGAATTCCGTGTCCATGCATTTTGGCATATACGCATTGCATTAAGGTGCTTGGCACACGAGTCGTGTTTGATTCAAATTTATGATTGTGAAGATATTACTAAGTACTATATTTTGGAACAGATTGTGTGTAAGTGTGTTTGACTTAAGTTTATGATTGAGTGTTTGAACTTAAGTTGTGGTGGTAATTGGGTTTTATTTGCTAAGTGTTATGTTTTAGAATTGTGTGATAGTGTGTTTGGTTGCAAAACTATTTTGAAACTAATGTTGTTGTGGTGAAGGTGTTATAATTGCCAAGTGTGGATGTTTGGGAATTATGTGATAGCGTGATTGATTGCAAAACCATTTCGAAACTTAAGATGTCGTGGTAATTGTGTTATAATCGCTAAGTGTTTTGTTTTGGAGTTCTGTGTAAGTGTGATTGATTGCAAAATTGTTTCGTAACTCAAGATGTCGTGGTGATTGCTCTATAATTGCTAAGTTTGATAGTTTGGAGTTGTGGGTAAGTGTTGATTGATTTCGAAACCCTTTGAAAAGCTGAAAAATGCTGAATTTTGCTGTTTTTGTGCTGCTGTCTGATGTGTTTTCGAATACAGCAAGCTGTATTCGAATACAGACATGCTGTTTTGCCACTGACTTACTGCGTAGTCGAATACAGACTGTTGTAGTCGAATACAGACATGCTGTTTTGTCACTGACTTACTGTGTAGTCGAATACAGACTGTTGTAGTCGAATACAGACATGATATTTTGCTGCTGAATGCTGAAATAGCCTTGTATTCGAATACAAAGCTGTTGTATTCGAATACAACAGTGCTGTTTTGTTAAAAACTTCATTTTTCAACTTTGTGTATGCATGTTTGGCATATAGAAACCCTTTTAAGGTGTATGCTAAGTTGAAATGTTATTTTGTGCATTTAAAAGCTTAAATGTTATGTGTTAACTATTAATTTCGATTGGTGACCCTTTTCAACTATTGTGGAAATTTGGGCTTTGCCCTTAGATGAGAGTCAGGATGATCCTACCGGTTCGTACCCTCTGGATGGGAATGTGGATGGGAGGGCTTGATTGGAGCTATGATAGGAGAATCTCACGGGGCGCGTTGAGATTACTCAAGGCGTATAGTTTTTTTGTTATGTATAGAATGATCAAACTAGGTTGTCACTCAGGACACATATGTCTTTTTTTTGGGTTACCTTTATGTTAAGTTGGAAGGATGTACATGTACTAACGTTGACATCAAGACATGCTTTGGATTTATATTTTGAAAAACTTTTCTGCTGTTTGTAAATTATAATGACTAAATTATTTATCCAAATGTTTTACCTTAGTTATTTCTCTGTTGTATTTTAATTTCTTTTGAAAAAAAAAATATACACCCTCGCTTTGAAAAACGGGGTGTTACATCAAGATTGTGGCACAGAAGATTATCCTTCTAATATGGAAGTTCAAAGAATATGCTTTTCTTTTTCCATTGTTGATTGACACCTTGTGTAGGTCTTCCACCACATATTCTTTTTCTCGACCTTTCTTTATTTGGATTTCTACCAAATATGACATCCATATTTTGAACCTGTTCAAGAATTTGAAGCCCAGATAACATTTTAGGTGGACCACGCATATCTTGTTGACCATCAAAGCGAACCTTGTTCAATCTAAATATATGTCTCTGATCAAGAAAACGACGATGACCCATAAAACACAATTTTTTGCTATGAGGAAGACGACGAGGAGTAGAGTCAATGTTACACGATGGGAAAGCAAGTCCAGTGTAAATGTTCCACTCAAAAAGTGTACCCAGCCCCGAAAAATCACTAATTGTCCATATCAAAGTTGCATGTAATGTGAACATCTCTTTTTTAAAAGAATCATATGTATCGACACCAGTTGTCCTTAACTCCTTTAATTCTTTTACTAGAGGTTGTAAATAGACATCAATATCATTTCCTGGCATTTTTTTACCGGGAATTATCATTTACATTATAAAAGATGTATGTTTCATGCACACCCATGGAAGAGTGTTGTATGGAATGAGAATAACTGGCCAAATACTATAATTTGTACTCATCATACTAAAAGGATTAAAACCATCACTAGCTAATGCAAGATGCACATTTCGCGGGTCTGATGCAAACCAAGTGTGTGTTAAGTCTTGAATATTTAACACACCCTTCATGCAAAGGTTTTTCTCCTTCTCTACTTAATTCATAGTACTTTTTGGCCTCTTCATACCTTTGATGACTTGCATTTTTCTCCTTCTCTGCATTTGATTCAATGGGTACTTCATTTGCATGATCTTCGACTCCAAAAGAATCGTTAATCATGTTCTGCATATGATCATCAACGACAATTGTGTCTTGAACTATATTATAAATACTAAAAGGTGAGATAGTACTAGCTTCTCCTATGGCCTCCCCGTGATGTATCCAAAGGGTGTATCCCCTTGGAATTGGTTTGCACTTTAAGTGATCATACATGACACTTCTACTTTGCGGTTTATTGAAACCACAATGTTTACTAGGGCATAGTATTTCGCCATTTTCTAATTCATCTCGAAAGGCAAAATTAATAAATTCCTTTATCCCTTGATAATATTCATCTGATGTGTGTGGCTTCTTAATCCATGATTTATCCATTGCTATAAAAAAGATAATTCAGAAAGAACATAATTCAACTTAGAAAAAACATAATTCAACTTAGAACAACAAAAAGAACGTAATTCAACTTAGAACAAAAAAAAGAAAGAACAAAATTCAACTTAGAACAAAAAAAAGATTGACCTTAAATATAATAGATTCACTAGGCATAAAGGAACAAAACATAACAACCTCATACTCTTAGAAAATATTACTCGATAAACATTCAAAATATAAAACTAGACCAGGTATATAATACTAGACAAACAAATCAATCTGGAAATTATTTTTAAAAGCAAACAAACAAATCTCAAACAAACCAATCATTAACATATGTTATTTACTTCAGTTTATCCATTGAAAGCAAACAAATCAATCTAGAATTATTTTCATTACAACGTCGGCATGGCATAACTGACTATAACAGAACCTGCCAGCATGGCATAAATAACTTATAACAGAAGTTGATTAACTCTAACAGAAGCTGCCAGCATTTTGACTATAATAGAAGCTGCCAACATGTATGTCTTACCTATTGTGTTGCGTTGCACCGTCACCAAAGAGAGGCTGAAAGCAACGCCGTCACCGGAGAGGGGCACGAAGAAGCACTGTCACTGGAAACTGATTCAATCAATAAACCAATCTGAAAACTAATTTTAAATGCAAACAAACCAGCTTCTTTACTTCAAACAAACCAATCTACAAACAAACCAATCTGCAAACAAACCAATTGTAACTAGTTTTAAATGCAAACAAATCAATCTGGAAATTATTTTTAAAAGCAAACAAACCAATCTCAAACAAACCAATCATTAACATATGTTATTTACTTCAGTTTATCCATTAAATGCAAACAAATCAATCTGGAAATTATTTTTAAAAGCAAACAAACCAATCACTAATCTACTTATATTTTAGACTAAATTTGTGTGTGATGCTTTTCATTCTCTATGATTAATTTCAAAATTAAGATAATAGTTGGCGCACACAAAAAATGGAATTAAACGGTTAAGCGGAATCAAAATTAATCATTTTCCAATCTCATGTCTAAATTTGTCGTTTAAAAAAAATATAATTTAACTTGTATTTTACCATGAAAATCAATCTTTACTCTTGTATTTTAAAATAACTAAATGAAAACTAACACCAAACACTCTCCTGTATGATTGACACCAATAGGTAACTTCTGTTCCTATGCCTAACCTATGTTTGGCACAAATTCTTTTGAATAAAATCAATTCCATAAAAACTTAACTTAGAACTGAAAGTGCATAATTTAGCAGTCAAAGTGTAGAACATAGCACTCAAATAGCTTTAGTACAGAAAAGGGAAGAAAAAAATGTTCCTGCTGAATTTTGATAACACTATGCAAACCAAGGCAAACTGAAATTTTCTTTCATTCTACTGAGAAAGAAAGTGGTGTTTTGAGTTTTTCATGAAGGAACTTGATCAAACAATAACATGAACTAGGGAATAGAAGATGATCATGAGAGGAAAATGATATAGAAATCATTCTGACTATTTCAAATCTTTACTATATCACTTTATTCCCTAAGTTGAAACTGCAAACAAGTTACTAGCCTTGTAGATGAAGTAGGCAAACAACTTGATTTTGAAATGTAACGTTGTGTTTAGCATTACAGCCTAAACAAGGGATAAGGTCAAATATATCAGTTTAGCAGCATGGGTGGAATTATTGTTCATTTGAGATCCATAAGAAATGGGGCACTATTATCTAAAACATCTACTGATAGAATTCATTGAAGTGTTGCTATGCAACATTTTGATTAAATATTCATTGATTTCAAATTTTTATAGAGGTAAGTATATATACAAGATGATGAAGGTAGAGCTTTAACTACCAGTGCCGACATGGCATAACTGACTATAACAGAAGCTGCCAGCATGACATAAATAATAACAGAAGCTGCCAGCATGACATAAATAATAACAGAAGCTGATTAACTCTAACAGAAGTTGCCAGCCTTTTGACTATAACAGAAGCTGCCAGCATGTATATCTCTACATAACTTAGTAAGCAACAACACTTATGGTTGAATACGCTTCATTGAATCACTACTTACGGACCTGATTAACTCTAATGAAGGATTAAGCAAAATTTATATTAATAGGTAGGAGTACTGCTCTAACTTAAATGCATTTTTACAAATAAGTTGTCCTATCAGCTTTTACATAATAAAATTATCTTACCAATTGTGTTATGTTGCGCCGTCGATGGAGAAGTGTTGCGCTGCACCGTCACCAGAGAGAGGCTGAAAGCAGCGCCGTCACCGGAGAGGGGCACGAAGAAGCACTGCCACTAGAAACTAATTCAATCAATAAACCAATCATCAACAAACCAATTTGAAAACTAGTTTTAAATGCAAATAAACCAACTTCTTTACTTCAAACAAACCAATCTGGAAACAAACCAATTGTAACTAGTTTTAAATGCAAACAAATCAATTTGTAAACTAGTTTTAAATGCAAACAAATCAATCTGAAAATTGTTTTTAAAAGCAAACAAACCATTCTCAAACAAACCAATCATTAGCATATGTTATTTACTTCAATTTATCAATTAAATGCAAACAAATTAATCTAGAACTAAACAAAACAATATATGATGCTTTTTATTCATTATGATTAATTTCAAAATTAAGATAACACTTGGGACACACAAAAATTGGAACTAAACTGTTAAATGGAACTAAACATTACCTTTGCAAGAGTTGATTTTGTTTCTAAGATGATAAATCACCTTCTTTTACATAGTAGATTTCGTTTCTCTTCGATTTCGTTTCCTTATGAAGTTTTAGGGTTGACAGAGGTTGAGAGATTTGGGGGTTTTCAGAAATTTTAGGGTTATGAAAGGATGTGTGTGGGGCTAATAAAGGAATACACACGGGAGTGAGAAATAAAATTACAAAATCTAGAAAATAAAACACGTTTATGCCCTAAACGACGACGACAATTGATTAAAACCGCCCTAGGAACCGTCGCAAACTAGTGGTGAGGGTGAAGAACGCCACTCATATGCTTTATATGGTGTAGTATGGTGGCGGCGGTTGACGAAAACCACCTTAGAAACCGTCGCAATGTGGTAGTGAGGACGGTTATTTCAGAACCGTCGCAGGCCAAGTGTCACAAACTTAAAAAATTCTTGTAATGTGCATGAAAGAAAAGAAAAAAAATGAAAGACTATAAATTTATATGGCGAGACTACAACACCGAAATATTTGAACAACGATGGAGTAAGTATCAACGTAGAAGGGGTGCGGCATGGAGGCGCTGGCTGTAAGAGGCGCCAAAAAAAAATGAAAGGAAGGTCATGTTTTTGAGTTTGAATTCACTTCAATTTTAAATTTAGAGAACTGGACACGTGGCTTCATTTGGTGCACCTGATTCATCAAACGAACCATGTTGACTAAAAAGTAGGATGCAGTTCGTAAGCAAAAATCAAGACAATCCGAATCTCCTTTTTAAAAAACACTGACACAGCCCACTAAAATTTGCACTCCATATAATGAATGTGAACCGCAGGTGAGTCATCTTCCCGCCATATCATTTAATTCAATCCCAAATTCATCATAATAACACCATGGCCTCCTATGTTTGTATCCTAGTATTTCTGATTTATAAAGAAAAATGCATGTGGCTATCTCAATTTCTTCAGTCACCATAAATGGAATATGCATGTCAGGACAAGCTATAATATTATTAAACATATACAGCAAGAAAATTATAATTGTGACACGTGTATCTTATGGTATTTATTAGTAGTATTTTGACTTAATCTGACACGTGAATCCCATGTTATTTATTTATTTATTTATTTATTTATACATCAACAGCTTAGCTAAATATTACTAACAAAACTTGGTAAGAAATGCAAGGGTGGACACATGGCAACATCTTAAATAAACAGAAAGTTAATTAGTTAAAGTAATACAAAAATCATGGATGTAGTGGTTGTAAATTGACGGTCTAGATTTCTTCCTTGCATTTCTTGTTTTTAGTGTTGGCCAACTGCGGTCTTACACTCTTACGTAGTGTCGGAAAATTAAACGTTCTTAATACAATCAATTACTTTTCAAAATTGAATGGTTCTTGAGACTAATTAGTAGTTGTTTGTTACAAATTCTAACAGAACAGATTTTAGTATTCAAATATTTTAGAAATTATTTTTTAAGTATATTTTTGTGAAAAATAAAATTATTGTGTAAACTTCCATATTAGAAATTTAAAAATTACTTTTCAGATAAGCATTTTTTATCTATTGTAGTGAAAACTAATTTTTTAATAATCATCTCTAAAATTTAAAGTTTTTAAAATTCTAAAAACATCTTATTATTTTAAATCATTTTTAAATTTTCATTTTTAAAAAAAATGTAATAAACAGATAAAAACTTTCATAAGTACTTCAAAAAACAAAATAGACAAAGTCCTAAAAACATAGGGTATGATTGATT
>JBBPBT010000850.1:7122667-7156126 GCA_037974875.1 Cicer bijugum
TTAAAATAAAATATAAAATTATGAAAGAAAAACAAAAATTAATTATATAGATGAGATATTATCATTGCAATGATAATAAAATTTAATTTCATTAAGAAATAGTTTATTTTTGTTTTTAAAATTAAATAAATTAATTTATTTTCAGAATAAAAAAATTAACTCATTTTTTATATGACAATGAAATGAATTGACTAATAGATAAATTCCCAGATTATCATATCAACTAATAATAAAGCAAAGTTGATTTCCAAATTCAGAAAATAAATACTCAGACTCTACAATTTCAAGAGCAATTAAGTGAATTGCTCAGTTATAACCACATTACTGTATTTATCAAAAACTCTCATCACAATTTAAAAACCATAGGTACAATAAGTGTGGATCCAAAAGCAATGTTTCAAAAATCAAAAGCTAGCATCCAAGTCAGTTTTTTAAATTCTCAAATGAAATTATTTAGCTTGAAATTTAAATCACTGTATCCCCAATTTTTTTTTGTCTACTATATCCCCAAATTTTACTACTACCTCCGTTGCTTATTATAATTATTTATTGTTTTTTTTTTTCAGTTTTACTAAAAAAAATAGTAGAATACTTACTTATATGTTTTTTTTTTATATGTTAATATTTTTAAAATAATGTTTATATTTAAATATTTAAACTTAATTTTTATATGTTAAGACAAATTAATAATATTAATAAGCGATATATTTGATTTCTTTTTGTCTTACAACACAGAGGTAGTAATTTAGAGTAAAATAAGCAGAAATAAATGGTCAAAACAATTAAGAAAATTGCAACCTTTGTAACTTAAACTGTGGTCTAGTTTTAATACCAATTTCTGTCAATAACCAGTTAGTTTCATTTGTCCATGTGTATTTGACACTCTTACTTTCTTAAACCAGAAACCATTCCCAAAACTTTTTTCTTCTCTTACTTTTGCAGTGTTTCAAATCAAACAAAGATGTTAAGTTCTACTTCTACACGTGAGATTCATCAAAAGAGTGTTCTTCAAATTAAACAAGATGACAAATTTTTCAGCAAGTTACTTTCAAAGGAAAGTTCCAATTGTAACCCATCTTTCAGAGTTTCTGTTGCTGTTCCATTTGTTTGGGAATCTCAACCTGGTACTCCCAAATACACATTCTCTCAAACCACTCTTCCTCCTCTTACACCTCCACCTTCCTATCATTTCAACAATATCAATAATAACACCAAAAATAATGAAAAAAAACACTCAAAATTCAATCTTCTTTTGGATTGCTACAAAAACTAAACCTCAAGAAAATCAACCAGTCTTCGTGGTCCTCGCCTTCTTCGTTGTCATCTTTACACCCTTCAAATTCATCATCAGCAGTAGATTCTGCGAAAATTACCTCTGCGGCGAGGGGTAGGAGGAGATTCTTAAGCCATGGATCATCTTTTAACTTCAGGGTTGAAAATGAAGAAAATGATGGTGCTGGTTCACCAACTTCAACCATCTGCTTTGGAATTCCTCGTTCCACCAGTTTTAACAGTGGCTTCCAAAGTAATTACAAGGGGCGTAGAAGGGAATCAAGATGTGACTTTATATAACATATAGTCAAACACTTCAGAATGAAAGTGTATTTAGTGTTTAATATGTGTCAGTGTGGTGTCTAATAGAAAACAGTTACACTTTACCACTTTTATTTTTATTGTTTGAAATTTTGATTGGTGTCTATGAATTTGTGTTGATGGCTTGTTCCATAAATGTAATATAGTCTCAGTTCTATTGAATACAAGGTTGGTTGCTCCTATAGTTTCTCTAGTAATTAAAAAAAATTTATCCTTAAAGCATCACCCTACTTGAAAAATTTAAAAGAAGACCAAAATTAAAAATAAAAAAAAGTAAAATATGTAATGAGAGATATCATAATTAGGGATCAATTTTATTTTTTTTCTCTAATTTTTCTAGTAATTTAAGATTTTTAGTAGTGTCAATTTTCTATGGCCTTGAGTTTGTGTTAGGGTATCAGCGGTATCCGGAAGCACAAGATCTAATCAATTGAGAATAAAGAGAAGTAAAATAATAACAAGAGATGAACACACAAGATTTAACGTGGAAAAACCCCTTTAGTGTAAGAGGTTAAAAACCACGGGCACTCAAGAGCAAAGTTCCATTGAGTAAAAGAGAGTACAAGATATCCTCTTATAATGATGAGGACAAAGAAAGAACAATACTTTTCACTCAATATTTTCTCTCACAAAATAAACTTTCAAATGGAATAAAGAATTCTCTTTGGAATATCCATTCAATGGCTTTGTATTGTTGATGTGTGTTTTTTTTCTTTCTTTTATGCCTTATGTGCGTTGCCTTTTATAGTCATGTAGAGTACCTTCTTCATCATGAAGTAATGTGACATGTGGCAATGAGTATGCAAATAAGGAGGAGGTGTGTAGCATGTAACAAAAGGCTAGGGAACATTTCTTCATTGCATGTCCACGTGTAGCAAGGCAAAATTGCTGGAGAAAGCTTCAACATTAAGGACTTAACATTGACCACAAATTAAATAGCTTATAGATGAAGGAAGCAAATGAGAGACACATATCTCAACAATCTCCACCTTGGCTCGAATTCAACAAATTGCTCAACGCCAAATAAAGCCCCAAAGGGCGTTCAAGTACTGTAAAGACCAACCAAGTCTAAGCAAAGCTGAAACTTGGTATTTGGAAGTGACTTGGTCAACATATCTACTGGATTTTCAGATGTGTGAATCTTTTCAACAATAACTTCACCAGCAGTAATAATATCTCGGATAAAATGACGTCTAACATCAATGCGTTTGGTTTTATCATGATAGAGATTGTTCTTGGTCAAATGAATAGCACTTTGGCTATCACAAAACACAGTTAGAAGATCCTCTGTTAGACCAAGTTCATTGACCAAACCTCGGAGCCAAATAGCCTCCTTCACACCCTCGGTTGCTGAAATATATTCTGCTTCTGTTGTAGACAAAGCAGCAATAGATTGAAGTGTAGCTTTCCAGCTGATAGCACTATCATAGAGAGTAAAGATGTAACCAGAGAGAGATCTTCTTCTGTCAAGATCACCACCATAATCCGAATCAACAAAACCTACAACGTTGTTGGTTGTAGCCTTGCTTCGGTCAAAGATCAAGCCAATACCTGAAGTACCTTTTAGATACCGAAAGATCCATTTTACAGCACTCCAGTGATCCTTTCCAGGATTATGCATATACTGACTCACTATGCTAACAGCATATGCTAAATCTGGTCTAGTGCACACCATTGCATACATAAGACTGCCAACTGCTTTAGCATATGGAACGTGTGACATATGCTCTTTTTCTTCCTCTGTATCTGGGCAAAGATCTGAAGATAACTTGAAATGTTCAGCAAGTGGAGTAGAAACAGGTTTGCAATTATTCATATTAAACCTTTCAAGCACTCTCTCAATATACTTCTGTTGAGATAAGATCAGTTTACCAGCTTGACGATCCCTGTAAATCTCCATACCAAGAATCTTCTTAGCTGCACCTAATTCTTTCATATCAAACTCATTACTGAGCTGAGTTATCAATTTCCTGATCAAAGACTTGTTACGCGATGCAATTAACATATCATCAACATAAAGTAACAAGTATATGAAAGAACCATCTGGAAAGTTTTGAAAATAAATACAGTCATCAAATTGACTCTTGTAATAACCTTGCCCAATCATGAAAGAATCAAATTTCTTGTACCACTATCTAGGAGCTTGCTTAAGGCCATACAAAGATTTCTGTAGTCGGCAGACAAGATGCTCCTTATCAGGAACAATAAATCCCACAGGTTGCTCCATATAGATTTCTTCTTCCAGCTCTCCATGAAGAAAAGTTGTCTTGACGTCAAGTTGCTCTAATTCCAAATCAAACAAAGCAACAAACGCAAGCAAAACACGAATGGAGGTATGACGAACAACAAGTGAGAATATCTCATTAAAGTCAATACCTTCCTTTTGATAAAAGCCTTTAACGACTAATCGTGCTTTGCATCTTGGATTTTCAACTCCGGGAATGCCTTCTTTCTTCTTATAGACCCATTTACACCTCAATGGTTTCTTGCCTTTTGGAAGCTCTGTTAAAGCCCGAGTACCATTCTTATGAAGACTCTAAATTTCTTTATTCATAGCCACTAGCCACTGTGATGAGTCAACACAAGAAACAACTTCAATGTAGCTGGCAGGTTCAACACCATCATTTACCTCTTGTGCGACAGACAATGCATAAGCAGTTAAATTGTTATCATCTCTGAATCTAACTGGCTTTTTGATTGGTCTTCTGGTTCTGTCTCGGGCAATACAATAATCATCTCCTTGCTGTTGAATAGGAGAAGTGGTATTATCATCATGATCACAATCATCTTAATGATCATCAATGCTAGACTCATTAGTTGAGGAAGATGGAACATCGACATCAGGAGCTGCAGGCTTCAATTCCACCTTCTCGCTAGTACACTGCAAATTTCCTGTACTAGTAGAAGAAGGCACAAAAGATTGTTTTCCAGAAGATAATAATGCATCTTCATTAAAAGTAACATCGCTACTGAGAATTAACTTATGTGAATTAGGACACCATAAACGTTACCCCTTAGACTCAGATGCATAACCAATAAATATGCACTCAATAGCTCTTAGAGATAATTTGCCACCATTGACACGTGCATATGCAGGACATCCAAAAATTCTTAAATTAGAATAATTAACGGGATTACCTGACCAAATTTCTTCTGGAACTTTGAAATCAAGTGCTGAGTGTGGAGAACGGTTGACCATGTAACATGTAGTAGATACTGCCTCGGCCCAAAAATCGCGTCGAAGCCATAACCCATCATTTGAGAGCATACAACGAGCTTTCTCAAGTAGAGTCCTGTTCATTCGTTCTACAATACCATTTTGCTAGGGATTTCTGGGGATGGTTTTGTGTCTAGCAATACCATTATTTCTGCAGAACTCATTAAAGTCACCATTATAGAACTCTAAACCATTATCCGTTCTGAGCTTCTTCACTTTCTTCCCTGTCTTGTTTTCAACAAGACTTTTCCACTTCTTGAAAGTAGGAAAGGTCTCACTTTTATGCCGTAGAAAGTAAACCCAGACCTTACGAGAAAAATCATCAATAATAGTCATCATATAGCGGCGTCCACCATGGGAAGGAACTTTAGAAAGTCCCCAAAGGTCATAATGAATATAATCAAGAACTCCTTTGGTGCGATGAGTTGCAGTGGAGAAACTAACCTTTTTCTGTTTCCCAAAAACACAATGTTTGCAAAACTCCAACATACCAATCCCATGTTTTCCAAGATGATCCTGTTTTCTCAGAAGGTGCATGCCTTTTTCACTCATATGGCCCAGGCGCATGTGCCATAGATTGGTGACATCATTATCAGGCATGGAAGATGATACTGCTGCTGAACCTATCACTATAGACCCTTGCAAGACATATAAACTACCAATTTGGTTAGCTTTTAATAAAACAAGAGTACCTTTTGATACCTTTAGAACTCCACCTTCAGCTGAATATTTGCACCCGAAAGACTCAAGGGTGCCAAGAGAAATGAAGTTCCGCTTTAACTCTGGAATATAGAGGACATTGGAGAAAGTTCTAACAATGCCATCACGAGTCTAGATCTGGATGGTACCTATTCCTGCAACCTTGCATTGGGCATCATTGCCCATCAAGACAACACCACTATCAACAGATTCAAAAGTGGTAAATAAATCCTTGTGAGGACACATATGAAAAGTACATCGAGAATCAAGAATCCATTATGTTTTACTCCTCTTATCAGAAGAGATAACAGATAAAAGAATATCACTGTCAGAATTAGCTTCAACATTAGCAGCCTCAGAGGATTGTGGAGATTTCCCTTTTTCTTGTTTTTGTTGTTTTTTCTTCAAGAGAAAACAGTTAGAAATTTTGTGCCATGGTTTCTTGCAATAGTTACAGAATTTGTTGGATTTACGTCCCCTGGATTTGGATATGAACTTTTTGTGACTTGTACTCCCCTTTTTTAGAGTTCTACCTCTAACAATCAAACTTCCATCCTTGTTTATAGAATGAACTTCAAGATCAAATTTTTCTTTTGACAATAAATTTGATTTAACATCTTCAAAGGATAAGGTATCATTATTTCCATATAACATGATTTCTTTGAAGTGTTTTATAGGTAGAAGGTAAAGAGACAATCAACAAAACAACTTTATCTTCATCTTCAACTTGGATATCAATATTTTGCAGATCCATAATAATAGAATTAAACTCATCAAGATGAGATTGAATAGGAGTACCTTCAACCATTTTTATGGTATATAACCGTTCTTTGAGACGAAGCTTGTTTGCGAGGCTCTTGGTCATGTACAAAGTTTCTAACTTTAACCATAATGCAGTAGCGCTTTCTTCATTGGCTAATTCACGGAGAACTTCCTTGGACGAGCAAAGTTGGATTGATGAAAGTGCCTTTTCATCCAACTCGTCCCATTGATCATCAGTCATAGTAATCGATTTCTTTGACTTCCCATCTAAAGCTTTCTTCAATCTGCTCTGGATAAGAACGGCCCTCATTTGGACTCGCCAAATAGAAAAGCTAATCTTGCCATCAAACTTCTCAATGTCAAATTTAGTAGACATTTTGAAATTTTCAATTGAATAAGAGCTCTGATACCACTTGTTAGGGTATCAGCGGTATGCGGAAGCACAAGATCTAATCAATTGAGAACAAAGAGAAGTAAAATAATAACAAGAGATGAACACACAAGATTTAACGTGAAAAAACACCTTTAGTGTAAGAGGTAAAAACCACGGGCACTCTAGAACAAAGTTCCATTGAGTAAAAGAGAGTCAAAGATATCCTCTTATAATGATGAGGACAAAGAAAGAACAATATTTTTCACTCAATATTTTCTCTCACAAAATAAACTCTCAAATGGAATAAAGAATTTTCTTTGGAATATCCATTCAATGGCTTTGTATTGTTGATGTGTGTTTTTTTTTTCTTTTATGCCTTTTGTGCGTTGCCTTTTATAGTCATGTAGAGTACCTTCTTCATCATGAAGTAACGTGACATGTGACAATGAGTATGCAAATAAGGAGGAGGTGTGTAGCATGTAACAAAAGGCAAGCGAACATTTCTTCATTGCATGTCCACGTGTAGCAAGGCAAAATTGCTGGAGAAAGCTTCAACATTAAGGACTTAACATTGGCCACAAATTAAATAGCTTATAGATGAAGGAAGCAAATGAGAGCCACATATCTCAACAGTTTGTACCTCTCAAATAACAAACCTTGATTCTATGATCTCTGATAGTGTGTGAGTGATAGAATCTTAAACATTTTATGCAGTTTTGAACGATCATACACAATTCCTTAATCATTTTGTGTTTAGGATGTAATGAAAAAGAGTTTGATGCATCTCCTTTAATTTTGAGCTTATTTATAAACACAAAATATTATGTTAGCTTGTTGTCGTGGTTTTAAATTGTAGTATGTAACTGCATGCAATGACAACTGTAATATTGTGAGTTTAAAAGTCTATGCATTTGTTCATATTTTCTATAATATAAAAGTCTATGCATTTGTTCATATTTTTCTATAATGTAAAAGTTTATCGTGTAACTGCAAACGCAACTCTAATTTAAAACTATGTTTGGTGTTATATTGTATGTGTGATGAGTGAATTAGTGAAGATGCATAATAAGAGATATTGAGAGAGCTTTTAATGCTAGAAGAGTTTTAAATTATAATAATTTCTCTAGGAAATTATGAAGAGATTATAGACACAAAAACAAATTTGGGTTTCTATTTTTGCTACTTTAACATTTTGCTGCTAAATTTAGATGAATTTATGTTATTGAATTTGTTGGATTTATGCCAATCACAAAATCCTGTATTCATGGAATCAAGATTTTATAGACTATTTGATCAAGTTCGGATTGTTTAAAATAATTTATATTTTAATTTTATAATTAAAAATATTAAATTTAAATTTTGATAATTTGACTGATATTGAAAAATCAATGATATGGGTCTTGGTATAGTTTCCATCAAATAAGATTAAGTCAGTTTTTTTTAACAGACAACACCAAAGATTGTTTTATAAATAAATAGAAGATTAAGTCTATTAGATTGATTTATTTAAATAAATATAAATGATATTTATTATTATATTAAAATTTGAAGTTTTTTAATATTAACCTTTATTTACTTTTTAATATTTTTAAAATATATTAATTATTAAAATAAAATTTTATTTTATTAATATATTAATTCATTAATTTATTTAAAAATATGTTTAAAGTAAACCATTTAATCTTAATTTATTGTTTTGTCCTTTCAGTAGGGTATATCTGTGTTAACAATGAAAAGAGGAAGAAGAGAGACAACCAAGAGACAACCATTCTAGGGTTTCATAACATAGAATAAACCAAACTTAAGTTAATAGGGTTACAATGAGTATATATATAAAATAACAGAAATATCTAAAATACCCTTACTACTAATATATACTAACTGTCTAAAATACCCTTAACATTAATATATAATAACATTATCTAATATCTCCCCTCAAACTCACGATGCATTAACATGGAGCATCGAGAGTTTGTCAACTAAAAAACGAAAACTTTTAATGGAATGTATCTTTGTGAGCAAATCAGCAATCTGTAAAGAAGAAGAGTACGAATACTAGTCGTGTTGGCTATAGGAGCAAAAGTTTCTTCATGATCCATACCATAATGTTGAGAGAAACCCTTAACAACGTGACGTGCTTTGCAACACTCAACCGATCCATCAGACTTAGTTTTGATTTTGTATACCCAACGAGATCCAATAACACGTTTTCCAGAAGGAAGAGAGCTCAGACAAAGTTGACGAGAGGGGTAACGAGGAGGATCAACCATCACAGGAGGTGGTTGGACAGCCAGGGGGACAAAAGGGATGTCACAAAAGAAGAAGCAACAATCAAAGAGAATAACCAACAAAGAGAGAAGCAGTGAAAGAAGAAGTAAAAGCCAAAGGGAGGATCATTAGATATACCAAACAATTACAATAAAGAGAGAAACCAAACCAACCAAAAATCATATCAAATAGTCACAATCAAGAGAAGAACCAAGCCAACAAAAAATCAAACCGAAACCAAATCAAACCAAACAAAACTAAATCAAACCAAAATAAACAACATCAAACCAAACTAACCAAAGAGAGAAGCAACCAAAGAGAACAATCAATATGGAGAGAAGCAACAAAGCAACTCACTAGAGAGAGGAGCAATCGAACAGAAGAAGCAACAGATAGAGGAGCAATCAAACAAAAGAAGCAACAGAGAGAGCGACAACACAGAAGAAAGCAACCAATAAGATAGGAGAGACGAACAATTAAATTACCAACCAAATCAGCAAAGAACCACAACAATTGAAATCATGTGAACCAAACCAAAATCAAAACTAGAGTCAATGGTAGGAGGAACAGAAGCAACAACATTAGACGATGGTCCCCTAAAATTCTTCTTATATGCTCTCCCCAATTTCGGACAATGTATTTTCCAATGTGCTTGAAGAGAATCATCCTTAGCACCAGCCATAACAAATAATGACAGGAAAATACGACAAACACAATTATTGAGACAAAATAAACTAGGGATAACCTGCTGCTGTGCGAGCATGATTTCTTCCCCTCCAGACTTCGTTTCGCCGATCCAACCGTTGAAGACGAAGACCTGAATGTTACGAACCTACTATCCAAAAAGCAGCCCGATCCAATGGTTAACGAGTGCGCAATTGATAATTTTATGACACTAATTTAACAAAATCGAGAATAGGGTTACTCTTCTCTTTTCTTTACAATAGATCCCAAACTGTTGGGAACTCGGCAGTGGAATAGAGGCGGAATCGTTCAAGGATGATCGAAATAGGCTCTAGATACCATGTTAACAATGAAAAGAGGAAGAACCAAGAGACAACCACTCTAGGGTTTCATAATATAGAATAAACCAAACTTAAGTTAATAGGGTTACAATGAGTATATATATAAAATAACAGAAATATCTAAAATACCCTTACTACTAATATATAATAATTGTCTAAAATATCCTTAATACTAATATATAATAACATTATCTAACACCCTGCTTTGTCTTATTTAGTAGTTTTATTTATTGCAAATAGCAAGAACTGGTGGAAATTAATAATGTCGGTAAACCAGAACTAAAGGAAAGAAAAGGTAGTGCAAGTTACAATTAGGCCTAAATGGTTTGCTACAATTTGGAATCAATTTGTGAGTTAATCTAGCATTTCCCTTTGGAGGACATAAAATCAGTTTATGGAATAATATATAGGCAAATATTAATAATTAAGTTAGATTATATTAATTTTCAAAATTAAATTTAGGACATTTTGTTTGAAATTCTTTCAACATTTCTTAATTTACGAATCGAATTACATTTTCGAAACAATGACTTCGATAGAAAAGTAGAATATAATGGATATTTTTATTCACCATGGTCTCTCCACACTAGAACTCCTTTTCATTTCCTCTTTCCCATCTTTATTAACTATACACCATCTCATATTCTTTTAATTAAAACAAATCTCTTTGTTTTTTAATGTCAATATTTTTACATCTTCTCTAAGATGTGTGAAACTGGAACGGAAACAAGTAGTATAAGCATCTTATAAAACAAGCCCTACAAAAATGTTTTAAGAGCATATGCAGCATAACACTTATCTTTTGAGTGTTTAAACGAATTCTACATATATGCATAATTTATTTTATGATTTTTTTAAATAACAATCTTTAATAATAATTCGATTTCTTCTATTCAATACCTCAAAAAAATATTAAATGGTTTCTATTAATAATTTTGTATCATTATATTTTAACATTAATTTATTTTAATATAATTTATTATGTACAATCTATAACATTATAGATACCCACTTTTTTTTTCTCCACCTTAATAGGTGCCTAATTTGCTGCTTAATTAGTAAAACTGAAAAGATTCACACGTGGATAGCAAAGTGTAACATTCTTCCATAAATATCATTCATGATATGAATTAGATTACATTAATGGCTTAGTTGTTCTTAAAAATTATTTTTGAAACAACTTCAGTATAGTTATGAATCTGAAACGAATTTATAAACATAAATCACTTTAATACTTAGACCAAGTTTTTAGTTTAATACGGTTTCAAATTAATTATTAGAAAACACAATTTCTTTTTGACAAAAATAGATTTTAAAAATTTCCCAATAAAAAATTTTTGGAAATTTTTTTGGCAAATTGTTTCTTTTTGAGAAATTTTTTCATTTTTTTAAAGATTTTTTTTTTATTTTTTAGAGAAAAATAGATATAAAAAATTTTCAAATAAAAGTTTCGATTATTTTTTGAAAAATAAAATATAAAAATTTAGAAAAAAATGTTTTTGATTTTTTTTCTCAAAAATTTTCTAAGAAAAAATTATTTAAATTTTTTTCGAAAATAAAGTTTATATTTTCTTTTTTGAGAAAAACAAATATACACTACGCTAAAAATAGCATTTTACAGCGCTTTTTTTAAGCCTTCTACAGCGCTTTTTCAAAAAAAAAAAAACGCTGTGGATTCGAGCGCTGTAAAAGATACAACAGCGCTTATAAAAAGCGCTGTAAAAGGCACCTTATATAACGCGCGCTTATTATGCACCTTTTACAGCGCTTGTTATAAAAAGCGCTGTAAAAGGTATACCCATAATTCATATATTTGGGGTACCTTTTACAGCGCTTGTTATAACAAGCGCTGTAAAAGACATACCCATAATTCATATACTTGGGGTACCTTTTACAGCGCTTTTTATAACAAGCGCTGTAAAAGGCATACCCATAATTCATATATTTGGGGTACCTTTTACAGCGCTTTTTATAACAAGCGCCGTAAAAGGCATACCCATAATTCATATATTTGGGGTACCTTTTACAGCGCTTTTTATAACAAGCGCCATAAAAGGCATACCCATAATTCATATATTTGGGGTACCTTTTACAGCGCTTTCTATAACAAGCGCTGTAAAAGGCATATTTTGGTATGCCTTTTACAGCGCTTTTTAGAAAAAGCGCTGTAATAAGTGTTTTTTTTTTTATATATATATATTTTAAAAGCGCCTTTTAGCCTTTTATGGCATTTTTTTTATAAAGCGCTATCTTTTATCTTTTTATCCAAAATTAATTTGAACCAGTACGTTCACACAACACAACACAACCATAATCAGTAATGTATAACATATTCATATGCATGTACCCTGTAACACAACCAGAACCAGAAACAGAACCAGAACCAGAACCAGAATCTGTTAAAACAAAACATGACACATATACCCTATAACACAGTAATTTACAACATAAGTAACTAAATATACATTGAACCTAAATTACAACATATTCATATGCATGTTTATATACTGTCCTATGATCATATACATATAATAACTATGCACCATATAATATTCAGATCCCTTGCACAACAGCATTCTATTTTCCAGAAAATCAAATAATTTTCATTTCAATCACATACTCACACCATTCCTCCTTTAATTCCATCAGATCTTGCTCAGAATATGATGGACTGGAATTTTCAAAGTACTGCAATATAAAAATTGAACATATTATATTAAGTTAGTATCAAATATATAGATAATTTATATATGAAAATCATATAATCAAAATACCGTACTATTTTTGGGATAATAGTTTATTCTTGTCAACAATCTCCTTCATGAATCTCAATACATAGTACCCACAATCGATGTTGTTTGTTTGACGAGGGCACTTTATTGGGATCCATGTAATATTATTAGACTTTTGCTTCGACACTATCGCACCTCTTTGAGATCGATAAACTTTTAAGGCACTATATGAATGAATAAATGTGATTATTTTAGCATGAACAAACACTTATTTATATATATGTGTAACAAAAATAAATGAATATTACTTACGTGTCGAACATAGTCTTTATTTCAGAGTGTTTGTTGTAATCGCCATGCACGGGATCCAAATAGTATATAACTTCAGAGACCGCATTGATTGCAAATAGCACACAATGTGCCCTACAAAAAAAAAATTTGTTAAGCAATTTTGTTTATACACAACTAATAAATTAAATTCTCATCAATTAAAAAGATAAAATTACGTACCCTGAATTATATGGTGCGAAGAACAATTTTTCCTTTTCTTTATTTCCTAAAAACATATTCATAATGTATTTATTTACATTTTCTTGATCGTGTTTCCACATGGACAGCTTATGCGGAGACAAGAATGAGTATTTATTTGACAATTTCCGCATGCACACGAACTTCTCATGCAAAAACCTTCAATTAAAATTTTAAAGAAGATTAATTACCAATACATTTAATTAATTACCAATAAATGCAATTAAAAGTATTTTTTACCTTATGTACAAGCACATCACAGTAGCACTGAGCTCCTTATGTTCGAGAAGTTCGTATACGTGCTCCTTGTCGAACAATTCCTCATACTCATCTTTGAATATATCTTTATTCATGTGTATCATGCGCGAATCGTCGCTGCTGCATAACTTGTTTTTCACTTGCTTGTCAAGATACGCCCCGTATTTACCAAGGGGTGGCTGACTTATTGTAGGAGCAGCAGCGACTGATTTCCCACGATCCAGTTTTTTTCTTGCTGCAAGTTTGGCAGCTTTATTGGCAGTTTTATTGGCCTCCGGCCTTTGTAATTTTGCAGCTTTACTAATCTCCAATTTTTGAGGTTTGCTGCCTTTTTTTGGATGTGTAGGAGGTTTATTTACTTGGACCTACAAAAATGAGGTTAAATGTTAGTTTATTGAATCTGAAAAAATTGACAATTATCCAATCAATGTGACAAACCTTTTCGGGAGACGTAACTAATTCGTTTCTGGGAGGGCTTTTAACGAGGGCAACAAGGTTCGTGGGCCATGCCACGTAACTACCAACAGCTTCGCCCAAAGTTTGCATATCAATGTCGTTGTCCGGTATTGGAAACGGTGCAGTTGGTTCGAAGGCAACAGTAGGCGATACTTTGACATGGCCCGCAGGAATCGGAGTATTGTGCAATACTTCTCCCAAAGTATTGTACAATTTACCTTTTCCCACCTTCCGATGAGTGGGCGATGACAAATATAGGAAACATGAATGGACACCCTAAATCAATAGTTAAAACATAAGTACAATTAATATATAATATTGTTTAATGCATAAGTAATTACATAAGCAAGTAAGTAATTAATTACCTCGAGAATATTTTTCAAACCGACGTTGCAACTCCCGCTTTCACTCTCCATTTGTATTTCACCTTGGAGCTGATCCGGAAGTTGCTTGTCTTTATTCTTATTCACCAAGAGTTCCACTTGCTCAGATAGGATTCTGAGCTTCTCTAATACTTCCTCGTTGGAAGGTTTTTGGCGCTTCTCTTGAGGAAAAAAGCTTCTCGGAGTTACGCCAAATCCCTTCCCCCTAACACGACCGGAATATTCAGGAACATTAAAAACTTTGCCCAGAATATCCCTGCAAGTAGCCTTGTTGCCCTCTTCATGTTCAGAACTTTGTTCGATTGTCTCCTAAATTACATGTAACATTAAGTTCATTAGCATTTTTAAAATACAATATTAAAAAGTATTTAAGTGATAAATACAATATTAAAGTCATAATATACTTACACAAAGTTCTATTACTTTTTGAACATTTTCGTTATCAACCACTCCATCTTTATTTACCCGAGCTTCCTTCCACAAGATATGACGATCCAATGGTTGATCAGATTGGGTCTCTTGTCGCTATTTGTTAAAAAAAAATATTAATTAGAAACTATAGGTTATAATACAAATTCCTTCAACCATTGATGTTACATTGACTTACAAGGGTTTGGTCTAGCCGTGCATATCCCATACGTGATCTTCTGTATGGGTGCGTCGGGTTGCTTGCCCTCTCGCGATTTGCCTTACTAATATTCTATATAAAAAAATAGCAATTATGTAAAAATTTAAAATACGCTACGAATATGAATAATAAAACACACAAATGCAAATAAATTAATCACTTACGACAAATGCGGGGTCACTACGTTTGGAAACAAATGCTTTCCATTCATCATTTGATATATAATGTTGATATATCTTTGGAGGTTCAGCACTTGTGTTTCCTTCTCTATCTTTTATATAGAAATTTGAGAGATGCGATCTAAATCCCCGATGGATTTTTCCCGCAACTCTCAAAACGTAATTCTTTCGTCCTTCATCAAGGAAAAAAGTTGTCTGCAATGAAAAAAATTATAAGTAAAGTATTTCAATGAAAATATTTATAAATGACAAAAGATTGAATCAAAAAATTTACTTGGATATCATTCCATATGATATCTTTGGCATCCTTCAACGCCTTATCTCTCCAATCGTCAATGGTAACAGGAATATTTTGTCGAACAACAGCCCCAATGTAACTTACAAACATTGCGCTGTTGGGGTCAATTGGCTGACCACTTTCATTCCAGCCAACCTAATAAACTCATATAGTAAGTACATGCTATTAAAAAAAGCTAAAAAAATACACAACAAACAGAGTATAGTATAGTATAGTATAGTATAACCTCAAACTTCGTGCCATTGCTCCTTGCTTTGATCACCTTTTGCATTATAGTTGCACCACGTTTGACTTCATTTTCATAAGCCTTAGAGGTGCCAACTTCTTCATTTTGATATTCTATTTCTTTGTTTGTATCCATTTAACTACAACAAGTTCAACATGCAGTTTAATATAACATCAACAAGCTCAACATGCATCATGCATTATTCTAAACAACCTCAACATGTATCAGTATATATATTTTAAACAAGCTCAACATGCATTTTAATCATTACAAAAAATAAATAACATCAATACCTGAATAATGGTTGGAAGAAAGATGAAATGCAAAGAAAAGAGCGAACACAGAAATTTGTTAAGCAATAAGGTTCACAGAAAAACGTTTTGAAGAAATACGTAATGAGGGTTACGTATTTCAATGAAAATATAAGGTTCGAAATGATATTGGATGGAAATAAGGTTCGAAATGAAGGAGAGGATCGTGGAAATACAATTTGTAATGGACGGGATTATAGGGTTTGCAAAAGAAGAGAAGAACGATGAAGGTTTCAATGATATTGTAGTTTACGTAATGAAGAGGAAACTGAAGAGGTTAATATATATATAACCCTTTTACAGCGCTTTTTTATAACCCTTTTACAACGCTTTTCCAAAGAGCGCTCTAAAAGGCCTAATCCTTTTACAGCGCTTGTTAAAAAAGCGCTCTAAAAAGCGTCCTTACAGCGCTTGTTTGTTTAAAGCCTTTTACAGCGCTTCCTCAAAGAAGCGCTGTAAAAGACATCCTTATTAAAATTTTTAAAAGGCTCTTTTACAACGCTTTTATCCACAAGCGCTGTAAAAGACCTCATTGTTTTTAAAAAAATCCTTTTACAGCGCTTCCTCAAAGAAGCGCTGTAAAAAACATCCTTATTTAAATTTTTAAAAGGCCTTTTACAACGCTTTCGTCAACAAGCGCTGTAAAAGGCCTTATTATGTTAATTTTTTGTTTTGCTATGTTATTTTTTAAACAAGCTCTGCAAAACCCACCAAGCTCTCTTCCTCTTCACCAAACTCCACCTCAAAGTCCTTTTATGCATCTTCTTCGCAAACATCAAAGCTTACTCTTTCAATATCCACCTCAACACCCTTTTTATCTCTTTACATTCCCTTTCATTCTTAAATCGTAACTTGATCTTCAGGTTCATTGCCATTTTGTGAAAATTGGGTTTGTTAACAATGGGTCTGATGTTTTTTGTTAACAATGTGTTTGATGTTTTTGTTAATAATGGGTCTGATGTTTTTGTTAACAATGTATTTTTGGGGATTCCCATGATGCGTACAAGGTGTTTGAAGAAAATCCTGTTAGAGAAAGTCATGTTAGCTATCTGATGAATATTATTTTTAAAGCCTTTTACAGCGCTTGTTCATATAAGCGCTGTAAAAGGTCTATTTATTTTATTTTACTTAGTGCTTTTTAAAGCCTTGTCACACTTGGAGGGCCTCGGTTCGAATCTGAATTAAGTGAACTTCGTAAATGTAAGCGTTTGTAAATCACATGAGCCTTTTACAGCGCTTGTGCACACAAGCGCTGTAAAAGGCTTTTGTAATTTACAAACGCTTACATTTACGAAGTTCACTTAATTCAGATTCGAACCCAAGTGTGACAAGCCTTTAAAAGGCTAATATAAAATAAAATAAAGAGATCTTTTACAGCGCTTATGTGAACAAGCGCTGTAAAAGCCTTTATTTTATTTAACTTAGTGCCTTTTAAAACCTTGTACACTTGGAGGGCCTCGGTTCGAATCTGAATTAAGTGAACTTCATAAATGTAAGCGTTTGTAAATTACATGAGCCTTTTACGGCGCTTGTTCACATAAGCGCTGTAAAAGGTCTCTTTATTTTATTTTTTAAAGGGCCTTTTACAGCGCTTGTTCACATAAGCGCTGTAAAAGTTCTCTTTATTTTATTTTTTAAAGGGGCTTTTACAGCGCTTTGTTAGGAGAGCACTGTAAAACGTCTCATTATTTTATTTTTATAAGGGCTGTAAAACGTTCCATGACTCTCCACCCTTTCAATTTGAATTTGAATTAATTAGAGTCTAATTTGAACGCTGAAATTGTTCCAACATGGGAGGAATCAGCCTCGAGGAGATCAAAAATGAAAACGTTGATCCTTCTTTATGAGAAATAATTATACACATCTTACTATTTTCTTCATTTTACCACCATTTTCTCAATTCTATACACTCTCTTACTATTTATAAGTAAAAATGGTTATTAATATTCATTCATTTGAATTTGTATGCTAATATTTCAATTAAGTCACCTAAATTACATTAACGAAAATTTGGTGAGAAAGTATTATCCCCCAACCCATAATTTAGATTACAATACTTCAGATTACAACAATTAAACATGTACATTTCAATAATTCAGATTACAATACTTCAGATTACAACAATTAAACATGTACATTAAGATGCCCTTCTTCTTTTCCTAGTGGGATTCGAATCTGTTTGTCCATTTACAATACGAAATGATGGATTAATCCAAATTCCCTCATCATGATCATCTCTAAGATATAAACCATCATCAGTTGAATCAATTTCATGTGGTTGTTGTGATGTTGCAAATAAAAGATCATTACCAACATCTTCATCATTGTTGTTATCATCACTTATTTTATTGGTCGATAGGACAACAAACCATTTATCATCAGAAGGATCGGCGACATAAAACACTTGTTGAGCTTGCGACGCTAAAATAAAAGGCTCATCTTTGTATCCCACCCTATTAAAATCCACAAGCAAGAATCCTGACTCATCAATCCGAACGCCATTATTATTATCGACCCACTTGCAACCAAATATTGGAACACGAAATATTGTGTATTCTAACTCCCATATGCGCTCGATAACCCCAAAATATGATAGATTTGCATATATTGGGTTTTTGTCTTTTGCACTAGAGACATGTATTGCTTCAGCTACGAGAGTGACTCCACTGTTTTGCATAGTGGTCTGATCATCTTGTTCTTTGGTATAAAATGTGTAGCCGTTAATAACATAACCAGTGTAAGAAAAGACATGTAAGCTCGAACCATTTGCTAGCCACCTCAACCTCTGTGAAATTGATCCGGGGTCTATATCAAATTTTGACTTTATGTGATTTTTTAACCATGTTATAAAACTTCGATTGTGCTCTCGAGTTATCCAATTTTGATTCCTATTCATGTTCAAACGAGCTAACTGATCCATGTGTATTGTAACATACGGTTGAACCTCATCATCATTGTGCAGAACATACAATTGTGTCTGCTCCCATTCTGTCCTTGATATAGTCAGCAATCTCCTTCCAATTATCCCTTCTCCTGATATTCTTCCCGAATGATGAGACATGGGAAGCCCTATGGATTCAACATTGGACAGATATTCAGTACAAAATTCAGCAGCCTCTTCCACAATGTATCGTTCAGCAATACAACCTTCTGGTCGACTTCTACTTTTTACGTACCCTTTTAATATTTTCATATATCGTTCAATCGGATACATCGATCTCATATAAGCTGGCCCACAAAGTTGTGTCTCCTTAACCAGATGAACAGTAAGGTGAACCATTATATCAAAAAACGATGGTGGGAAATACATTTCAAGCTCACACAAAGTAACAACAATTTCCCACTGCAATGTCGGTAATTTCTGAGGGTCGATCACTTTACTACAAATTTCCCTGAAGAAGAAACATAATCTAGTCAAGGCTAGTCAAACTTTTTCAGGTAAAATGGAACGTATACCTATTGGTAGCAAATGCTCCATTAGAATATGACAATCATGGGTCTTCAAACCTTTTAACTTGAGGTCTTTCATACAAACCAAACTTTTAATGTTCGAAGAGTATCCTTCTGGAACTTTAACTTCGTGTAGAAATTTACATAAAACAATTCTTTCCTTTCTAGATAGAGTATGAGCGGCTGGAGGTAGATATGTGCGATTTCCTTTCTTTACTGGAGCCAATTCATTTCTTATTCCCATATCGACCAAGTCCAATCTTGCGTTGATGCCATCTTTAAACTTTCTTGGAACATTGAGTAACGTACCAATAACACTATCAAATACATTTTTTTCAATATGCATCACATCAAGGAAATGTCTTATATACAATGACTTCCAATATGGCAATTCAAAGAAAATTGACCTTTTCTTCCACCCAATTTTGACCAACTCTCCCGCAAAAGGTTTGCCAAATTTATTGGTCAAACCTTGTACTTTTTCAAGTATTTGATATCCAGTCGGTGCTGAAGGAGCTTTACCTTCCTCTGATTTTCCATTAAATGCATTTCTCCACCAACGATACTGATGACTATAAGGTAAAAATCTACGATGTCCAAGAAACACATTCTTCTTACAATGTTTCAATCGCATCCAATTTGTACTCTCTTCACATATAGGACATGCACACTGACCTTTAATGCTATATCCTGATAAATTACCATATGCTGGAAAATCATTAATTGTGCTGAACAACATGGCCCTCAAATTGAAACATTCTTTCTTATACCCATCATAAACTTCCACACATGTCTCCCACATACGTTTTAAATCTTCGATTAGAGGAGTCAAGTATACGTCGATATCATTCCCCGGTTGTTTGGGTCCAGAAATTAACAGAAACAACATCATAAACTTACGCTTCATACATAACCATGGAGGTAGGTTATATATTACCAAAATCACAGGCCACGTGCTGTGTGAGATGCTTTGAAGACCATGTGGATTCATTCCATCAGTAGAAAGTGCAAGTCTTAGATTTCTTGACTCCATCCCGAATTCAGGATAGTCGTGATCAATTTTTGCCCATTGTGGGGAATCTGCAGGGTGTCGAAACATTCCATCTTTAATTCTTTCATCTGCATGCCATGTCAAGTGTTTTGAATCTTCTTCACTGCGATACATGCGCCTAAATCTTGGTATTATAGGAAAATACCACACGACTTTTGCTGGAGTAGATTCTTTCTTCTTATATCGAGAGACATTGCATTTCGGACACGCCTTAAGTAGTTCATATTCATTTCGAAATAAAATGCAATCATTAGGACACGCATGAATCCTTTCGTAACTCATGCCAATAGAACACAAAATCCGTTTAGCCTCGTAGGTTCGACTGGGAAGTTCATTATCATCTGGCAACATATCTTTTATGAGTGTTAATAATTCTGTAAAGCTTTTATCAGACCATCCATTACTCGCTTTTAAGTTGTACAACTTTAATATCGCCGACAGTCTTGTGAATTTAGTACAACCATTATATAATTCTTTCTCTGCATCACTCAACAAACTTTCAAATATTTTAGGACAATCTCGAAGATCTTCTTCAATTGCTTTTGCGATCTCATCAACTCGGTCCGGCTCATATGTATCTGTATCGAAGTCAGTTGAAGCATATGTCGAACTATTCTCAAAATTAATGTTTCCTTTTTTTTTCTCACCATGTCTTATCCAACATGTGTAGCTTTGATCAATTCCATTACATACTAGATGTCCTTCTAATTCATCTTCTCTAACACGTTTTCCAAAACAACATTTTAAACAAGGACAAACTACTCTATTTGGATCTTTTGCATTCTTCACTGCAAACTCAACAAATTCCTTCACTCCAATTTCATACTCTTTTGACAATCGATTGGCTGACATCCATTTCCTATCCATATTATACCACCTATATAAATGCAGTTACAAAACTAATAAGCTTTCAATACTGAACTAATAAACTAATAAGCTTTCAATACAAAACATATCAACACGTTTCAAAACATAACAGATCATGTGGTATATATAATATGAATTATTCAATTGTTCATGAGAAATAATGTTGTTTTGGATCATGATAACAGATAATGTTGTTTTTGACAATTTCAAAACATAACAGATCATGTTTTTTCTCATGAACAATTGAAGAGATTTAAAACATGCATAACAGATCATGTGTAGAAGAGATTTAAAACAATTGAAGAGATTTTTTTACAAAAACAAATTAAAAAATACCTGAGACAACGTAGATGGCTGCACAGTACGTAGAGGATATTAGGGTTTTGAAAGATCTAGAGGATATGATATTAGGGTTTCCAACGTATATAATTATTTGAATTATGCATTTTACAGCGCTTGTGAAAAAAGCGTTGTAATAGGTAGTTAAATTCAATGAAAGCGCATGTATTTTACAGCGCTTGTAGAAAAAGCGTTGTAATAGGTAGTTAAATTCAATGAAAGCGCATGTATTTTACAGCGCTTGTAGAAAAAGCGCTGTAATAGGTAGTTCAAAAAATTGAAAGCGCATGCATTTTACAGCGCTTGTGGGAAAAGCGCTGTAAAATAATACGCGAAAGCGCTTCATTTTACAGCGCTTTTTGACAAGCGCTGTAAAAGCCTTATAGCGTTATGCGCAAACATTATAATACATACAACAGCGCTTCTATTACAGCGCTTGTAAGACAAAGCGCTATAAAAGGATCCGTTATTTTTAAAATATATTTTCAACAGCGCTTGTGTTTAGCAAGCGCTGTAAAAGGGGCGCTGTAAAAGGGGCGCTGTAAAAGGCAATTTTTGGCGTAGTGATAGAAAAATTTCTAAGAAGAAAAATGTTATTTGATTTAAAAAAAAATTAAAATTATTAAAGTGATTTTTAACTTATATTTGTTTTGAATAAGTAGTTAATTCATGAACTATTTAATTAATTTGATTTTTTTAATATAATACAATTCAATTTATCATTATTATTTTGCACATCTCTATCTACGGATTAATACCACACTTGTACATGTTAAAATTTACTATAATCAATATATATATAAAAGCTTTTGAGTTTATATATAATTTTTTTTCTCATTTCACACATTAATAAATTATTAAAAATAAAAGAGAAAATAATAAATTCATTAAATTATCTTTATTAATATTTTAAATGTTTTCTACTATTATAAATACACGTATAATATATTATATTTTAACAACAATATACATAATATTAATTATAGAACACAATTAAATAAAAAAATCTTCTTACGGTAAAAATTCAATACTACATTCATTTTGAACTAATTATTTTCTTTGCTAAATGATATTAATTGCAATACACAAAAGATTACTCACTTTCTTATCGTTGTCATGATGTATTAACCTACATTGACCTAAAGAAATTGATTCATTATAAATATATACCAAAAAACACAAGTTATTAATGAAATATTAATATGCTATGTATATTGTTATACACATATCTATCTAGCATTGTGTGAGGCCCAATCTAGAGTCCATGTTGGTAAAACAAGGATTTTATGCCTCTAAAAAGTGCTAACAATTGATGTATAAAAAAAAGTTCTAAATGGTATATTAATATGCTACTATGTATGTTGTTGTAAAAAAGTTTTTATAATACTATACACATTTTTGTAAAATATTACTTAAAAAAATATATTGATTTAACATTAAAGACTAAAATTGTTTACATGATAATTTTGTATAGACTAAAAATTAAATTTTTTTATAGTGATTAAAAATGATATGTGATTTATTTAACCCCAAGATTAAAAATGGTAAGACTACTAAAGTAATCGTCTTTCTAAAATATAATTTTTTTACTTAATAAAAAAGCATCAAAAACAAAAATTTGTACTTAATAAAAAAGCCTCACTTTTAATATTTTTAAATTTAAAATCAATAAAATCTTATCTAAAACTATTACCATCTCAACAAATCTGAAATTAATTGACTTAGTTATCAATTAAAAATAAAATATTAAATATATTGATTATTATTAATTTAATTACTGATTTTTTTTAAAGTATTTAAAAAATAATTTCTCATAATTTATTTTAATAATTTTACTAAAATACTATTATAATTTAATACAACAGGTAATAAAATTTGTTTTTAAGTCTCTTTATTTTTTGAGCTTGCCCTGATTAACCCTAAAAAATAATGGTTAGTTTGGCTAAAGCAGTGACTTATTAGTTGGCTTAATTCTTCCTACATAGGCTTAAATTAAATAAGGAGGTAGGCACTAAGCATTAGGAGAAAACAGTGCTACAACAAAAACACTTATTCCAATAATTAATTGAAGACGTGTACTAAAAAAGACAATCCATATCTGATTTATTGTATAATGTATTACAATTTAATGATGGAAAGATTAAATGATACTGTGCCAACATTATAACATGATGATGAAAAAGGTCATTGCTAAAACAAAAGAGAAGCTGATACTTGCTGGTGACTTGAGCTTATCCCAAGTTACATGTGCATATGGACCACAATTGTGTAGTATATAAGAAACAATAAAACAGTTATCCATTGTGCATATTAATATTTTCTTAAAACTACATAATAACATAATTATAAATGGTCTGTTTGATATTAATGGCATCAAAGAATATCGCTAAGAAATTACCAACCTCAATTTTAGATTTTTCTTTTCATTATTGACCAAATTAAATAAATAGATATTTCAACCGAGAATAAAGATGCTACAATGCCTATACACATACGAATTCACTTTCCCCGGCATTATGGGACATGGTGTATCCCCTTGGCCATGTAGTACACTGCAAGGGATCCAAACTCTTTATTGACTTATTGGGTTATGGTGGTGTGTTTGTAAGTGGAAATGAGCTAAAACTGACACTTCATGCTGGATTTGATCCCACAAGGTTGAGTGTGTGTTTTGGTGAGAGTTTATCAAATTTGATTTTGAGTTGTGTTTATTAGGGTGATGTTTATCAAAGGTGATTTTGGATCAACTTGATTTTATAAAAGTGCTTTATGTATACACCATTTTTATAATTAAAGAAAGATAATATAAAGTTAAATTATTTTTATGTAAATTAAAAAAATGTTTTTATATTCTATCGTTAAAAACTTATATAAAAAAAAGAACTTTTATAAAAATTTAAAAAATGTTTATGTAAACAACCTTAATTTTTTGAGTTTGGAGAAACTTCCTTTCTTTATGTGATTCGTTGTTTGTGTATTGAGTACAATGGAAGAGATTGTTTGAAGATTCCATATAACTTCACCATCTGATTTTTAATTATGACTACATAACATGATAAACCCAAAAATGTATACATGCCTTAGATGTTTTAGCTTTGATATTCCATTTGAGAAAGAAATTGAAATTAGCATGGTTGAAAGTCCGAAATGTAATATTTGTATATTTTGAAGGATGGATATTGAATCAAGAATAAATCTAATATATTTTGAGCCTATTGGTAAGTACCTCAAGTGGATGAAGTTTCCCAAGTTGTAAGGAATCTTAGAACAACTATTCCCCTCAATATTTTTAACACCCGTACCAATTTGAAGCCTTTGGTAAGTCATATCCATTCTTTGTTAGAAACGAAGTATTACGGGTTAGAGAAAAACAAAGAATGAACACGAGAATGGTCGATGGTACTCGAAGAAACATAGTGAGACATAGTAGAATGGGCGGACAATCTGTGAGGTTTTGTGGGGATTAGAATGTTGTTATCATTGCAAACTTGAATATCTTGTCCTCTTGACTCTCTAGTATGCAAAAATCTTTAAGAAAATCATATTCTCAAAATCCCAAATTCCGTCATTTAGACTCTTTTTTCAATTTTTTTAATTTTTCATATTCTCCAAAAATTCCAAAAAAAATTTGTGTTGTCTTTATTTGAGTTTTAGAAATTTTTTGTGATATTTTTATATTTTTTATATTTTATTTGATAGGGTTTTCGATATTTCATTTTAATTTTATCAATAGGGACATCGTTGGAATTTTTAGCATTGTGATTTTGCATTGTAATGTTATGATGATTGATGACACTTACCCCAATATGTTTGCTACTGATTTCCTTCATTGTCTGGTTTTGATGATACTTATACTTGTGAATTTTGTACATATACTCAATTGTGCTATGTGATATTGATATTTCTAGTAACATAATTCATTTTCAAACTTAGCTTCGGCCATTGGTGTTGTTCCCTGTATTGAACAACCATCGACTATAGAGCTTAATCCACTTCCTAAAAATTTGAAATATGCATATATAGAGGGAAGTGGCAAGTTACCTGTGATTATTTCAGCCAAACTTGAAGATGAACAGGAAGAAAAGTTGTTGCAGATTTTGAGAAAACACAGGAAGACAATTAGATGGACCTTGGCTAATATTCCTAGTATTAGCTTGTCCATGTGTATGCATATGATACACTAGAGGATGGGGTAAACTCAGTCAGGAAGCCCCAAAGGAGACTTAACCTATTAATTTTGGATGTTGTAAAAAAGGATGTGTCAAAGCTCTTGCAAGCAGGCATTATATACCCCATCTCTAATAGTCAATGGGTGAGTCCAATGCAGCTAGTCCCTACGAAAAGTGGACTCACCGTGGTTAAAAATGAATATAATGAACTTATCCCCACATGAGTGCAGATTGGAGGGTATGCATCAATTACAGGAGACTAAACCAAGCAACTAGAAATGATCATTTTCCTTTACCATTCATTGATCAAATGCTTGAACGGTTGGCTGGTAAGTCACATTATTGTTTTCTTGAAGGTTTTTATGACATTTTATGGTTGAACATGGCATAGTTTTGGGCCATGTGATCTCTAAAAATGGGATAGAAGTGGATCCTGCCAAGATTGATGTACTTTGTAATTTGCCTTACCCATCTTGCATCTGCAAGATTCACTCTTTTCTTGGCCATGCAGGTTTTTACAGGCGTTTTATCAAGGATTTCAACAAGATAGCTCTTTCATTGTCAAATTTGCTACAAAAAGATGTCAGATTCACCTTTGATGACAAATGCTTCAAGGCGTTTGATTTCTAAAAGGCAGCACTAACTTCTACTCCCATAATTCAGCCACCCAATTGGACCATCTGTAACATCCAAACATTTTATTTTATTTTTATATTTTATTTTATTAGGAGTTGAGATAATTATTCTAGAAATTGTTGGTGATAGTTATTATTGTACTGTGTTATTTTAATTTTTGGTAATAATAATAATAATAATAATAATAATAATAATAAAAGCATTAATCCAAAACCGTTAAATGACTTAGGTTGAAATACCACGTTCCCCATTTAATACTAAGTTGAAAAACCATGTTCCCATATAATACCACATTCTCCACTTTCCATACTTAATATCACGTTATCCACTTAATGTCACCTTACCCACTTTCCCCACTTAATTATTATCACTTTTCCCATTTAATACCACACCTTACCATTTGTAATGATAAAAATGAATAAAACAAAAATTGATGTCTTCCACTCAAAAACGTTATGCGAAGGATCTAGAAAAAAAAAAAGGCTTACGAGAGAAAAAGAGAGAAACTATTTTGATAGAAAAGGCAACCATCAAAAGAGAAAAGAGAGGAGTAACCCGATTTTGTTAAATCAGCCTCAGAAAAACATTGATTGCACATTCGTTAACCGTTGGATCGGGCTGATTTTTGGAAAGCAGGTTTGAAACAATTAAGTCTTTGTTTTCAATGGTCATATCGGTTAAACGACGTTTAGAGAGGGAGAAAACGTGCTTGCACAGTAGCAGGTGTGAAACGAGTGAGACAAGAGTTTGTGAAGCATAATTCTAGAAACAACTTTGGTAACGGTAAGGGCATCACTCCATCCGCTTTTCTACTTAAATTATATGTGATATAAATATATTGTGATGTTGTGTATTGATTATGTTTGTGTGTTATCTTCAAAATGAATACTAATAATGGATTTGTTTGACATGTTCAAATTGTGGAAAATGAATGTTATATGATACGTTGTTATAATGGTTGTGTTTGACATGTTGTGTTATTCAAGGTGATTACTTTGTGTCTAAACTAGTTTAGTTTAGAACAAGGTTGAATGATTTTGGACCCTCTAGTTGAGCGATCTATATTGTTACTAACAAAAGTGTCTACAATCATGCATTCATAGTTGTGTGGTGTGTCCATAATTAGTTGGAGCCCATAGATCCTTGCGGGGATTTTGAGTTAGTGGTGTTGCTTGGAAGGACCCACGAAGCCCTTGCGGGGGAGGTGATATTCCGGAATCATGCATTGACATATAGTCTAACAAATAGATTGTGCATTTTGGTTGATTTGTATCTTAGGTGCGTTGTGATTTTAACTGTTAAATGAAATATATGATTTATTTATGTTTTTGCTATAACAACTATATATGCATGCATATTTTCTCTTTGTTTGTTATTTGAATATGACCCTTACATTTGACAGGACGTCACATATAGTGTTACTTAAGTGAATAATGCGAGGAAATACAATAACATGCAGTTGGAGGCTCCGATATACTTTTGTGTCGGGGTTAGACTTGTTGGGTGAGTTTTCCACAAGTCCAAAGTTCATGACCAACTAGGATTTATGTTTGGGTAGTAAAACATCAAGAGTTTTGACTATAGGAGTTTCTTTTGTTTAACGTATTAAATTTACTTGTAGTAATTGCAAATACTTTGATTTATTATTTTTGAAAATATAACTAAAAATGTTATTAATTGATGTTAAAGTAAATGAGTGTTTGAGATAATCATAAATAAATAAAAACAATTTGTATGTTTACCTTTAGAATTTCGTTAGTTAATGTCTCAAAAAAGCGGGATGTTACACCATCCCTTTTGAAATCATGTGTGATGCATCTCACTATGCAGTGGGAGTAGTCCTTGCACAAAGGGTTGGTAAGGTTGTCCATGTTATTTATTATGCTTATAGGACTTTATATTCTGTACATGCTAATTAAACTACCACTGAAAATGAACTTTTAGATATTAATTTCGCACTTGACAAGTTTAGATCACATTTTCTAGGTTCGAAGGTAGTTGTTTTTACTAACCATGCAGTTTTGAAGTTCTTGCTGAAGAAACCATAAGCAAAACCAAGATTGATCTGGTGGATGTTGTTACTCCAAGAATTTGATTTATAGACTAAAAATAAGAGTGGAGATGAAAATTTGGTGGCATATCAATTGAGCAGAATAGAAATTGATGAGGACCGCATCCTCATTCAAGATGACATCCCTAATGAGAAATTGCTACAGTTGTGTGAGGTAACTCTTTGGTTTGTTGATTTAGTTAATTATCTAGTTGTTGGAGTCTTTCATGCAGATGCATCCAGAACACAGAGACATAAACTTAAAAGTGATGCCAAATATTGTGTGTGGAATGATCCATATATATGGAAATTCTGTAGTGACCAGGTGATTAGGCGATGTGCTTCCCACCATGAGGCTCAATCCATTCTTCATTTTTGTCATGCCTCTCAAACTAGAGGACATTTTGGTCCTCAACGAACCCCAAGAAAAGTTTTAGACTCGGGTTTCTTTTGGCCCAATTTGTTTAAAGATGCTTTTGAGACTTGCAAAACTTGTGAACAGTGCCAAATAACAGGAACATCAATCACTCGTAGGAGTGGAATGCCTCAACAACCTATTATTTTATGTGAAGTATTTGATGTGTGGGACATTGACTTTATGGGCCATTTTCCTATATCTTTGGGTTTTGTCTATATTTTACTAGTTGTTTGTTATGTTTCGAAGTGGGTGGTAGAAATACCCACTAGGACTAATGATTCTAAAGTTGTTGTAGATTCTATCAGATCAAATATTTTTTTGAAAGTTTGGAATATCCCGGGCAATCATAAGTGATCAAGGCACTTATTTTTGCAACCGCACCATGGACGTTTTGCTTCAGGAGGATGGGGTTGTGCACATAGTTTCTACACGTTATCATCCTCAGACTAATGGGCAAGCTGAAATCTCAAATAGGGAAATCAAACAAATCTTAGAAAAGATGGGGCAGCCGAATAGGAAAGACTCGAGCCACCGACTTGAAAAAGTTGTTTGAGCGCATTGAACAGCCTACAAAGCACCAATAGGGATGTCCCCTTATCGAATTGTGTTTTGTAAGGCATGCCACCTCCTAGTGAAAATAGAGCATCGTGCTTCTTGGGCAGTCAAAAATTGCAACAACTTGAAAAGCTTAGACTCGAAGCTTATAAGAACTCTCGGATCTATAAGGAGAAAACTAAGTACTTTGATTATAAGATGATTTCTAGGAAGGAATTTTTCATTGGCCAAAAAGTTCTATTGTTCAACTCTCATCTGAAAATTATGGTTGGGATGCTTCGATCTAAGTGGATTGGCCTTTTTATTGTTACTAAAAAAATTTATCATGGTGCAATGGAAATAAAAAGTAAAAACACCGAGAAAATGTTCAAAGTAAATGGACAATGTCTCAAGCTATTCCATGAGAGCTATGTGCTTGAAGATACTACCATAGAAGAACTCTCCTTGAAAAAGTCCACCTACACTAAAGTTTGAATAGGGAACTCCTTTTCCTTACTCTTATTTTATACTTGTTACTTTCATTGAGGATAATGTGTAATTTAAGTGTGGGGGCATTATTTAGGAATTTATTTTTTATATTTCAAAAAAAAATGGACATTGCACTACATGCTTTTTTATCACATTTTGTGGTTGTAAATGTTGTGAGTTTGTTTGCACTGGAATGATTGGATAGTATTTTTAAATTCTTGGTAAAATAAATTGGAATAAAATGCTAAATTGTGTATCATTTGTGATAGGTCATTAACCTTTGTGAGATTTTTTAGGCTTATTATGAATGAATACATTTTCCATCTTTTTTTTTTGTGTTATCTCACTCATGATTGCTAGTTACGCTAGAACTTGACATGACTCTTGTTCGCATACATATATTGAAATGATCTAGGCATTTGTTTCTTGTTAAGCTACTAGCCAAATAAGCTTACCCTACAATTATCCATTTGTTTAATCCCCTTTGAGCCTATTTATCTCTTTCTTTGTCATATAGCTCATTACAAGCCTAAAAGTGAAAAACAATGAATTGACCCAATCTTGGGGGATAAAGGAGTTTTTCCTTAAAAAAGTGTGAGTGTGCTCAACTTGTTTGTTTAAATTTGGGGGTTATAAAAAAATATAAATAAATAAAAAGAAAAAGGAAAAAAATATGAGAAAAATGGTTGTGTTATGAGCAAATAGAGTGTAAGAATAAAAGTCAATGATATTTTGTTGAGTTACTTCTTAATGTTGTTTTTCTCACTTAATTATTATTCATTTATCCTCTTTGACTTTCAGCCGTAGTCTTCTTAGGATTATCTCACCCTTACCTTGGTCACATTACAACCTGAATAAAGACCATTTGATCATTATGTGCATGTGTTTCAAATATAGATGTTAGAGGTTTGTCAAGCCTATGATAGTGCTAGCTTTCATGATGTGCTTTGAGTGTAAACACTAGCCCAAACACTTTGAGTGGTTGAGAAAACTTTATATCTTGGGAGGACTCTATCACTTATGATGCATTCTTTAGCTAATTTTTCCTCTTGCTTACCTTGATTGTAATAAAAAAAAAAAAACAAAAAAATAAATAAATAAAAACTATTCATGATTGCCTTAAGTTAGAATTTTTTTTTTCTCTCACCACTTTGCATTCATGAGAATATTTTGAATCGTGTGCATTGCTTTGCACGGAGTGCAAAAACTTAAGTGTTGGGAAATTTGATCATAGAATTTGAGCACATGTTTCTAGCTTTTTAGTTTGGTATTTTAAAAGTTTTTTATAGCTTAGAATAATTTTTTTAGCTTATTTCTAAACTTTTGGTTGAATTGAATTATAATTTTATTATTTGCATTTTGACATTTGCTCGCTCTATAGGCCATAACTTGAGCTCTGGATATCGAAATGACGCGTACGAGCAGACATCTGAAAGCTAAAAATCAGAGCTACAACTTTTGTGTTGGAATAAAAGCCCAAATTTTCAATAGCGGGCCACTTATTTTTAAAGCCAAAAATTGAGTACTATAATTTTGCAACGTTTGATCGTTAATTGTAATATTTTGACAATTGTGATACTTAATCTAGTCAAAGAAACCGAATTTAGATATGATTGATTACGTTTGTTTGATAAATTCTATAGTCTAATAAAAATAGAACCACAAATTAAAAAAATTATACTCATTGATAGAATCTATGATAGGTCTGAAACTGGAATCAGTTGATTAATAGTTTTGCTCATTTGTTAAAACAAAAATATAAAAGCCCTCTTTCTAATTTTAACTTTCAATTTGGTTAATATTATTATATCAGAAGTCCTTGCGAAATGACTCGAGTTATTGCCTCTATTTACATTTTATCAATTGTATTTGACCCGTGTATGTCTCTGTACTAACACCTTTATGGGGAAAATACTCGATCATTCTCTCATTTTTCCCTTCTCCTTCATGTAACCAGTCTGAAGGGGAACCCCATTGTCACTGTTCACCTTATCTTCCAAATCCTCCATTTTTCCTTTATCTTCATCCTTGCGAATCAACTCAAATCAATGAAGCAATGAGCCCCTCTTCAAGAGGAGCTCGAAGCTGCTTTGGACCAAAATATTCTTCTTCTTTAGTGTCATTTATGTGAGTTATGCTACATTAACTTCTTTTAGCATGAGGGCTTTGAGAATTCATTCACTAAATTTCTTTATTTTTTGTCAAAAAAGGCTTTGGGACATTACAGGTTAGAAGAAATTAGAGCGTGAAGAAATTGAACATTTTAGCATATAGGTGATTTGAGACTGCACTCAAATGATTTTAAAATGTCATGCATGTTATTTGTTTGATCATTGCATGATTGTTGTGTTGAAAACTTATGAACCCTCAAGATTTCGAGTGAGGAATTGTAGTTTAATGTGCGAATCTTGTTAATGAATCCTATTAACTTTGCAAAATAGTCCATAGAAATTTGCAAAATAGTTCCTCAACTTTTTCTAAATTTCAATTTTGACCTAAATTTTATTTTTATTTTTACCCTAAAATTTTTAAATGTATAAAAATAGCCTAATTTTAAAAGAACAATTCATTTATCCAAACAACATAATTTAGAAATGAAAAGAATTTAATTGAAGCGTTCAAATTGCCTAGAATTCTAATTTCACTAAAATTTCCAATTACTCCATCCAAATACACTCTTAGCCTTGGATACAAATATTAAAAAATAATAAATTTAGGTAAGTTAAAATTTTTTTTCTCCTTCATTCATTAAATTAAAATAAAATTTATATAATATATGTTTATTTTTATTTTTAAGGACACAAGAAAAAATATATTTTGATTTTCTAAAAAAATCAAAGTTTTAGAACAAAATTAAAATATTTAAAGAACCAAATATCAATGAGAGTATTTAGTATTACTTACTCAGGATATGCAAAATTTATTTAATCTAAAAACTTGAGCAAAACCAAGTTTTGTTAATAACACAAACCCTTGCAATTGTAATCTTAACTAACTTGAAAAACTACTTTGTTGAGGACTTGATTTCGAGTCTTGTGTTTATTTGGGTGATGTTTATCGAAGGTGATTCTGGATCAACTTTGATTTTATAAAATTGGTTAAGGCCTTGTTTTGGTAAAAGTGGTTACGTATACACCATTTCTATAATTAAAGAAAGATAATATAAAATTAACTATTTGCATGTAAATTAGAAAAATGTTTTTATATGCTAGAACTTATATAGAAAAAGAATTTATATAGAAAATTAAAAAATATCTCCATATGCTAACGTCAACAACTTATATAGAAAACAAATTGAATTTGTCATAAGCTCGTTCAAATAGTTTCACAAATATTTATACCGATAAATAAGCTCAATTTTAAATAGAATTGATGTGTTAAATTGATTAGAATTAATTGATTAATGATTGAATATTTTTATTCTAAAAGCAAGTTCGAAGTTTGGTGTAAACATTTTAGTTTGAAAATCAAGTTTGGAACCTGTGTGACTTTAGTTAAGTAATATTTCAAACTATATTCT
>JBBPBT010000850.1:7156499-7181033 GCA_037974875.1 Cicer bijugum
TTTAATATAATTTATTTACAATAGTAGTTTTGTTATTTACATATAATATATATCATATCTTTATTTAGATTATCTAACAAGTAAAATATAATTATTTGGTAATTCATAATTTTTTTTAAATTATTTATTTAATAGTGTTATTGGATATTATTAAATATAAAATCATATTTTTTTACTTATTTAACTTTTTTAGTATTTTTAGTTATTTTATAATATTTAAAAATATAATAAGTCAATTTGAAAAACAAAATACTATGATATATATTTTATCTTATCATAATAAAATTTGTATCATATTCCCTTATCTTATGCATCAAAGAAACCCTTAGTGAATCAAACTCACACTTTTTTTTGTTTTTCCATTGTTTTACTACGTATATGTTTCAATATAAACAAAAAGGAATCGGACTCAAGAAAAGACAAATTATTCATCCTAAAATCTCCTTTTCTCCATTTCTATTTTTACTTTACTTAATATTCTCCCTCTATATTTTAAGATCTAATCTCGAGTCAAATTTAATTCAAAACAATAGAAAAGGATTAATTTATTTCTATTAGATTGAAATGTAAAAACAGCGACATAAGTCCAGTCCTTTGGAAATAGAACCACTAGAATTGTAGAGATGAAGGCTATGATTGAAACCTTCAATGTATCCATTTCCTTGAATTTTAAGCCCTTTGTTAAAACTGTATGCATATTTAGATCATAACGTTTCAATTTATATTTGTCTAATTACTTTAAACATGCACAGTGCAGGTACATGCTGCTTTTGACCGTCTTTGTTTTCACCTTGGTTTAGATGCATGAGATCAGATGCCTAATAAACAATACTGAGACATAACTTGTGAAAAAATAGAGAATTGGATGGCAATAACTTGTAAAATGGAGAATTGTCTTTTGTTTCTTCTTGTTGTATGGAGGGAGTCCATTCAAAATACATGGAGTTTATAGAAGAAACAAGTATGGTGGAGGTGGAGATTGATGTAACTAATAATTAAAAGCTGACAACTTTGCCTCTCATCCAATGCACAAATTCAGATAATATACATGCATTATTTATATGGAGGAGTTATCATTTCTTTAGTTGCAGGGAAATTAAAAGAATTAATAGTTGTATACTCAATTCTAACATGGATTTAAAGGCAATATCAATTTAAAGTAATAAACCTGTTAGATAAAATATAAAAATCATTGGCATGTCTCTACAGAAGAGTATCAAAGATTTTGAGGTTTCTTTTCTAAGATTAAAAATGACTAGCTTATTTACTCATTTACTTAACTATTTTAATTTCAGATAAGAATTGATTACATGTAAGAAGTACAAGCTCGGAATTATATAATTTAAATTACCAATCGAACTAACTACATAAAAATACAAAGAACGTTGCTCTATGAAGATTCAACTAAATCCATACCATCTATTTTATATTGAATTTGGCGGTGAAGATATATTTAACTAAATCCATACCACCTATTTTGAAATCAACGGTAAAGATATCTCCCAAAGTATCTCTCAGGATACCAATCTAGAAGTGTTGTTGCCAAAAAGTTATACACAATTATCTTCGTAGTTGCCTCTGCATAAACAAATACCAGCTGCATTAAAACCATTCCCTTTTAAAAAAAATATATATATGCATGTATGATAGATCAAAACATTTTTGTCTTTTAACATTTAAAAAACTAATTATATTGAATTTTTATCAATAATAGGAAAAATGAGTAGGCCAGTAAAAATGTATCAAAAGATTTAAGGAAATCACCATGTCATCACAAGTAAAAATAAAGTTTAATAACTTTACACTTACGGTGTAGTAAGCAAGTTTTATATAGATATTCAATCATAATATACCATCTTTATCCGTAGAACCCATTTTGACATAACAAGACAATGAAATATGATTAAACATATTTGCAAAACATATTTACACTGTTGAATTATAGTTGATAAATTTTAACATAAAATGTGTATCAAACAAGTAAAAGTATAGATTTTTTAGTTCATGAAATAGTTTTATGAATATATCAAATAAACATACTCTTGGGGCATTGTGGGCAACTTGCGGCCGTCTATCAGGAGCTCGCTCTGGGTCTGGGATCAACTCTGAACTATCATGCTTGTAGAATGCTTGTAAAGCTCTTCCAATAAATGGGCGAACAATGTTCACTTCCATTGCAGATAAATTTTTTATCTGCAATATACCAAGAATTATGATGTAAATTGTCAGCATAGTAATAAAGATATATGTACCAAGACCAAAGACATGTATTTTTCAGCAAGATTTTCTCTCCCTCAAAGTGTTGTTAATCGCAAAATGTAGAAAATAGTGGTTCGTTTGATTCCCGCCATGCTATAGCCTCAATTTAACAACAATTTGTACTAAATCTTATAGAGCAGAATAGTAGTAGTTTGCCCCAATTCCACATGGTGCTATTATTTGACAACACTACTCTCTCACACCAAAACAACTAAAAACTGGAATAATAACTTTAAAATGGTAGATGCATTTGCATCCACTTCATCATGCCAATAAAAAAAGTGAAAGTCCCTCTAAGAGAACCATTATCCCATCTATGTCCACTGTATTTCAAACAAATTTTGGAAATAATTACAAGCCTCTCTCAGTAGAGTGCAAACTTTGTCATCAATTCTAACACATAGTGGCACTCTTGTTAGAGCTAAAATTGTCTTGTTTGGTGGCTTGCATTCAGTTCAACCTGTCCTAATATGAAAGAGATATGGAGCATAAATCTAAAACATTCAAAATCTAAAATTTGTCATAGACGCAGAACATTGGTTGTGTAAAATAATGTAAATAGATCAAAATAAAATTCTAATATAAAAAAAAAATAAAAAAAATAAAAAGTTACACTTCACAATCAGAGTTGCACTCCAAACTTTTACGACCATTGTACCACCGAAAAAACTAGAGAAATTACCTTCACGGCTATTGTACGACCATTGAACCCCTCCAAATCAGTTTCAACTTTATGAAACCTTACATCTCTGATGTCCTCAATCAGAGACCTCACCTTCATAAGAGAAATAAGCTAAGCATCAGAAGAAAATCCTGCAGCATATTTCTGGGAAGTCAAACTTCTTTTAACTCACCAAGTATGCATCGGGGATGTTGTCACGTGCACTAAAAATAAAAATAGTATAATTAGTTAGTTAGTTAGTTAGTTAATATAGTAAAGTAATAGTATATCAAACAGAATAAGACATTATTTGTCTCTAAACTTACTGGTCAAAAAGAAGTCTTGAGATTTCTACATAATGAAATGGCAAATGTTCCGACATCTCTTGAGAGTCTCGCTCTACCTCCAACACTTGAGTCAACTTCTCTAGTCACAAACAAATATGTTGGATTGGAGTAATATTAAGTCTTAACATCCAGTTATTACTTTTACCAACAAATTTTAAACTGGAAAAAATCAAAACAACACTACTGTCCACATGTAAACCACAAACCAAAGAATAGGAAAATTTAAAAGAGCATGTTGATTAATCATGTAAGCAAAAACAAGCAATATAAAAACAAATAGTTCTAAACAATAACACAGAAAATTGTTAAATACCTAAGCACAAATCAGAATTCAACACAAGCTAGTGTTGTCAATCCAGGAAATAGTAATTTGTTCAAATTCTGCCACACTAAAGTGTCATAGCACTGCTATAACCGCTAATTGACAACACTTTCAAGTTTGTACTAAATCACATTTTGCAAAACAATAGTCTTTGTTAAAATACCACTATGCTATAGTGTCGCTATTTGACAATACTGACATAAGCTTGCACTTGAAGGGCATTGAGTAAAAACAATAACATAAAAATTGTTGGAACAAAAATGAAAATCACAACCACATTCTTCAAATTTCCCTCCTCTATATTTCTATCCTTTATTCTCATATGTATCGCAATTGAGCACCACTAGTCTATGGCCTTGTCCACCAACTAAAACATTGCCATTGTTAGATTAGGGCAACTCAACCATGTTTGTCCGCAATTTTCCACAGAATTAAAGATCGCAATGTAACAACAACCGCACTTGAAAACCATTTTGGGGATAAAAAACAAGAAAGAAAGCTCACCAACAGTCATCCATTGGGGAGGGCAAATGGAACACTTGCCTCTCTTCTTGAGAGCAATGGCCAACCAAAGCGGTACTTGAGTAACAATTTGTGGCGTAAATGGGCCAAAATCTCCCTGCCATTGTCATTAATGATAAAAAAAAATTAATATAGGGCAAAACTGTATGTAAAAAGAAAGAATGTTAATGCATTTGATACTTACAGAGATGAGACAGAGTGGATCCATTTTGAGATTAGGCACGATGTCCACAATCTCGTCCTCAGCGATGAACTCAAGCTAATTTTTGACAAACCAAACAAGACCCTAATATATATTAATAATTTTAAAAAACAATGTGAATAATATAGTATTCATTTAATTCATTCATACCTCCTCTGCTGAAAACAGTGAGAGTTCATGGTCCGATTGCCCAGCCATCTCTTATCTTCAAATTTGAACTCAACAAATGGATTCAATTCACAGTTTTACTTCAAACCTAGTGAGAGTTGAGAAAAACATACTGATTAAATAAAAAAGAAAGAGATATTATAAGGAAACAAACACAGAAATCAAAATTGCAAAGATAACTTTATAATCATATTATTCATATATACTGAAACTGAAACAATAAATGGAAACTAGGTTATAATACAAGGATGAAAAGAAAACACAAAGGCAGAGAAATTCTAGAGGCACTGCGAAAACAAACACGACACTTCATTCCATTGTTTTCTTAGCCTAGCCTGCACAATCAACTCTTCTCTGTACGCTTAAATGACACCCATCTTCTATTTTGTAGACATAAATTCACCACTTTTATTTGTTGGGAAAATTCACTTACCTCCATAAAGTTTAACCAACAGTGATTGGTTTGAGAGAAATTAATGAGAGTGGTGGATTAGAGAAAGAGAAGACGAAGGAGAGAAATTGAGAAAAGGTAATATAATAGTGGGTTTCCTAACTTTTCTTTTTCTCTTCTACTAGTGTAGGTACTTGTACTATGCATCGACAAATATTCACATAACAAAATCATATATAAATCTTCATTCTTTAAATGAATATACAAAGAAATTTGTGTGAGAAAAATGTACCATTATACAAACATTTTTAATAAAGAAATGTATCCTTTCTTCCCAACTCCAATGGGATGGTCAATGAAAGGCATGGGTTTAAAAATAAAGGGTTTGAACCATGATTCTTTCGCACCGAGTTCACCCAAAATTGATATGTGAAAAGTAGTATCGCCGTAATAATTTGTGATTGACGCAATTGACTCATTTAACACCACCGAGTATCTCACTATGAATTTAATATGAGGATTTTCACATATGTCTAAAGGCATGGGTGTTGTAAAGAACACCTCATCGCTCAAGTCAAATGACACCAAAAATTATTCTCCAACATTATGTGATTGATAATGTATACCTTGCCAATGACACACTCCATCCATGTACACTTGGACACCACCTTAAAACGACTGACCATAATACCAATCAAGCCTATTGATGTCGAGTATCTTCTGAGAGTTACTTCTTAGACTATATATCTCAAACAAGGGGTCATAACACACATCTTTTGGTGGCACAAATTGATCCTCTAGGTGAACAAATGTTACATATTGAATCACCTCTCATTGGAGAGCAAATGCAATTTACCATGGTAATGATAATCATATGTCATAGGCAATTCAAGATGTTGGATGAGGATAAATGTATCAATGTAATCAGAATGGTTATTGGATGTGAAATGAATGCGGTACAAGCTCATGAAATGAGGGTTTTCAACTAAGATGGATCGTGATTTGCGTACAAATCCAAAATGCATCAATTATTTAATTGACAGTTTTGAAAGGACGTATAATGCAAGATAATCATGTATATAGTTTTCATTCGTGGCAGCAACAGCCGGTGATTTATCCACGGAGTTTGAAATAGATTGTTGAAAATGGTGTTAAGAACAAATATCTAGTTGGTGTGAATCGAAAAAATAAGGTAGTCCCACATAAGAGAGATAATACACGTTAATTAGGATGTGCCCCAAGGGGTATTCAATTTTGTGAAGGGTGAGAACGCACACAAATTGACCACCACACGTTCGCGCCGTCTCGCCAAACGGGCTAAGTGGTGTATTAGTCAACTGCTTCCCCAAATCTCGCACATCATGCTTTGCCCCGGTCAAACCTAACATTTTTACATTTTTCGTATTGAAGTTTTTTGTGGATCTAGTTTAATGGATATCACATTTTCTCTCCTTAAGTTGCAGAATGACTTTTCTATGTTTCTCCCTTTCTACTTTCTTCTCTTTTTTTTTTTTCTTTCCGGTGCTCATAGTACCATATTATGAGTGACAACCATTAATTTTTTTCTATTGTGCATATAGAGTTTGTTTGGACTGTTTTATCCTATAGACTTCGTGGTTGATAGTCTCTCTTGCACAATTTACAATTTAGACAGTTTTAAAGAGCTATATATTACGCCAGTCAACACAGAGTAATAGCATTTTGAAACATTTTATTTTGAATCCGAAACTCAAAAACTACATAGAATGTGTCTATGCTGAAAATAACAAACATAAACAATTGGATGCGTTTCAATTGCAGAACCTAATAAGACTAAGAACAGTAAATTCTAAAAATTTAAATTAAATTGGACGCAGGGGGAGCAATTAAAACAAAAAAACTACATAGTATACAAGAGAAGCTAATCTACAATGAATGTTGTTATTGAAAGAAGAAAATAGAACCTGAAATCAAGAGCAAAAGTTTCAACGTCGGAAACTGCGGCGGGAATCTATGGTAGCGTTAGACACTGATTTTACTTTTGTCAGCAATTGTGTTGGTTGGGGCAAAAAATTGTGCATATATTTCCTGAATAAGGTGTCCCCTCCTCTTAAGTGGGAGGTCACGTGACCTAATTAACTAATAATTTCAAGCTTTTAGATTAATTATTAAGCGTGAGGATTTTGACGTGGTTTATTATATTTTGGTATCTTAAATATGGTGGTAGTTAGTCATTTCGGTCAATTTTATTTATAAAGCGTTAAATTGTATTCATGGATTTTATTTGTTAAGTTGAAAAAAAATATTATTAACTGTTACAAAATTTATAACTATAATGTTTAAATAAATTTAAATTACATAAAAAGTTTTATAAATTATAATTGTTGTTCTGAAATTTCATATTTTGAAAATGTGTTTAACTAATATTTTATTGTCAACTCTATCAATGGTAAGTAAGGCCGTCAAAAGATGAAAAATGTGATTTTAATTTTTAAGTTTTTTTAGGAAAAAAAATGTGTGTGGGTTGGTGAGTCTATAACTAAGTAGTTTGATAGGTATTTTAAAGAAATAATACTATTATCACAAGGAGTTTTTTGTTTTCTTAAAATAATAATTTTAAGATTGTGACCTATATAGTTAACAATCCACATTTGTTGTATTTTTAATTGGACTTAGCGAAATACTGGGAGGGTACATAAAAACTTTTATTCATTATGGGTTTTGTGAACTCCATTGTGATTGCACCCAAAGTGTGTATTTGAAATCATGGTGGAGAGTTTTTGACTCTTATCAAATGTGATTTTAGTAATTATCTAGATGTGTGGTTAGATTGGTTTTGCTTCCAAACATTTGGTTAACTAGAAATAATAAAAAGTAACTTTTGCATTATTTTAAAATGGCAAAAATAACTTTTAAAATTATAAATTTACGCCAAGTTTCACATCAAAGTTCATATATACTTGTTTTTTGGCAACAACATTTGAAAATGTATGAATTCACTTCACTTTATTCTCACCCTAGTGTGTGCTCCAATAAAGCAAGACTGTGGTTCTTAAAAGGGAAACGTTATGTGTTCATACGACTATCATATGAAATCTTGTCTTAATTTTTTATTTTGCTCTGGAGAATGGTGATTGACCTAGTGTAAGGCATTAAGCGCATGAATTTAGGCCGAAATTAGTTGAACATGGAAATGTTGCATGCCATATATAGTTTGGCTATAGATTCATTTTATAAACAATTTTCTGGCATTGCACGATATCTGCTGTATAAATGTTTTAGTATTTTCTGTAAATGACAGTACCAGCAGTGCATGGTAAGCGAGTATAGATGTGAGACCATGACTGTCCTAAAAATTGAACAATGATTGTTGTCTACATTCTGTAGCGCACAGTTTTGTTTTTTATAAACAAATATATATATTAATAATAAATTAATTAATTAATTAATAAAGCACTATCTCACTTATGGTCACTCTCTTTCTATTTCATTCCATTCCAGCTTTTTTTTTTACTTCACTTCTCCCTTCATCTTCTCCTTCTATCGGCCGCACAACATCCACCCTCTCAATATTTATTTTTTCTCTCTTCTGTTTCTCCTTACTTATTCTCCCTCCACAACATTTAAATTTTCAATCCTTAAAAGGAATTTAACATACCCAATAACATAATTTTTCATACTCCTGCAATTACTCTTAGTTAGGATTTTTGGGGGTTAAGGTTAGTAAGTCAAAGAAGGATAAGGGTACACACTTCTTGAAAGTTTTTTATTGAGACTCTTTGAGGTAAATATACAACTCTTACGTTAATAATGAATATCTAGGAAATGTAGTTTTGTTTAAAAATTTTACTTTGCGCTTAGTAGATTTAAATGATTTTATGGTTTCCTAGAGTTAACTAAACTTTAGAATAATTTTTCTAAAGTTTTGAGAATATTTTTTATACTCAGATTTGTCAGCTGATGTCTTGTCAACTACCTTGAGAGTTGTTGGAGAACAAACGTAGTCGATTCTCCATAATTGTGACACAACAAGAAATATAGGATTTTGTGAGGGCCAAAAGCCCTCACAAAGGGCAAAAAACAGCCACAAATGTGGCTTTTGTGAGGGCTTTTGGCAGCCACAAACAAGCTGGTCACAAAATTTTGTGAGGGCTTTTGCAGCCACAAAGGAGAGGCATTTGTGAGGGCTTTTGCAGCCACAAAAGTCTGCATTTGTGAGGGCATAGGCCGCCACAAAAGACAGGCTGACTGGATTTTGTGAGGGCTTTTGGCCGCCACAAAGGAATGCTGACTGGATTTTGTGAGGGCTTTTGGCCGCCACAAAATCTTGCTGACTGGACATTTGTGAGGGCTTTTGGCCGCCACAAATGCCAACGTAAAATATAATTATTATTTTTATAATGTTATAATGTTATAAAATATAACTATTATTTTTATAATAATTTTATAATGTTATAATTATTATTTTAATTGTTTTATATATTAAAGTAGTTATTGAAAATTGATGAACACAACCTTTGATTTTTTAACTCGATTTCATCCGTAATTATTTTTATGGTCTTTGTTATATAATATGTTAATAGTTTTGATTTATTTATGAGTTATAAAATATTTAAATATTGAGTTGTTATACAATTGAATATGTTTTCTATGAGTTATGATGAAATAAAAAATGATCTTTTTACGTGTTTGGAAAATCGTTGTTATAATTATGAAATCGTTAATGACTATGAGAGATATCATCCATAAGAGGATAGAGCTATCAACGTAAGCTCCCTGATTGATGGGTGATGATGTGTTACGGGATTGGGAGGAGAAAGCTATCTGTTAGATTGAGTCACCCCTAAGAGAAAAACCACCCTTAGGAGGGAAGGACTATCAATAAGATGAAGCCGCCTCTTTATTCTAAAAAATTTGTATTTTTTACGAGTGTTGAATAGTTGGAGGGTATGCATCGATTACAAGAGACTAAACCAGGCAACTAGAAAATATCATTTTCCTTTACCATTCATTGATCAGATGCTTGAACGGTTGGCTGGTAAGTCACATTATTGTTTTCTTGATTGATTTTCTGGTTATTTTCATATCCATATTGCACTAGAGGACCAAGAAAAGACTACGTTCACTTTTCCTTTTGGCACATTTGCCTACATGAGGATGCCCTTTGGCCTAAGCAATGCTCCTAGCACTTTCCAACGATGCATGATTAGTTTTTACATGCGATTTATCAAGGATTTCAACAAGATATCTCTTCCACTGTCGAATTTGCTGCAAGATATCCCATTCAAGATGACTTCTCTGATGAGCAGAATAGAAATGCATGAGGTAACTCCTTGGTTTGTTGATTTAGTTAATTATCTCGTTGTTGGAGTATTTCCTGCAGATGCATCCCGAACACAAATACACAAACTTAAAAGTGATTCCAAATACTATGTGTGGCATGATCCATATATGTGGAAATTCTGTAGTGACCAGGTGATTAGGCGATGTGTTTCCCACCATGAGGCTCAATCCGTTCTTCATTTTTGTCATGCCTCTCAAACTGGAGGACATTTTGGTCTTCACCAGACAGCAAGAAAAGTCTTAGACTCGGGTTTCTTTTGGCCCACTTTGTTTAAAGATGCTTTTGAGACTTACAAAACTTGTGAACCGTGCCAAATAGTAGGAACAACAATCACTTGTAGGAGTGAGATACCTCAACAACCTATATTTTTCTATGAAGTATTTGATGTGTGGGGCATTGATTTTATGGGCCACTTTCCTATATCTTTTGGTTATGTCTATATTTTACTAGGTGTTGATTATGTTTCGAAGTGGGTGGAAGCAATCCCCACTAGGACTTATGATTCTAAAGTTGTTGTAGGTTTTATCTGATCAAATATTTTTAGCAGGTTTGGAATACCCCGAGCCATCATAAGTGATCAAGGCACTCATTTTTGCAAGCACACCATGGACGCTTTGCTTCGGAAGTATGGGGTTGTGCATAGAGTTTCTACACCTTATCATCCCCAGACTAATGGGCAAGCTGAAGTCTCAAATAGGGAAATCAAACAGATCTTAGAAAAGATGGTGCAGCCAAACAGGAAAAATTGGAGCAGCCAACTTGAAGAAGCTCTTCGGGCTCATAGAACAACCTACAAAACACTAATAAGAATGTCCCCTTATCGACTTGTGTTTGGTAAGGCATGCCACCTCCTAGTAGAAATAGAGCACCATGCTTATTGGGCGGTAAAGAGTTGTAACCATGAGATGGAGAAATTAGCAGGTTTGGAGAGAAAGCTTCAATTGCAACAACTTGAAGAACTTAGACTTGAAGCTTACGAGAACTTTCGCATCTATAAGGAGAAAACTAAGTACTTTCATGATAAGATGATTTCTAGGAAGAAATTTTCCTTTGACAAAAAAGTTTTATAGTTCAACTTCCATTTGAAAATTATGTCTAGGAAACTTTGATTGAAGTGGATTGGCCCTTTTGTTGTTACTAACATTTTTCCTCATGGTGCAGTGGAAATAAAAAGTGAAAACACCGAAAAAATGTTCAAAGTAAATGGACAACGCCTCAAGATATTCCATGAGAGCTATGTGCTTGAAGATTCTACCATAGAAGAACTTTCCTTGGAAAAACCCACCTACACTGAAGTTTAAACAGGCAGCTCCCTTTCCTTACTCTTATTTTATACTTGTTACTTTTATTGAGGAAAATGTGTAATTTAAGTGTGGGAATATTATTTAGGATTCTATTTGTTATGGTTTTATTTATTACATTTAAAATAAAAAAATAAAAGAAAAGAATATATATATATATATATATATATATATATATGTGTGTGTGTGTGTGTGTGTGTGTGTGGAAAAATGATTGTGTTATGAACAAAGAGAGTATGAAAATAAAAGTTAATGATATTTTGTTGAATATTTTTACTCTAATAGTAAGTTTGAAGTAAAGTTTGGGCAAATTATTTAGTTTGGAAATCAAGTATGCAACCTGCGTGACTTTAGTTAAGTCATATTTCGAACTATATTGTTTGGTTAAGATAAATTTCACTATTTAAGAGTTTGAAGAAACAATTCTCTCTATAAGGAATTTCACAATTAAAAATAATATTTTAAGACTCAATTTCAAGTAAAAAAATAATATTGATGGAGCAAATATGTGTTCTTATTTTTATCTTAAAGTAAAATTTAGTTTAGCTGTTTAAAAATGACTTAAATACGAGAATGGCAATTTGGGCCCACAAAAAGTAAGTTGAGCAATCATTGGAGTTATTCTCTATTGAAAATATTTTTAGATAAGTGATTTACCGTAGACCAATACTTAAAATTGTTTAAAATTAGAATTAAATTATGAGATACAGTATCTTAAGAAAATATAAGTTTATTATGACTCTCATTGGTAGTTTCATATAGAGTGTTATTGGAACACACAAAATTTGACACAAATACAAATAAAACATTATCATATCGTATTATCTTTATGTCATATTTGTGTCAAGTTTTATGTTTCAATAACCTTTGTCTATCATATAATATATTGGGGTTGCAATTTTGTAACCTAATAATTTGATATTGGTTGTATTTATAGCCCGATTGATGGACATGATAAAAGACAAGATAAAATCTCATGTCATGTCTGAATCTAAGGTTTGATAAATTAAGATGATATGATAAATTTATTTAAAACTCAATCATATTTTATCTTTTTAATCCAAATTTATATCATAAATATGAGTTGAGCAGCAAATAAAATAAGAACAGTAATTTACTCAATTACTCTTATAAAATATAAAATTAAAACAAAAATGAAATATTAATAATTAATTTAAAAAATATTTATGATTTTATCACTATAGTAGTTTTTACCTTTTATATAATTTAATAAATTAATATTCAAAATTTTAAATTATAAAAATCAATTAAAATTTAACTTATATATAATTTATTTACATGAGTAGTTTTTCCATTTATAATATATATCATATCTTTATTTAGAATATCTAACAAATAAAATATAATAATTTGGTTTATGGTGATTTTTAAGAGAAAAAAAATTAAAATTGTTTATTTAGTAGTGTCAATGGATATTATTGAATATAAAATTATTTCTGTTATTTATTTATTTATTTTTTGTATTTTTAGTTACTTTATAATATTTAAAAATATAATAAGTCAATTTGAAAAACAAAATACTATGTAATTGTTTACGGTTGAAATTTTGTTAATTAAGTATGATATATATATTTTATCATTTCCCAATGAAATGTGTACCATATCATGTCTTTATCTTATCTTACGCATCAAATGGACCCTTAGTGATGTATTTGTAGGGATGAAACCATTGCATTTGAGGGTTTTTGTACAAAGACTTTTCTTAAGGTTGTCAAAGATCATAGTTCACTTGGTAGGCTATCCAACCTATGACATTGGAAAATAGCGAGGGTTTGAAGTTGTGTCATTCCCAATAGTTTTTACCCATCATTATTCAAGTCACTAATACTTATCAATATTAACTTGGTAATCTTGGGAGGAAACATGGTTACACATGTTATAAGGTTTGAGACATTTACAATTTTAAGTATACTCAATTGCCTTAAGTGCTTAAGACTTTGAAACACTTCCTCAGGATTACAATTGATATCCCATACAAAATATATCCAATATTTCACTTTCAACAAGATTTCTAACTAAATTAAATGACTCAATTGATTCAGACTTAGCAACATTTTTGGCACATCACCCTTGAAGTTTGAGGAGATAAACAATCCTAATTTTTTGAGTTTGGGGAAACTTCATTTCTCTATGCGATGTGTTGTGTGTTTATTGAGTACAATGCAAGAGATGGATTGAAGATTCACATAACTTCACCATCTGATTTTGAATTATGGCCATGTAGCATTATAGACCTAAAAGTATATATATGCCTTAGATATTTTAGCTTTGATATTCCACTATTTTGAATGATAAGTCACATAGTGAGACATATCCATTATTTAGTCGGACCACTTTGAAGCATTTGGTAAGTCATATCCACTATTTGTTAGAAATGAAGCAGTTTAGGTTAGAGATAAACAAAGAACAAACACACAAATGGTCGATGGTGTTCGAAGACACATAGTGAGAGATAGTAGAATTGATGGACAATATGTGAGGTTTTGTGGGGATTAGAATGTTGTTATCATTACAAACTTGAAATATCTTGTCCTCTTTACTCTCTAGTATGCAAAGATCTCTAAGAAGATCATGGATGCGATATGTTTTCACGCCTCTACTATCACTCACTCGTGCAACTTGGATCAAACTGCGATCGACAATATGGTCGATGGTGTTCGAAGACACATAGTGAGACATAGTAGAATGGACGGACACTCTGTGAGGTTTTGTCGGGATTAGAATGTTATCATTGCAAACTTGAAATATTTTGTCCTCTTTACTCTCTAGTATGCAAAGATCTCTAAGAAGATCATGGATGTGACAAGTTTTCATGCCTCTACTATCACTCACTCGTGCTACTTGGATCAAACTACGATCGATGAGCTCGTACAAGTAGTCTTCAGCAAAATCTTCTGAATCTCTACTCTCCGTTTCTTGTATAAATCCTTCGACAACCCTTAGTTGTTGCCTCACACATATTTTATGATCTTCAGGAAATATGCCTAGATACAAAAAATATGGTTTAAGTATGACATACTTTACTTGAATCTCATTCTAAGTAAGATACCAATGGTCATGAACCACAACTTTGGATCATTCTCTATTTGACTTTATTTGTTTTACAAAAGTCTTGCCAGCACCACAATTGAGAGTTGCAATCTGCCATAACTTTAATCATTTTTTAATAAGAGATTCAAGACCACAAGGGTAATTTTCTCCTTTAAACACTTTTTCAAAGAAAAGCTTTCAACTTTGTTCATCACTAAGAAATTGAAGGATGTAAGGAAGATTTCGACTAATATGAGAAGCTACTTCTTTCAAACGACTAGTTATAAATACCATGTTTCCTCTGTTATCGGGAAAAACATTTTTTACCGCACCCCAATCTTACCTTTTCTAATAATGGCTACTTTAAAACTGGTTGAAATTTCTAATGCTTGATGTAGTGGAGGGAAATGATAGATTGTTTTGGATGGTGAGAGGTATCCACACTCTAAAGTATATATATATATATATATTTATAATTCTATTTTTTTAGAATATTAAATATTTATAATTCTATTTTTTTTAGATTATTAAATATTTATAATTCTATTTTTTGGTATCCACCTTGTTTATTTTTGGATAAATTCATTTTTTCTCTCTATTCATGAATATGTTTACTACACACACGTAAATGAACATTTTCCAACAATTAAAAATTACCATTGCGAATAATAATAATAATAATAATATCTAGTAAATTGCACTGTGTTCCTTTACCAAAATGATGTCAAATTACTTTCTAACTTCTGTTTTTATTTATTACATGATAAACCAATTCGGAGAAATAAAAAAAAATTACAAACATTTTTAAAAGAAAACAAATATGTTTAAAAAATGTCTTGGATAAATATTCGAGGCGTTACATTGTGGTATTAGAGCAATAGTTTTCGGGTTTTGGGGTGAGAAACTTCGTGTGTGTCGCATCTATACTCATGTTGCTTGTGTCAATTGTTCAATTCATAATTATTTGATTTTACTAATTACTCAATTTTCTATTATGTTTCATTAATTGGGTAACCTTCTTGAATTTTTGTAATTAAATATATTCCTTAGATAATTGACCCTTAACGGTGTTGTTTATTGTGTATTTAGTTATTTTCAAATATAAAATTTATATGTCTACTTAGAAAAACTCTATTTAAGTTGATAGATTTTATTTTCCTTTTTATGATTTTTCTTATTCGTTGATCGAGTGATTCTTTTGTTTTAATAACCTTAGACTCTTTACTCTTTGTTCATACTAAGTGTGTGACTTTCAAACTATTTTATGTTATTAATGACAATTTCTATTTTAATAATTATATCATATATACAAACCACCTAAAATAGTTTTTGAGATGATAATCTTAAGTATACAAATAGAAAAATACATCAGAACTATGAGATCTGTAACACCATGATTTTTAACAACGCGAGTGTATATTTTTTTTTCCAAAACAAATTCATAAAAATAAAGAAATAAAGATGGAAATACGTTTGGATAAATATTTAAGTCGTAACATAACGACAAAAACCAACAATATTTACAAGCAGTAGAAATAGTTTTTGAAATACAAACCCAAAGTAATTATACGACAAAATACACAGGGGCTATGAGACCTATCAGACATAGCTCATACCCCTGGAGTATTCTTGGCAGACACCTGTACAAAAACACTGCCCCAAGAATTTTAACTTCCCCGCGTGACATGAAAAAAATGGTACAAAGACCCATCAAAATAAAAGTCAAGCTGACAATATGAGGTATAGGTACGGTCTTTCAAATTGAAATAAATACATCCACAAACGAAAGACAACTAAACCCTATACAACCCTCTAATCTGATCATGCTACAAAAAGCTATACAACCTGAGTGATCTCCACGCGCCCCGCAAGATCATTCTGACATAGCTTTGGTCAGGTATGACTAACTACTTTCCCATCTCCAAGGTACTAACCGATAGGATGATCCTGGTTCTCATCTGAGGGCAAAGCCCAAATTTCTACAATAATTGTAAAGGTCACCAACCGAAATTAACAAATATCACATAATAAAAGGATCATCATTATAAAGAGAGAATTATTCAAAATAAATCTCATACATATGCTACTAAAAATAGAGTTAATCCTACTTGTTCTTATTGTGGTCTTCATGGTCATACACATAATACCTGTCACATTAGAAACATTAGTGTTCCAAGAGGGCATTACGTATGGGTAAAGAAGGGTACTAACCATCAAGGACCCAAAGCACATTGGGTACCTAATAAAGTTTGATTTCAATTTTGTAGGTACGCAAGCAAGGTATTTCAAATATGTGGTACTTAGATAGTGGATGCTCTAAACATATGATGGGTGATGTAACAAAATTTTCAGCCTTAACACTTGAGTCAAAGGGATATGTAGTCTATGGAGACAACAACAAAGGAAAAATTTTAGGCATTGGAAAAGTCGGTACAGCACCATCCCCCTCGATTGAAGATGTCTTATATGTTGAAGGTCTAAAACACAGTCTCATAAGCATTAGCCAGCTTTGCGACAAAGGATACAAGATAGTCTTTAACAAAGATGAGTGCATCATCCAAAATGAAGCTACAAATGAAATTCAATTTATTGGTAAGCGGTTCAAAAACATTTTTATACTTAATCTTGACGATTTATCCTTAAAAATGAAATATCTTTTGATAAGCGACAATAATGATGCTTGGCTATGGCATAAGAGATTTGCTCATATTCAAATTGGTCAGGCATGATTTTGTTGTAGGCTTACCAAAAATGAAATTTATAAAGGATAAATTGTGTGACACATGTCAAAAAGGTAAGCAAACAAAAAGTTCTTTCAAACCTAAAAATGTCATTTCAACCTCTAGACCACTACAATTGATACATATGGACTTGTTTGGTCCATTAAGAACCAAAAGTCTTGGTGGAAACTCATATGGACTAGTTATTGTTGATAATTACTCAAGTTTCACTTGGACCTTATTTTTGGCGAGTAAAAATGAAGCTTTTAAGGCATTTAAAACTATGCCAAGTTAATCCAAAATGAACAATCGGCCAAAATTGTATCAATTAGAAGTGATCATGGAAGAGAATTTCAAAATACTTCATTTGAAGAATTTTGTGAAGAAAATGGCATTTTCCACAATTTTTTTGCACCAAGGATACCACAACAAAATGGGGTTGTTGAGAGAAAGAACAAATCTTTGATAGAGCTCGCAAAAACTATGCTAAGCGACTCAAACCTACCAAAATATTTTTGGGCAGATTTTGTAAACACAACATGTTATGTTTCCAACCGGGTAATCATTCGGCCAATTCTTAAAAAAAACTCCGTATGAACTTTACAAAGGAAGAAAACCCAATATCTCTCACTTCCACATTTTTGGATGTAAGTGTTTTGTGTTAGACAACGGTAAAGACAACCTTGGAAAATTTGATGAAAAAACTGATGAAGGTATATTTATCGGTTACTCTTTATCTAGTAAAGCATTTAGAATCTTCAATAAAAGAACTTTATTAGTCGAAGAATCAATGCATGTAACTTTTGATGAAACTAACCCCATAACAGATGAAAATATTATTTCTTGTGATGATAATGTTTTTTAAAGCGATGTTACAAGCAAAGAACATCAAACTGATCAACCATATCAAGAAAGTGAAGTCGACATTGAAAGGAAAAATGATGATCTTCCTAAAGAATGGAGAACCCATAGATATCACCCAATTGATAACATCATAGGTGATATCAATAAAGGAGTCACAACAAGATTAAAACTGCATGATGCTTGCTTAAACATGGCATTTGTCTCTCAAATCGAACCCTCCAAAATTGGTGAAGCACTTAAAGATGATCAATGGATACTTGCCATGCAAGAAGAACTCAATCAATTTGAAAGAAGCCAAATATGGGAACTTGTTCCTAATCTTGGAAATAAACACATCATTGGTACAAAATGGGTGTTTAAAAATAAACTTGATGAGAATGGCATAGTTGTCCGCAACAAAGCTAGATTGGTCACTCAAGGATACAATCAAGAGGAAGGGATATATTTTGGCGAAACATTTGCTCCAGTAGCAAGATTAGAAGTAATACGTTTACTACTTGCGTATGCTTGTTCCATGAACTTTGAGTTATATCAAATGGATGTGAAGAGTGCCTTTCTCAATGGATACGTAAATGAAGAAGTCTATGTCAAACAGCCCCCTGGGTTTGAAGATTAAAAAAATTCCTCACATGTTTACAAATTAAAAAAGGCTCTCTATGGTCTAAAACAAGCTCCAAGAGCTTGGTATGATAGATTAAACACCTTTTTATGTGCACGAGGATTTGAAAAAGGGAAAGTCGATAAAACATTATTTGTCAAAAGACATAATGGTCACACCTTATTGGTCCAAATCTACGTTGATGATATACTATTTGGATCAACCAACAAGGACATATGTGAAGAATTCTCTTCAATAATGCAAGGAGAATTTGAAATGTCCATGATGGGAAAATTAAACTATTTTCTTGGACTTCACATCAAGCAACTTGAGCATGACATCTCCATAAATCAGGCAAAATATTGTAAAGAATTACTCAAAAGATTTGAAATGGAAAACTGCAAAGAAAGTGCAACTCCAATGGGCTTCGGAACCTATGTTGATAAAGATTCATCAGGTATTTCAATCGACATATCCAAATATTGAGGTATGATTGGATCCTTATTATATGTAACGACCAGCCGACCAAATATTATGTTTAGTGTTTGTTTGTGTACAAGATTTCAGGCGAATCCGAAAGAATCGCATCTTGTAGTCGTTAAAAGAATTATGAAGTATTTGAAAGGAACGACAAATGTAGGCCTATCGTACCCCAAGGGTAGCATATGTAGCCTAGTTGGATATTCTGATTCAGGTTATACAGGATGCAAAACGGATCGTAAAAGCACAAGCGGCACTTGCCATATCTTAGGCAATGCACTAGTATCATGGTCTTGCAAAAAGCAAGCTTGTGTTGCACTTAGTACTGCTGAAGCTGAATACATAGCAGTAGGAAGTTGTTGTGCCCAGATTCTCTGGCTCAAACAACAATTACATGACTATGGAGTTGATCTCAGATGCATTCCCTTAAGATGTGACAACACAAGTGCAATAAACATCTCAAAGAATCCAATCATGCACTTTCGGACTTAGCACATCGATATACGTCATCACTTTGTACGCGATCATGTGTTGAAATGTAATGTTGAGGTAACGCTTGTTGATACACACAATCAATTGGCTGATATCTTTACAAAACCTTTACCTAAGGACTCATTTTATAATATTCGAAGAGAACTTGGTATTTTAAATGAAAACGATCTTTGAAATTGCATGATATATATAGTCTGTCATCTCTCTTCAAAAATTTCATCTTAAATTTGTTTAAATAAAATTTATTGATGATTATTGTTTCTTGATATATAATTTTGTGTGTTACATGTTGAGATTTCCATAAAAATTTAGTTTTTAAGCAAAAATTTGCATATGTCTGTATTCGAATACATACTTTTCCAGAAATTCATGTATTCGAATACAACTTATGTGTAGTCGAATACACGTTCCCAGAATAATGTGTATTCGAATACAAGTAGGTGTAGTCGAATACACCTTCGCGTTTTTGCCCAGATATAAAAGTTGTTTCACATTTTAGGGTTATTTTACATTTGGTATTCGAATACACATCTGTAGCCTTTCCTCTCTTCTCCCAAAATCTCGTCCATCCTCCTTTCACTCAGTTACCCATTCACCCAACCTTGAAAACTACATCACTCTTTACTTCTTTCTTGTCATTCATAATCAGATTTTTCACATATCTCACCTTTTCTCTCAAACCCATTTTTCACCAAAACCTCATTTCTCACCATGGATGCCCGCAAATGAGGACCACGAACCAAGCATGCAGCAGTGGGAAGAAATTTCCTGCGTTGAAGAAAACGAACAAGGAATCCCAACATCACGGATTTATCCCGGCTTCTACACACACTAGAAGAAATTGATCGTTTTTGCACATTCTACTATGACAAGCAACTTATCATTCCAAAATATGGTACCTTAAACTCTTTCTCTTCCTTTAAATTTCCTGCGTTGCTCAAAGCACAACATGTTGAAGAGTTTATAGGTTACAAAGGTCCTGTTTATCTAGACTTAGTTAGGGTTTTTTTATTGCAATCTCATCCAAGATGGAAAAATGCTGGTATCTCGAGTTAAGGGTAAAACCATTCGGTTAAATAGGCGAAATTATGAACATTCCCTTTAAAGGTCAAAAGTTTTGTCCCAATAACTTGTGTGAATGGGGTGATATCTCTAAGTATGATGCGTATGTTGCCCTATGTCGGTTTGACAGAAGCACAATGGAACAAAAGAGGACTCAGGCTGGTTCCAAATATGCCCAGCAACGGTATGGAGTGGGAAATCTTACCATTGATTATCGCCTTTTGCACTATTTCCTTAGCTACATTCTGGTTCTGAAGGCTGGAAATTACTCCGAAATTTCGGAGTTTGAATTACAGATTTTGAATTTCATGTATGAAGGTTGTCAACTGAATTGAGCATACTTTGTGGAATCTGCCATGTTTGGATCCCGAGAGGCAATTGGATTACCATATGCGAAGGAAGTTTCCCGGATTTTAGAACACTTTGAGGTGGACTTCTCTGATGAAGTCATGTATACACCCACCAAAGAAAATATGTTGGATTTAGGTGTTTTGCCTAGCATGAGGATCATATGGAATGAGGAGATTGAATCTTTTGTGCATAAAGGTGATTATGGTCAACCATCTGATGCTGCTCAAGAAGACACTGTTGGACCCTCAAATGCTACTGCCCAGGATGATGAAGATGGCGAGGAAACAGCCTCTGATGATGATTATATCTCCAATCAAATGCTCATGACTCACCTTGATTCTTTCCAAACCTTCTTCCAAACTCAAGTTGAAAATCTGACCACTTCTATAGACACTCGCTTCCAAAACATTGAAACCACTATTGCTCACAATCATGATGCTTTATCTCAAGACATTAATAGTTTATCGGACAAAATTGATCATGTTCACATTTCAACGGATTTTGATTAGTTCGCTATTAGGCATGTATTTGTACTGCTTTGCAGTTTGCATCATGTACTACTTTGACATTTGCTTTATGTACTAATTTGTAGTTTGAATTATGTCCTATTTTGTATTGATATCATTGCAACTTGTTAACTATTCTGATGTTATGTCCTACTTGTCACTTGATATACTAAAATTGAACATGACTTCATTCTCAATTATGTTATCCTCCTTGTTAACTTGTATGTCGTTTTCTTATTAGTATGGTTATGCTTGCAAATTGTATGTTTTCTATATTTTTCCTTCTTTTTGATCATGTCAAAAGGGGGAGAAAATTTGGTATTGTTGTTGCCTTAAAAATCTTGTAGGTCATCAAACAATTTTTCAATTGATCACATACAACGGGGGAGTACACATATATTACGGGGGAACAATGATTCAAATTACACAATCTCTCCACAACAACAACATTTTGTCATAATCAAAAAGGGGGAGAATGTAAACTACATGTTTTTGATGAAGACAAAGATCAACAATTATGGTCAATGCAACAAGATCAAAAAGAAGATCAAATATCTTCATTAATCAGCTTCAAATCCAAACATTAAATGTTAAAATGTAAAGGTATATGATACAAACCAATATTTTAATTACATGAGAACAAGTCGTATTTACATATGCATATAAAGTATTTTCAAAAGTCAAAACAACATTAACAAAGTCTTAAAAATCATATTTTTGACAAAATACATAAGTGTATTCGAATACAATGCAAGTTAGAAGCAAAAGTCTCAAAGTTGTATTTGACTATGACTATGTGTAGTCGAATACACTTCAAGTCAGTGGCCAAAATCCTTATATGTGTATTCGATTACAACCCTATGTAGTCGAATACAAAGTAAGTCAGTGGCAAATTTTTACTAATTTGTATTCGACTACACACATGTGTATTCGAATACCAGGTGTAATTTTTTGAATATTTTTGAATGTTACAAAGAGGTGTGTTCGAATACACATCATGTATTCGAATACAACTGGAAGCAATACAATTTTTCAGATCTAGAATGGCTCCAGATCATTGTATTTTTTCATCAAACCTCTTGGATCAATGGCCACGAATCTAAAGAGATGTTTATGGAGTATAAATATCCCATAACTTCAGATCAAACATAACACAATCCTTGAATCAATACCTTGAACAACTTTGAACAAAATTCTGATTTTTTACAAAGTACTTGCATTTCATTTTTATATCATTCAGATAGGTTCTCAAGTACTTGAATTGTTATTGGATTATTTATCAATATACCTCACCTTCTTCTTATTCAAATCTTATTGTATCACTTGTAAGAGAAAGTAATAATTTCTTAAAAGTAGCTTAATCTAAGATAGTAGTGTGCTATTTTAGAAGTATTGTTAGAAGTTTGTAGCAAGAATCCCATGGTGGGAGTTATACATTTTCTGACAATTAGTGGATCAATCTCTTGTGGTGTGCAAGAGGACTAGACGTACCCTTGGTTATAAGGGGAACCAGGATAAATCTTAAGTGTTCATTTATTTACTGCACTTTATTATTAGTAGATACTTTATTAAATTCAGAAAATTCAACTACCATATCACTAAAAACACCTAAATTTACTAACACCTAATTCAGCCCCCCTCTTATGCGTACTTCTATACTTATAAATAGTTTTTGAGACGATAATCTAAAGTATACAAATAGAAAAATACATTGGGGATTTGAGACCTATTAGACATCGCTCATACACCTGGGATATTCTCGGCAGACACCTGCACAAAAGTAATTCTCCAAGAATGTTATCCCCCCATGGCCACGTCAAAAAAATGGAACATGGACCTACCAAAACAAAAGTCAACTGATAATATATGTTATAGATATAATCATCCCAACACAAAATAAGTACAACCAAAAACTAATCTGATCATCAACTAACAACTATGATAACAAGGGTGACCGCCACACACTACACAAGTCTCGTATGACGCAGTATCTCTCTTCGATGTAACCTCCTCCTCATCAACATCCATAGAAGGATTGGTCTCCTTATAAGTCAGATCCACCCACGAGATAGGTGGCTTTGGTGGTACTGAGATCTCAAAATAGTTCTCTACTTCAGCATACTCAAAATATATTTTCCTCAATAAAATTCATAATATATAACAACACGTATTTTCACTCCAGAATATATAATCACGTCAATATTAATCATCAATTCATAACATGTAACAATTTCTTTTTTGCTTTAATATGACAATTTTCAACCATAACGTTTCATATCTATAATAATGAAGGGATAGAAAAATTAATTTCAATTTCATTATTAAACATAGTTTAAGAAGTCATTTCCATGAGATTATCATCCAAAACACTGTACATATGATAAAAATATTCATAAATCCTAAAGTCCAAAGAATCATTCCACATAGATCTTCCATTTTGTTTCACCATCTTTGCAAAAATGGCCCATGACATTAAGCAATGAGTTTTTTAGATAAAAGCAATGCAATTTATTCCTTTGATGAATCAAAGAGACATGTGAGGCTTTAAGTTTTCTAGCAAATACTTATAAATACTCCATAAAAATTAATAAATTAGCAAAAGTTACTATTTTCGAGTAATGTGAATTTTTTTTAATTACAAAATCTATATAAAAATTGTATCTACATTTTTCCTATCATGAAATGATACTTGATAAAGACAAATTACTTCAATTAAAGATTCAATCAATTCCTTCACTTTTTAACTTAACTTTGGACCTTGTAATATTACATAAATATTGATAGCTAGGAACTCTATCTTTTTTTTCCAGGTGTGCTATAATAACAATAATAAAGACTTATAGCAAGGATATACTTTAAAATAATGGAAACTCGTGTTAATAACTAAACTAATCTATCAACCTATAGTAAAATT
>JBBPBT010000850.1:7196531-7209122 GCA_037974875.1 Cicer bijugum
ATAAAATGATAATATTAATAATATTATATAATTATTTAATTTATTTATTCTCAAAATTTATGTGATATTTTAAAAAAAAAATATTGAAAATAACTTATAAAATAATTTGATAATAATATAAATTATTATCAAATTGTAAAATAATTTATAAATTTATTGTAAATAATTATAAAATAATTTTCAATTAATATTATCAAATAGATTTTTGAGGAAATGTAAAGTTGATTAATGCAGAAAAAAAAAATCGTATTGAGTAGTAATGTAGATTTATTGTGAAAGATTTAAGCAAATTTAATGAATAATAATATGACGTTATAAAATAATAATGTGGAATTAATTTAAAAATTAAGTAAAAGTTAAAAAAATAATATTTAAAAAGGAGATATAATATAAAATAGTGAATGATGTATATCATTTAGAGAAAAACAATTTAGAAAGTGAGTGGGAGACGTACACGTAAGCTTTTCAGCCTATGTGGAAAATGTTTGCATACATGGGAAATGTTTGTATACGTGGAGAAAATAGTGTGAGGTGGCAGTGAAGTCTTCTGTTTTAAATATATAATAGATAAGACTTTCTATAAAATGTGAAAATAAATAAAATCCAACATTTTTTATTTTCACCCATTTGGATATTCATGTTTTATTTTAAATACAAAAGAAAATTTTGACAAGTTTGATTCAAAGTCACAAAAGTGTATCATTTTGTAAAACTGAACACTCTAAGACATATAGACTATACAATAAAGAGTCTCAAATTTTTTAGGAATCAATAAATGTTAATGTTGATGACAAGAAGTTTGACCATAAAAAGTCAAAGTTGGATGATAGTTTTGCCATTTTTCACAAGAACCAAAAAAAAAAAATAAATAAATAGACAAGTCTCCCTTTGATAAACCAATAAAAGGATTCAAATGACACGTAAACTAGCAACAAAGTTCCATCTACTAGTCATAGTCAACCAGAACCAAAGAATGGTTGGAGATATAAATCATCACATCCTTACACACTTTGATCATAGGAGATATGAGTGATCATCTGAGGATAATGCCTGCACTCAAAGAAAAATCAATGTTCCGACTTTTGTCTGATATTGAACTCTCATCAATACATGACGCTTTATCAAATAATGTATGGATTGTAGTAATGTAAGAAGAACTAAATCAATTCAAGAGAGATAATCTATGGGATCTGGTACCCATACCCAAAGAAAAGAAATCTATTACAACTAAAGGGGTTTTCATAAACAAACTGAATGAAAATAGTGAAGTCGTAAGAAACAAATCTATGTTGGTAGCTCAAGGCTACAAACATTAATAAGATATTGATTATAGTGAAAAATTTGCTCTGTTGGCAAGGTTAAAAGCTATCATAATGAAACACAACACATACACATAAAACACACGAGACTAACCCTTTTCTTTCTTTCTTTCTTTCTTTCTTTCTTTCTTTTTCTCTCTCACCTTCAGTATCCCCTATCCCATTTTCATTTTCATCTTTTCTTCATCTTCTCATTTCCCCTCACTAAGTAGCACCCATAAATCTTTTACCCATGAGAGAAATTTAACATTTCCAAAACAAAGCTTTCGCATTCTTTCACAAGTGCATTTGGGTAGGATTTTAGGCGTTAGAGTTTATGCTCTAAGGATGGAGAATAATATCCACCTCTTGAAGAATTCTCATTTGAAACTCTTTGAGATAAATACAAAACTCCATTGCTAAGATTTCATCTCTAAGCATATTTATTTTTCTTTAAAACAAACGTTTATTTAGGTGTTTATAGTAGATTTTAAGGACTTTTATGGTTACTATTGAATATAAAGAGTATTGAGAGACATATAGAATAACCCGTGTGTTTCAACTACACAACGGAATCTCTTTATATAGACACAGGGTGTTGAATAACCCTAATTTACAATAATGCTAACGGGCCAGAATACTTACTTACAGCCCATATATATATATATTATTTACACTCTAATATATAATATTTAACACTCCCCCTCAAGCTGGAGCATATAAATCAAATGCACCTAGCTTGTTACATATATAACTAATTCTAGGACCTCGCAATGACTTTGTAAACACATCTGCTAACTGATCATTGGTTTTGACAAAGCTGGTGATGATGTCACCTGATTCAATCTTTTCTCTAACAAAATGGCAGTCAATCTCAATATGCTTGGTTCTTTCATGAAAAACAGGATTTGAGGCAATGTGCAATGCAGCTTGATTATCACATATTAGTGTCATTGTGTTGGTCTCTTCAAATTGAAGTTCTTTCAGTAACTGTTTCAACCAGATGAGTTCACATGTTACTAGTGCCATGGCCCTATATTCTGCCTCAGCGCTGGATCTTGCAACAACATTTTGTTTCTTACTCTTCCAAGATATTAAATTTCCTCCTATGAGTACACAATACCCAGAAGTTGATCGTCTGTCTATGGGTGAGCCTGCCCAATCAGCATCTGAGTAGCCAATTATCTGAGTATGTCCTCTATCTTCATAAATGAGACCTTTTCCAGGTGCATTTTTGATGTATTTAAGAATCCGAATTACAACATCCATATGTTCTTGGCAAGGAGAGTTTAAGAACTGACTTACCACACTGACAGCAAAGGAAATGTCGGGACGAGTGACTGTGAGATAGTTTAATTTTCCAACCAATCTCCTATATCTTCCTGAATCTGATAGAGGCTCCCCCTGATTGGGTAGGAGTTTGACATTCGGATCCATAGGAGTATCAACTGACTTGGCATTTAGTAGGCCAGTTTCTTCAAGAATATCCATAGCATATTTTCTTTGTGAAATTACAAGACCATCCTTAGATTGAGCGACTTCAATACCCAGAAAATAACGAAGTTTGCCAAGGTCTTTAGTCTGAAATTTATTTGAGAGATGTTGTTTTAACTGGAGTATTCCTTGCTGATCACTCCCAGTTATAACAATGTCGTCCACGTAAACAATAAGATAGATGCACCCTTGAGCCGAGTGATGATAAAATACAGAGTGATCGGCTTCACTGCGGATCATACCAAATTCTTGTACCACCGAGCTGAATCTGCCAAACCAAGCTCTAGGAGACTGTTTAAGACCATAAAGGGATCTGTGTAGCCGACAAACCATGTTGGAAGACTCCCCCTGAGCAACAAATCCAGGTGGTTGCTCCATATACACCTCCTCTGCAAGATCACTGTGCAAGAATGCATTTTTAATGTCAAGCTGATGTAGGGGCCAGTGTTTAATTGCTGCAATGGAGAAAAATAGTCTGACAGATGCCATTTTGGCAACCGGTGAGAATGTATCATTGTAATCCAACCCAAAAATCTGAGTATATCCCTTGGCTACCAAACGAGCCTTAAATCGATCAATCTTACCATCAGGACCAACCTTCATTGTATAAATCCAACGACACCCAACTACCGACTTCCCATGAGGTAGGGGTACCAATTCCCAAGTACCGCTGCTTTGTAGAGCACACATCTCATCAAGCATTGCTTACCTCCACTCAGGGTGGGATAATGCTTCACCTGTAGTTTTAGGAATAGAAACAGAAGACAAGGAGGACAAACAAGTGTAATGTAATGGTGAAAGACGATGATAACACAAATCAATATAATGAGGAGAGGGATTACGGGTGGTGCGAGTATCCTTACGAAGAGCAATGGGAAGGTCAAGCTCAGATGGTAGGGCCGGATCCGGAGGTGGCGTCGGAGGAGAGTCTGTAATGGGAGCAGGAACAGGCACAACCGAGGATAAACGACGACGCTGATATGTTTGTAGTGGTCGTGGAGGTTGGGGGGTAGACTCGGCAGGTTCTATAGGAATCTGAGTGGGTGGGAGAGGGATAACTACCTGAGGAGGTTCAGGATTAATGTCCTGATAGGGCTCAATAACTACTTGAGGAGGTTCGGGAGTGATGTCCTGATAAGGCTCAATAGCTATATGGGTAGGTTTAAAATATTGTACAGACTCAAAAAAGGTAACATCAGCTGATGTAACGTAGCGGTGTAGTGTGGGAGAATAACAACGGTAACCTTTTTGAGACCGATGATAACCGAGAAAGACACACTTGAGCGACCGAGCTGACAATTTGTCCAAACCGGGGGATAAATTGTGAACAAAACACGTGGACCCAAAGACACGAGGTGGTAATGGGTGAAGAGGGATATGGGGAAAAAGGACCGAATGGGGGATATTGCCATCAAGGACAGAAGATGACATACGATTAATAAGGTAGCATGCCGTTAAGACTGCATCCCCCCAAAAACGGAATGGAACATTGCCATGGAGAAGTAAGGTTCGTGTGGTTTCAATGAGATGCCGATTTTTGCGTTCGGCTACCCCATTTTGCTGAGGTGTATGAGGACATGTCGTTTGGTGTAAAATACCGTTGGAGGCCATAAAATTTTGAAATTGATGAGACAAATATTCGCGTGCATTATCACTTCTTAAAGTACGAATGGAAACTCCAAATTGGGTTTTAATTTCTTTATAAAATTGCTCAAAAATGGAAAACAATTCAGTTCTATTTTTCATTAAAAATAACCACGTACAACGAGAATAATCATCAATAAAAGTAACAAAATACTTAGACTCTAAAGTAGACACAGTACGAGAGGGACCCCAAACATCAGAGTGAACTAAAGCAAAGGGAGAGGAGACTCTTTTATTGACTCGATCGGGAAAATTACTACGGGTGTGTTTCCCTAACTGACACGACTCACAATGTAAAGTAGATAACTTAGACAAACTAGGCACTAGTTTTTGTAGTTTGGTAAGACTTGGGTGTCCTAGCTGAGCATGGATAGTATGTGGGGAGTTTGTGGCAGAGCACGTCTTGGATGTTGGAGAAAGGTAATAGAGGCCTTGTGACTCACATCCGACGCCAATCGTCCTTCCCGAATTCCGGTCCTGCAAGGTAACATTATCATTAGTGAAAGTAATAATACAGTTATGAGACCGAGTCAATCGACTAACTGAAAGTAAATTAAAGGGGCATCCAGGTACATAGAGAACAGATGCAACTGAGATAGAAGGGAGAATGTGGACAGTGCCAACTCCTTGAGACCGAGTTTGAGTACCATTGGCAGAAGTTATAGTAGGTAAAAAACCAGATGTAGAAAGTGACGAAAAGAGACCTTTATTACCAGTAACATGATCAGACGCACCAGAATCAAGAACCCAAGGGCCGAGAGAAGATGAATGAGAGAGGCAAACAAATGAGTTACCAGTGTGTGCAACCGAAGTAGGAGAACTAGAGTTTGGATGACTCTGAACCCATCGGAGAAAATCTTCATAGTTTGCCGGGGAGCCTTGTGGAGATGGTGTAGTCTGAATGGTGGCAGAAGGATCAAGTTGAGTTGCATTTATCGAAGGCGAAGGCTTGCCATGCAACTTCCAACAGCGATCGATAGTGTGTCCAAGCCGATGACAATGCTCACATTTGGGACGAGACTTAGAGCTGGATGGTCCTCCACGAGAACGTTGTTGATTATGTCCCTAAGATGCAAGTGCAGCAGTGTCACCCGGAACTGAAGTAATAGACTGCTCAACTGGATGTTTTGCTGGTACTCGAAGGAGTATCGCTGAAGTAGTAGACATATCTGGAACAGTAACAGACCCCAAAATTTGATCACGAGTTGCAGAGTACTCCTGGGGTAGGCCATAGAGTCCAAGAAGCATGAAGAAGGTGATGCGTTGATCCAACTCCTTCTTATGTTCAACTGGATTACTTGCAGCAGGAGGGAGTAACTCATTAAAATCATGAAGTGCACTATGAACAGTGCCAAGATATGCAGAAATAGAGCCATCGAGTGACTTCGGAGTAATGATGTTCAACAAGCGGTGACAAACTCCATAGAGACGTTGCGTGTCGTTAGTATAGAGTACCTTTGCCTGACTCCAAACCGATTCACACGTGATATGCGGACGGAAAATCGGTTTAACATCTGGATGAAGTGTAGACTTAATGACACTACACAACTGAGCATCAATCTGGCTCCATATGGATGATTCAGTCACACACACCTTTTCAGGATTTTGGGTGAGGTGATCCTCGTAACCTTGACCACGTAGCCAAAGTTTGATGTCGGCAGCCCAACTATCATAATTTGATCCATTCAATTTTTCAACTAATAGAGGAGAAGTGATGTAGTTGGTGAAGATATTCCTGGTTTCAGACTGAGATGCCATGATTAGCAAAGATGGTCAGAAAACTCGTCGGAACCGAGAAAACAGGGGCTGTTTGAACTGGAAGTCGTATATCCGTAACTCGAAACTGAAAACTGAGGGCAGATATGGAAGCAGATGGCCGAGGCGAGCGCCGTGGAAGAAGAACCACCGTGAACGGCTGCCGGACGCGCCGTCACGCGCGGTGGAAGGGGGCGGCGCGTGAGATCCACGCGCGGGGCGTGCAGGCGGCGCGTGGGGCGCGTGAGGGCGCGTGGTGACGAGTCTGAAGGCGCGGCGGAAGGGGTTTGGCCGATTTGGGGTGTTCAGCGCTGATGGAGTGGTCGTTCGTCGAAAAAACTTGTCAGAAACAGTGATGGCAGCAACGGCAGCGACGGTAAAGCGTGAACGGCTGAACAAAAAATTGAGGAATCAGTGTATCAACGGCAGAGGGGGCAAACCGGAGTTGAAAACACGGTTTGCCGAAAAAAAATATTCACCGGAGACAGTGGGTCGACCGGGTAGTTGACAATTAGGATTACCGGGTAGTTGACAATTAGGATTAAGGTTTGTCTCTCAGTTGGCTCTGATACCATGTTGAATATAAAGAGTATTGAGAGACATATAGAATAACCCGTGTGTTTCAACTACACAGCGGAATCTCTTTATATAGACACAGGGTGTTGAATAACCCTAATTTACAATAATGCTAACGGGCCAGAATACTTACTTACAGCCCATATATATATATATATTATTTACACTCTAATATATAATATTTAACAGTTACTATGGTTATTAAAGATTTATAATAAGTTACTAAAGTCTTGAAAATAGATTTGATGATCAGATCTATCAATTGAGATTTTGTCTACTTATCAGGGAATTGACGGAGAGCAAATTTAGATTATTCTTCATAGTTGTGAGTAGATGGCTATTATCGTCACATACTTTTATTATTTGATAAATTGTTGCTTTACTCATGTTCTATTTCAAAATATTTATTTAAGAAAAATGGAGAAACAAAACCTTTGAAATTTTTCTTTGTCATTAGTTACTTACGCTTTTGTTATTTGAAATATAATATGTTTAGAGTTTGATTTATATATGAGCTTTGAATTATTTAAATATTAATTTTTTTTTATGAGTTATGAAGAGATGAGAAATGATTTTAAAATGTGTGTTTTGAAAATCGTTGTTATAATTATGACATTGTTAATGAGGTAGGTGTATCTAATTACATCATTTTGATTTGAGAGTTATCTATTAGGTGATGTTTCCCTAAGAGAAATGATATCCTTATAAGGAAATGACTATCAACAAGATGTAAACTTTCAATTTGATGCAAACCCCTACCCCTAAAACACTGAATTCCTAACTTCAACTGCATTAATTACCAAACCTTCACATCCCCAAACCAAACTAAATCAAAAAATACATGCTACTCTTGCATCTGACCCTCAATCACCTATGTTTAGGGATCATATCCATATTGCTTATGAGGTGGCAACTCAAGTGATTCATGACTTAGTCTTTGAATAATCATAAAATAATTACCTCCCCATACCTAACCAAGCCATATTTATGAACCTGATACAACCACTTCATATGACCTCACACACTTCATTCCCTCCATACCATCTGGATTCCAAAACCTAAATGATTTTAATTCTCCATTTACTAATTTACTAATAGGGTTTACTAGATTAGGAACAGAAACTCAAGCAGTTTGGATCTAATGAAGTAGCTTCTTAATAGGGTTGTTGTCTCTCTTTTGTACAAATTGGATGAGGGAAAACATGGAGTATGGCAAGCAGTTGACACATAAAAAAATTGTTTCCATTCAGCATACTACATAAACCCTCTACCTTTGGGCTCTCCATTTCAAGAAGGTACAAGAAATTTATATCATGAGGACCTTAACTGCAACAACAGAAGGAACAACTAGTGTAGTTGTTTCTACCTCTATACCTGATTATCTAGAAATTCTAGTGGTTGTCTCTCCAAAACAATTGCATTTTCCTATGGTTATTCCTCAAGTTGAGATATTACTTCTAAAAGTCCCAACCTTGGATGTTGCTTCAAGTTTACTTCTTCTAAAACTATTCTTTATGCACCATTTAACCATTCTTTGATTGTAAAGAAATAAGACTTTGCTAGATTTGAAGTTAAAATTGAGGCTTTTATAGAATCAAAGGCTAAGAATCAAGAGCAGATATAAAACATAATAAGACTTATCTTAGCTCGGCTAACCAACCAAAACTCGTAGGATTTGTTTTATAATTTCTTTTGTAAAATTTCGTACTTTGCACCTTTTGTTTTATAAATATCTTGGATATCTTCTACTCTTGGTTTTTCTTGTTATCTTTTGACGCTTTTTGTAAGATGACAATAGGGAGAGAATAATCTGAGAACAATTTTTGTTATGGAAGAAGTATATGAGATTTATTTGTAAAAGAAGAAGAATTTTTTTTTTTTAGAAAATCTTTGAACGTTCTTAACTTTTTCAATAGAAAAATACGCACAAGTTAAAGAATACCAATGCTTACATATTAAAAAAAACTCATTATTTCTCTTACTCATGAGGAACACTAATTTGTGTTTACTTTATTTACATTTAATTTTAAAAGGAAAATTGTTCACAAATATACATGTTTGTCATCATCAAAAAGAGGGAGATGGTTATAATCAAGTTGGTTAGAAGAACAATGATCCTTAATTGTGTTTTGATGATAACAATAACTTATGTGAGAACAATTTATATTTTAATGTATTTGTCTAAGTGTGCAGAATCTATTACAAACTTTGGAAGTATTCATTTGAGTAAAAGACTATATTCTCTTTGCAACATACTTTCAAGACTTTGATCAATGTGCCTCAACATTCACTTTGATTTGTATGCCTCTAATAAGTGCAATAAAATATTATTAAGTCACTAGGAAAATTGGTCCATTAAATTGTAAATGTCGATCAAATTAGTACTCAAATTTTGTAAATTGACAAATACATCATTGGAATTGTAAAATACCAACCAAAACAGTCCCTCCGTAAAAAAATTCATTAGATCCTACATCAATGTCATATTGATCCAGCATCAATGTCGTATTCTCGATGACAAAATTATGACAAATTTGTCGATGAAATTTTGTCATCTCAAAGATAAATTTGTTATTAATGGTAATGTTATATGGACTAATTATGGACAAATTAGTCCATGAAAGATTTAAATTTCATAGGAAAATATTTAGTTCACGTTGTGATGACATTGAAATGATATCAACATAAAGGGGTCATATATTCAATTAATATATCAAAGCATTTTCTCTAGCGACAAAGGTTTAACTATAGACTATTTTGATTTGATATTTTATAATTTCAGGGATGTAATGACCATTTTACAAAATTTAGGGACTAATTTGCATGACGCTTACAATTTCATTGACCAATTTACTTATTTGCTCAAATTTTTTTATCCTCTGATTTGATACTATGAAGATAGATAATCATCTGTAAAGCACAACATCCAAACACTTTAAAAAAAAAGTTTTACTCAAATCAATCCTCTAATTGAATCATCTATGAAATGAGAATGCTCTAATGATCACATCCTTTTATTATTTTGAAATGACATTAAAATATATTTTTAGAAAAAGGAATTAAGCGCGAAAAAACACACAATAATATTTTTCAAAATTTAGGCCAATTGTCCTATATACTATAATACAATTAGTGCAAATCATGTGTGTACAAGAATTGCACAACATTTCCTGCAACGGTAAAAAAAAACCTAAGGGGATCAACTTGAACTTTATAAAGAAATATTTTGCGCAACAATTCAACAAGAAGATACAAGAAACACAAGAAATAACTTTGAGAGAACAACCTTGAAGAAAAAAGATAACTTTCTCCGCAACAAAACCTTTGTAATAATGAATAGAGAAAAGTTCTTGAAACAATTTTAATGAGTGTTTTTCATTGTAATATCCTCTTGAAAAGAATTACCAAGAGAAACTTTCAACAATTGCATCTTTGTGAAGGTGAAAATACGAGAATGAGAGTTGAATTGTGTTTGAGAAAGTTGATAAATTTTTACTAATGTGATGAAGGTTGATTGGTTTTCATGAATTACTTAGATTAGAAGCAATCGATTCAGAGAAAACAAACAATAAAATCATAAATAATTTGACACATAAATTTATCCTGATTCACCACTAACTTGGCTACATCCAATCCTCTCATTTAAAAGACTTTAATCCACTAATTCAAATACCTTGAATTACAAAACACTTGACCCTCAAAGTCAGTCTTCCTAAATAGCCTGACGAACCCATAATTTTGAGGAACTAATCACTTTGATCCTATAAGCAAAGTCTCCTTCTAACAACATGGCAACCCCAGATTGAAGAAGGAACTAAGACACTATCAGGTTGGATACAAAAGATTGAAACTTTAAGTGTTTGCATCTATCAAATCTGATAATAATAATAATAATAATAATAATAACAATAACAATAACAATAACAATAATAATAATAATAATAATAATAATAATAATAATAATAATAATAATAATAATAATAATAATAATAATAATGTGATTCATTCATTCAAATATCAAACACAATTTATGTTTTCTTGCAATCCAAGCAACAACTTTGTAAAGCTAACAATGGTGTGGTGTGGTGTGGGTGCTTGAAGAAGGAAAATAGGAAAATAAATTAATGATCTTTGTTATAGATTCTAAAAACTGATTTTAGTATTTCATAATTTAAAATTTATTTTTTAGAGAATTTAGAAAAATGAGAAATTATTTTATTTTTGTATGTTGTAGTAAAAATCTTTTTTTATTTTTTAAATCAATAATAAAAAATGATTTGTTTAAATTTTTTTACTAAAACGGCTTCTCATTTTAAACAATTTTTAAATTTTTTATAAAAAGAAGCAACAAAGAAACACAAATGTTTTAAACGTGATTAATTTAAAAGAAAACAGTAATTATTTTCGTATGTTTGTGTACTTATTTTTGGGTGAGGCTTTAGTGAAGTTAGAATGACAGCTGAAAAGTGAAGTGGGGTAGACAGTATGACCGAAAATATTAAAAAAAAAGATTAAAGGGATATCAAATGTGTGGGGTAGACGGAGTTATCCTTTTAATATTACTAGTAAACTCTACCAAAAACAATTACTCATACTCTTCTTCTTACTTCATTAATTAATAATCTGCAATGTAAAGTTTTTACGGTTACATTGTTTTTAAAACAAAATTCATATTTCTATATTCAGTAATAATAATAATAATAATTATAGTAACGCAAATATAAAAATTGGTGATGTTATACTTGGCCCTTTGGGTCCGAATAAAAAATAAAAATTTATTTTGTATTTTTTTTCTTGACTTTAGTTGGTAATAAATTTTAATTTTCTTCGTTGATAAATTTAGTACTTTCTTTGGTAAAAAAAAAATAAAAATAGTACTTCTTAATTGTAGTTTGTTCAGAACTTACACTAACAAATTTAACAATAGCTCAACTAAGTTTATTTAGTACTTTCCTTTTGAAGTAGCTTATTTATAACAGTAACATGACTATTGAAGTTTAATATTTTCTTTTGGAACTTACTTTGATATTTTTATTTAGATTTGATTTATTTGAAGTAAATAAAGTAAAGATTAAAATTGTAATAATTTATAATTGATTATGCATATGCATGTAATATTAACTATGCATATGTATAGAAGAGTACATCAATTCCTTTTAATATGGTTATTCTATTATTTCAATTTTCAAGACTAATATGACATACACTATTAAACTAAAACAAAATTGAAGATACTTTCCCTAAATAGATTATACCCCTTTTATAACCAACTTTGATACATTCTATTTTTAAACTAAGTTTTTTTATCACTTTAGTTTTCAACTAGCTTGTTCATACTTTATACCAGGAATTTGTTTATTGAAATTTATATTATATCCTTTTCTATTAAAGTTCATGATTGATTATGAATTTATGATTACTATTTACTATTTTTCGAAATGTTAATAATAAAAAAAATTGTTCAACTATGCAGCTCGCCAATAGCATTGAGAAAGATTGGGTGTTACTCTTACTTTTGACTTGACCATTACTTATTCTTACTTTTAAAATTTGAACTTAAATATTAATATGATCAAATTTTTAAAATTTTAATTGATAAATAAAAATATAATATTCTTTTATAGAAAAATTATAAATTTTTAAAAATATATTAACAGTACATCTAACGCTCATTAAAGAGAAATAATAGATTAAATTTGGATTGAAATTTTTATTATTAAAAATTAGTTTTTAAAAATCTAGTTTATTTTTCAAACACTAAAATCTTTAGAGTTTATTCATTTTATCACAATCTTCCATTAGTGTGACTTTAAAAGTAATTATA
>JBBPBT010000850.1:7209400-7260286 GCA_037974875.1 Cicer bijugum
GCATGAATAATAATAATAACAATATGAATAACAAAGGCATGAGTAAAAATATGAATAATAATAAATAAAAAAGGCATGAGTAAAAAAAATTCCTAAAAAAATTTTAGTTTTAAATTTTTTTTAGGAATTTTAGGAATTTCAACAATTTACTTACTCGGTTAGTTTTAACAATTTCAACTAAATTTTTTTTAAAACTCCTTCAGATTCCGGCTAATTTTAAGAATTTTTAAAAATTTACTTACTCGGTTAGTTTTTTTTAAGTAACTTCAACAATTATTTATTTATTTTTTTTTCCTATTCGAGTTAGTTAGGGAGTAACTGGAATCAGTACGGCTGTTTCTAACTACCAAGTGAAATAAGCATATATAAATAGGTGCATTATCGTTATAAAAAACGTATCGAAATAAAAATTTACAAAAGTTTTGGAAAACAGAATAACTAATTCTCTGGCCATCATGTCATCATCAAATAATCAGGTACTTGATCTCGACCCGGTTGATCTATCATTGTACCTAGACGTTTGTAATTTTGGAGTTGGAACGCGCTCCACTGAATTTACGCGAGACTGCACCCTTATTAGCCGGAATCTGAAGGAGTTTGGAGTTGTGATTGTTAGAGACCCTCGTATCAAAGTCTCCGATTACGATTGCTTCCTCGACACCTTGGAAACTTACTTCAAGACTCTCCCCGATAATCCACATTTGCAACACGAGGTATCATTTCACTTCCCTCTCTTTCTTTCTTTCTTTCTTTCTTTATTTCTTTCTTTCTTCACATTATTGATGATGTAGGTTGGGGTGACACCGGAAAGAACCGAAGTTCCGAGAAGCTCTTTATATGAAGAACACAGGCCACTTACTCGAGTAGGACCTGATCCTAAATGGCGTTACTTTTGGAAAATCGGTCCTCGTCCTGAAAACCCCGCTTTTAAGGTCTCTTTCTCTTTTCTTTTCTTTCAAATGCATGCATGCATGCAATCTTCACAAACTCTTTCATTTTGTAAGAAAAACTCTTTAATTTAATGACTGTATTATCACTGTTGTGTAGGAACTGACTGCAGATCCTGTTATTCCTCATGGTTTCCCCGAGTGGAAAGAAACCATGGATTCTTTGGGATACCAAATGCTAGATACAATTAAAGTTAGTAATTTAATTCAAGTTTTATTTTATTTTATTTTATTTTATTGAATGCATGTTCTTATACGTGCTTTATCTGATTGTGCTTATTTGTTACTTAGACGGTAGCTGAAATGGCAGCTTTTGGATTTAAACAGCCAAGGGATGCTTTCACATCTCAAATGCAATTGGTGAGTACATCAATTGCTAATTTCTCATTGAAAGGAAAATGAAAATTAAAACTTAATAATTGTTGATTAAATAATTAACCTGTCTTCCAATTTCACATAATTTGATTATAACATTGACATGCATTACCTTTTGCATAGTGAAGCATAAACATTTGCATAACCCCTTTTCTTTAGTTGCAATAAATAATACTTGGATTGATTTATATTTTTTAGGTGAATGATGCTAGTTCTCACTGTTTAAGAATATTTTTTGTATTCACCAAAACTGAGTTTCATGCATTTTTTTATGTCAAAAAATGAGACAATGTTTTAATTATGGCGAGCATGGATATTCTGCACAAATCTCTTGCCTAACTCATTGCTTGTTCAAAATTTACGGAAAATGAATGGACAGCGATTTGATTTTATTATTAGCTGCATTTTTTTACTGATTGTTTAATGCATTGTCTCTTTTTCTATCGATACTAGGGCCCACATATGTTAGCGTCAACTGGCAGTGACCTCAATAAATATAATCAAGAAGGAACCGTTATTGAAGCATATCACCATGACCTTAACATGCTAACTATTCATGGTGGCAATAGGTTTCCGGGATTGAATATCTGGTTAAGAAATTCAGCAAGAGTTGAAGTGAAAGTTCCTGTAGGAAGTTTTATTATTCAGGCAGGAAAGCAGGTATTTCTGATCAAATTGACCTACATAACTGGCATTTCAATGTTTATTACTTAGCATCATCTTTTGTATATTTTAATATATTTTTAATCTAAACTACTGCAAGTCTCTAATCCTTTGGTGTTCTGATTTGTTTTAAAATGCAGTTTGAGTGGTTGACTGGAGGGGAGTGCCTAACTTGCAAGCATCAGGTTGTTGTCACAAAAAATACAATCGCTGCGATAAATAAAGCGAAAGAGCTAGATCGTAGCTTATGGAGAATCTCTGCAACGGTTAGACAACAATTAAATATGTTGGTTTATTTTACCAAGAATAAAGAGTTGAATTGTATGTTATATATTAACCGGTAATATTTTTCTGTCAAATGTAGTTGTATGCACACTTAGCATCAGATGCAATTATGAAGCCATTGGATGGATTCTTAAACACAATGAGGGCACACAACTACCTACCTGTAACTGCAGGAGAATATGTTGAAGAGTATGCTGAAACCAATCCCAATCCCAATCCCAATCCCAGTCCCAATCCCAATTGAAATAAAATGTTTTAGCAAAAACATTCGTACATTCTTAGGGTCACAGATTTTCTTAGCTATATCGGGGTAAACACCATTGGAGCAATTTGAACTTCCAATTGAAACCCAATTTATGTGGAATACATATCCAATTTGTACATGTTTTAGCATTTTAATTCCAACAAGTATGTGTCTTTTTCGTTGCCTAGTACTACAAATAAATAATATAAAGCTCCATTCTTTTTGTATCGCCTTCTTCTCTCTGTCGTGAATGATAATGTGTATATATGTATGAATAAAGCTTCAATTAGCTTAGTTGGATGAACATTGACTTAAGCATTAAAGGAACCTAGTTTAACAACGTGAAAAGTAGACATTATTTGCAGTTTATCAATGACTAGATACTATAGAATGGATATTGTTTATGAGCTAGATAGTTGCCTAATTAATCAAGAAGTACAAGTGAAAGAAATGAGCATATATATGTACTTGTTTTACATTCTTTCCATTATTTTAAGACGATTTCCCTCTTCATTGATTCATGATGTGGTCCGCTAACATTCTGTATGGTTTACCTTCATGTATAATAATTTAATTAACTTGTTACTATAAAACAATGAAAAAAATGGAAAAACAATGTCAGGATAAACTTTATGCCTTTAGTCTCCTATAGGCTATGGAGAATTGAGATTTTGTCAACCAAAAAATGAAAACGTTTAATATAATGCATCTTTGTAAACAAATCAACAATCTCTAAGGAAGATGAGACCATAGAGTAATGATTCCATGCTAAATATGACAATGATTAAGATGACAATCAATCTCAATGTGCTTGGTGCATTCATGAAAGGTTGAGTTAGGAGCAATTTGAATAGCATTCTTTGTTGAGCCAAAGTCTCAAATTAATGTTTTAATCTAAACAAATAAAGGTTAATTAAAGACTCTAATTATGATTCTAAATTATGTGTTAATTTAACATGTGTTTTTTAGTGTAATAAATCCAAGATAGGTACTAAGCAAAAGCAATCAAAATCAGTTTAAAGAAAGCGCCAAAAATGAATAAAACTGAATCAATAATGTTCTTGACAAATTCTAGAAAACCAAGAACGTATTCCACATTTTTGTCATTTTCTTCAAGAAAGATCAAATCAACTTTTAATGCAAGAAAATCTTCTCCTAAATACAAATGGATTTTCAGTTTATATACTAAAAATATACAGCCCTCATATAAGCAAAATAAACACTCAAAAAGATCAAAGATTAAAAGCCATGACTCAAAGCAAAAATGTCAAATGATCATTCTCTAGTATGGTAACATCAGTCTCTAAATTGATAAATATTCTCCAACATCTTACACATAATCTTCAGCGGCAAACATCAATCTCCAACATGATTAACAATTGTCTCCAGAACGATAAACATCATTCTCTAGTATGTTGACATTAGTCCCAGAATTATACAATCACTCTCCAACATACTGACCATCATTCTCCAACATTGTTACGTCATTCTTCAACCTGTTATGCACGAATCAAAAGGCAGACTTTATTTGAATCGATTAATCACATCTCAGAGATGTTTGTGTGTTTAAACAAATGATCATCACAGTCAAGAATGAGAAGCTACAGATCAAACATTATTATCGTATAAGCAAAAATACATAATGTTCAAATCAAGAACATTCAAGGTTTAAAATTTCTGGTCTTTGGTCAAGTCTGACACATGACAATCAGACACCTTTTCAACGATCATAATAGTTGTCATCAATCTCGTTGAAGCCTATAAAAGAAACCCCAAGCTCAAGGAAGAAGTATAACTTCAAGTGCTATGAAATTCCATCAATCACATACACTTACATACTTGAAAGCTTATCAATCGCAAAAAAGAACTAGTTCTAAATTTCCTTCTCATGTATTAGAATTAAACTACTGAATCATTTTACCAAGCATCTATTCTCAAATACGAGTTGAACATACTTAGATTCTATCAATCTCTTTAAATCCTTATTGTGTAAACTCAAAACTATAAGGGTTGTTTATAGTTTGTAGAAAATATTTTATGGTTAAAAGGTGAATTGTAAAATCATCTCTAAAGATTGATAAGTGACTTGATTGAGTCCTTTCTAGGTGGAAAGGAACTACTGTTACATATCAAGGTTGATCTGAACAAACTTGTGTAAAACCAAGCACGTTCTCCGTTTGAACACTTAGTGGAAAATCTTATAGTTGTGAGGACTGAATGTAGTATGAGTTAGGTGAACCATGATATATCATTGTGTGACATCTCTTCCCTTATCTCTATTTGATTTCAGTCATTTTAATTATCAAGTTATGTAGATAAGCAAAAACTGTGATTTTAACTAACCAAGAATGTTATCCATTTTATGTTTCATGAACCTAGAACGTTCTCCGTTTTCTGTTTTCAAAACCAAGACCAATCTTGAGTTATTTTATTAAGTTTTTAACATGAAATTTTAAATAGGTGAATTTACAATTCAAACCTCCTTCCTTACAAATTGACATTGTTACTTCAATTGGCATCATAGCAAGTACTCTATAGATTAAACACTTTAACAAGTGTTAGAGTAAGGATCTAGAAGAAAAAATGTCAAATGCAAAATTTATTGTTGAAGGAGGATGTTCAAATAGTCCACCTTACTTTGATGGAACAAATTACTACTTTTGGAAGAACAAGATGCAATTGTTTCTAAAATCTCAAGATACAAGAATTTGGAGCATCATTATACCAAGAGTTGATCACATTGATTCAACCTCTTTTGGAAAGAAAGAAGTGCATTGGACACCTGAAGACAAAACTAAGGTGCTCATAAGTTCTAAAGCTCAATTATTCTTATCATGTGCTTTGAGTAGGGAAGAAAGCGAAAGAGTTTATGGATGTACAACTGCTAAAGAAGTACGAGACACACTACAAACTCATTATGAAGGAACAATCCAAGTCAAAGAAACAAGAATAGACATTGGCATAAGAAAACTTGAGTTGTTCAAAATGAATGAAGGAGAAACTATTGATGAGATGTACTCAAGGTTCACAACTATAGTAAATGAGATGTGTTCTCTTAGAAAAGCGTACTCAATACAAGATAAAGGTAGAAAGATCATGAGATGTCTTTCAACCATATGGAGACCGATGGTGACAGCTATAAGCCAACCCAAAAATCTTGAAGTTCTTACATTAGAATAACTAATTAGAACTCTAAGGCACATGAAGTGTTGTTACAAGAAGATAAGCCATCCAAGAAAGGAAAAGCAATAGCCTTGAAAGCATCCCAAGAAAATGTATCAGCACAACCAGATGATGAATCAGAAGAAACTAGACAAGAAGATGTTGATGAAGAAATAGTCGTTCTCACCAGAGGAATTCAAAGGATGATGAGAAGAAGATACTAGATCAAGAATGGATTTCCAAACAAAAGAGAAAATCCCAAAACAAAAGTGGACAAGAGTCAAATAATATGCTTTGGATGTAATAAATTACGATATTACAAATATAAATGTCCCACAAGTAAAAAACCACCAAATAAATTTCCCTTCAAAAAGAAATCAATGATGGCTACACATGATAACTCAGATGAATCTAACGCAGAAGAAGATGAAGAAGCCAACATATGCTTAATGGCAAATGCAAAAGAATATTAGGTTGGATTTCAGAGTGTCAAGTAAAAACCATGGTTCTTGGACATTGGTTGTTCTTGGACAATGGTTGTTCAAGACATATGACAGGTGATAAAAATTACTTTATGTCCTTTGTCAAGACAGATGGAGTGTCAGTCACTTTCAAGAACGATAATCAAGCTCAAATTAAAGGTAAAAGAACAATTGGTAAGAAACATTTTGCTCAAATAACTGATGTTCAATATGTGGAAGGTCTGAAACATAATCTCTTAAGCAAAGTCAACTATGTGACAATGGCTTTGAAGTTATTTTCAAACCTAACCTATGTGAAATCATAAAAACAAATTCTAGGGAAGTTCTTTTTTCTGGAACAAGAAAGAGATATCTGTATGTTTTATATCTTGAGGAATTACCTTAAGAATCCTGCATCATATCTATCAATAAAAATAAATGGATTTGGCATAAGCGGATATGTCATGTTAGCATGAAAACCATTTCAAAAATTTAACAACTAGAACTTGTTAGAGGATTACCAAAAGTGAATTTTGAAAAAGATAAAGTATGTGAAGCATATGCTAAGGGAAAACAAGTTCAGAACAATTTTCATTCAAAAGAGTTCATTTCCACAAACAAAATTCTTGAGCTGCTTCACATAGATCTTTTTGGACCTATTAAAACAACAAGTTTAGGAGGAATGAAATATGGTTTTGTTATTATTGATGACTTCTCAGAATAAACTTGGGCATTATTTTTAAAACAAAAAGATGATGTGTTTGATGCCTTCAAAATCTTTTGTAAAAAGGTACAAAATGAAAAATATTCTAGCATCATTTATGTAATAAGTGACCATGAAGGTGAATTCATAAATACTTCTTTTAAAACCTTCTTTGATGAACATGACATTTCTCATAATCTATCTTGTGCAGGAACTCCTCAACAAAATGGAGTTGTTGAAAGAAAAAAACTAGAACCTTACAAGAAAAGGCAAGAACAATCTTAGAGGAGTCTAATGTTGAAAAATATTTTTGGGTTGAAGCTATCAATACCTCATGCTACATTCTAAATCGTGTATCAATAAGAAAAATCATCAACATAGCTCTATATGGAATCTGGAAAAACAGAAAGCCAAACATCTCATATTTTCACATTTTATGTTGTTATTGTTATATCTTGAACAAGAAAGAAAATCTTGGAAAGTTTGATGCAAAATTTGACAAAGTTATATTTTTGGGTTACTCAACCAATTCTAAAGGGTATCATGTTTTCAAACTAAAAACTAAAATTATTGAAATCAACATGCATATATTATTTGATGTGTTTGATGATCTTAATTTAAGTAAAAAAATGAGGAAGAAGAAGAACATTATGGGTAGTTAGAATGTTCCCTAGGAAACCCAGATTGATAAGCAATCTCTATTTCATTCTCCTCCTAAAAGTTGGAGAACGATTAGTGATCATCCTTAAAATCAAATTATTTGAGATACAACTGATTGAATTAGAACAATAATTTCATTCAAGGATGATGGCAACAACAACATGGAAATGATCTCCCAAATTGAACCAAAATCGATCAATCTTGGATTGAAGCGATGAAGGAAGAACTTCTGCAATTCGAAAAGAATGAAGTCTGGAATCTTGTTCCAGATCCACAAGATGAAACCATCATAGGAAGAAGATGCGTTTTCATAAGTAAACTAGATGAAGAAGGTAAGTGATGACTCTTCATCATATGCATATTTTTTTTTTATTGTTTTTAGTCTTATTTATCTAGTACTCATTTGTTAATTTAAGTACTTATTTGATATATTTTGTTGATTTTAGTTCTTTCATTTAATGAAATGTTTATGTTCTTATTTCCTTGATTAAGTAGAGGTTTTTCGTAGTTTTGCGTTGTTTCTTTGTTTTACTGTAGTGCTGAATTTTGGTGATAAATCAACATGACCTATGTAAAGTATTTAAGCCATATTTGGAGTTTTAGATGTCCAATTGGAATCAAACCAAGTGCAAATAAAATATAAGATCCATAGCTATAACATTTATGAAGACACCAGAACCAAATTCAGACTCAAAAGAGGAGACAAATGTAGTATAAGTCAGAAATATGATGATGTGCGCCTGAAGCGCAAAGACTTGCGCCTGAGGCGTATTTCGGCCATCCTGGATCTGTCTACTTGCGTCTGAAGCGCAAATTCTGCACCTAGGGCGCGTGGCACGCAGCTAAATGTTTAAAAACATGTTTTTTTTTCTCACATTTTAGCCATCTTTTTTACTATTGGAAAGTTGGGAGACTTGTGCCCAAGCTAGGGCTGGACAAAAGCTATGGCCCGTATTATTCCGCCCGGCCCGCAACGGGTGAAGTAAACTGGGCCTGTTGGATTGGACCCAATGGGTCAGACTGGTAGAATTAATGGGTTCACCAGGGTAGGTTCAGGCGGGTTCGGGTTACGGATTTTGGACTGGCGGTGACTGACCCGCCCGGTAAGCGTTTATAATAATTATTAATAATTGTTGGGCTGAAAATCCATTTTAACTTGGCCCACTATTATCTCAAGTCTCAACCCTAACCCTAATTTCAATCAGTCACAATCCCACCCACAACTCATTCTTTCATCATCATCTTCTCACAAATCCTAATTTCTTCAAGCCTCATCTTTTTCAAATTTATTTGTAACTACTGGCTTTCAATTTTCCATCTGAAGTGTTCTAACCTTACTTTGTTCTGTGTTCCTTCTATATAGCCAAGTACTTACTAGTGGAAAAGAAAGGAATCGTTGACGTTATTGTTCATAAAGATTCAAATAGTGCCGATGTCCTAAAGTCATTTATTCATGCTCTTGTTCTTGCAAATAACGATTATAAAAGCAAATATTTGCATTCAGAAAGCCAAATATGGATGAAAAAACCGTATGAAGTATTTATTCATAAGGTACATGTTTAAGCTTCAAGTTAAATTTTATTTAGCTGCTTATTTACTTTCTTAGGGTTTTTATTTCTTTTTATTATAATTAGGGTTTTGATTTAATGTTTTTGTTTTTGGATTTTCTAGAGTTTGGTTTTTTTGTTTTTGCATGTTGTTTTATATATTAGATTTTTCAATTTTCTTAAGTATGATGTGTTAATATATAGTAATCTGCCTCACTTTAACATGCAGTTTGTCTTTTGTTCTACTAATTGTTTGTCCTAATCTTAAGTTATTTGTTTTTGTTCTTATGAATATGTTGGGTGAGCTGGTTTTGGTTTGCTTTATTACTGTTAAGGCAAATAATCCATTATGTCTAATTTTCCATATTAATCCTTACTTTTTAACTTTCTATTATGTTCTTAATATTGTTGTTGTCTTCAAAATACATCATGATAACAAATTTTTTAAGTATATTATTTTATTTTATATGGCAGGGTATTTCGTTTTATATGGCGGAGTTAGGTTTTGAAATTGAAATTACTTTTTGCATTGTTAGCAAATAGATTGTTAGCAAATACATACATTACATATACAAAGATTATGGATACAAGGTAAATAATTTATACATACATTACATATACAAATGCTGCAAAATTAGTGGGATATGAACTGTGAAGTAAACAGCAAAATATCAAAAAGAAACCAAGACTTGATTGAATCAGAAGAGAGAGAGAGTGGGAACAGAAAATGAGTTTTTTGGAAACAAACAGAGAAAATGTGTAAATCAGCAGAAGTTGTGACGCAGGGCCATCACTAAGATTTTGGGTAACATCAGCAAATTATGAACTTAGAGCCTTTTTTATAAGCCATATGTGTGTGCGTCAGTGCGCGCGCGCGTGTGTATATATATATATATATAGCCATAAAAATTATCCTAACTAATACCTTAATCTATAGTTCTTTTTCTTTTTTGTAAGCTCTTCAAGATGCTTGTCAATTGTGTCAAGAATTAATACATACATTACCAAGAATAGAAGCTTTTCAATGCATTACTAATCATACCAAGAATTAAAAACGATAGCCATGTTTAGCAAACAAAAAATGAAGAAAAATATATTTTCCTTTGAGATTATAAGCTCTAAATAGTTGCTGCTGTTAATTTGTATCAAACTCTTTGTTTCTTGTTTTGAATTGAAGAATGTGTCATGTACATTTTCTTAGTTGTTTTGTTGTATGCTAACCATGATTAGAAAGTATAAACATTTTCTGTTAGTTGATACTTTCTGTTTCAATTACTACCTTTAGACATATCTTATTTGTAGTATCAAAACTTTACTAGTATAATGCCATGATTCACTTGGTAATTTTATCATTTATATACTCATGACAATACAATTTGTTAAGTTATTATCCCCTAATACTTCTCTTTTTAGTACATCCACTTTAATTTTCCATCACTTTGAAACCTTGCAGTTCCTCCATGTAGAACATTTGATATTTGACTCTTTCTGACCAACATTTGATATTCATACTCTTATTATTTTTTTTTGATATGATGTAAAAAAACAAAGCTGTTTTTTAGTTATTAGATTTGTTGCTATTATTTCATATAACTAATTTATTTTTATTCTTTTTGTTTCATTTTCTCTCATTACTGGATCTCATATCTTCAAGGTAAATATTCTTTTATTTATTTTTTCTTTGATTTTTTGCATACTCTAGAATTTCAACATTCTGGTTTTTGAATTCAAACTCTAATTTCCAACTCTAATAAATATTCATATCTAGAAAACTCTAATATGCATATTCTGATATTTAAATATTCTTGTATGAATTTAAACTCTGATGTTTAGATATGAATAATTATTAGATATGAATATTCTGATTTTTTTTCCAAAATACTTTCTAGAGTTTGACTTTTTGATTTTTTGCATATTTTGGAAAAAACCATACTTGATGTTCTTGGCTTGTGGCTGGAAAATATGGATCAACGAGCCAATAACAGTAGCACCCAAGGGGTGATTATAGAGCAAGAGCACTATAAGTTTGTGCTTCTATTTTTTTCATTTTATGTTTGATGCTTATATGGTTTCTATTTCATGTTTATAATTTTTCAAATGTATACTATATTTTTATGCCTATAAATGAATGTTATATATTTAACTTGTATATTTCTTTTTAAGATGTGTTTAAAGTTTCTGGTTCTTTTTATGAGTTTAATTAACATGTTAAAAATGTGCTTCTTTTTTTCTAAGTGTAACTTGTGCTTCTTTTTTACTAAATGTAATTAGTGCTTCAGTTTTTTTTTAATGCGTGCTTCTATTTAGTTGTAATGCTTCAGTTTTTCTAATGTGTGTGTAATTTTTTTTATACACTTTTTTAAATTTATTTGATTTCTTTATTTATAACTTGTAATGTATTTTAATATTTTTTTCTTTCTTATACATACTTTTAAATGTATTTTATGCATGCAAGTTTTTGTTGATGCATGTTTCTCTAATATATACTTCTGTTTATTATATGCTTTTTCTTTTTCTAAATGGATATTTATTTGAATATTATTCTTATATTGTTTAATGAATATAGTGTGCTAGTTACACACTAGACACTGTATTATAGTTAACCTTCAATGGGTTGAATAAGTCTAGTGTGTGTGAAACACACTAGACTCTTGAATTATAGTCACTTACATAAGAATTAAACTCCCTTAAATATTCATAACTCCCCTTAAATATTCAATTACAACCACTTAAATAATAGAGTAATACAATCTATGGATGTTAAATTACATTCATTTAAAATTGAATACACTCCCATAAAATTTTATTACAACCCTTTAAAAGTCAATGAACTTAAAATAAATAATTCCATATGGTTGGTATTTGGTTATTAAGGCTCCTTCATGATTTCAGTGATGAACCAACCTAGTCAAAATTTACCAACTCCAAATATCAACACTACTGAAGCTGGTGCAGCAGCAACAACAGTAGTTGCTGGACCTGATTTGGCTAACAATCAAGTTAAAAAGAAGAGAAAAGCTAATGCAAGTGGTCCTAGGCAATCCTCTAAATGCTGGGAACACTTTAACAAAATTAATTCTAGTGAAGGGGAGGTACAATCTGCCGCATGTAAATACTGCCACAAAATATACTTGTGTGACTCTCGAACTCATGGCACCTCTAACCTCAATTACCACCTTACTAGATGTGCCAAAAAACCTTTGATTGTATCTGATGACCCCACTCAAACTATTCTTACATTTCCTAATGTAGAAGGATCTGGTTTGGTTTCAACAAGTAGTAAATTAAATCTTCAAGCTTGTCGTAGGGCATTGTCTATTTTTGTGATTTTGGATGAACAACCATTCAAAGTTGTGGAAGGTGAAGGATTTAAGTTTATGTTGAGAACATTGCTGCCACAATTTACAATACCGTCTAGACGAACTGTAGCTAGGGATAGTTTTCAGTTGTTTATGGAGGAAAAAGTAAGGTTGAAAGCTTTTTTTAAGTCTGATTGCAATAGAGTAGCTCTTACAACAGATTGTTGGACTTCAATTCAAAACCTTAACTATTTGACCCTTACGACACACTTTGTTGATAATGATTGGAATTATCAAAAAAGGATTATTAGTTTCACAGTAATTCCAAATCATAAGGGTGACACAGTTGGTAAGAAGATTGAAGAGGTTTTAAAGGATTGGGGGATTCGAAATGTGTCAACTATAATCGTTGATAATGCATCATCCAATGATGTAGCTATTGCTTTTTTGAAAAAAAAGATAAATAATATGGATGGTTTGATGGGGGATGGGGAACACTTCCACATGAGGTGTGCTGCTCATATTCTGAATTTAGTTGTAACTGATGGCTTGAAAGAAAAAAATTTGGCAATCTCTAGCATTAGAAATGCTGTTAGATTTGTAAAGTCTTCACCTCATAGGGCTGCCAGGTATAGGGAATGTGTTCAGTTAGCTGGAATATCTTGTAAAAAATTGCTATCTCTTGATGTTTCAACTCGTTGGAATTCAACCTACTTGATGCTTGAGGCTGCAGAGAAGTTTGAAGTAGCTTTTGGGAAGCTTGAGGCTGCAGAGAAGTTTGAAGTAGCTTTTGGGAAGCTTGAGGTTGAGGAGTCAAGTTATAAGGATTTCTTTGGAGAAGCTGGTCCCCCAACTTGTTATGATTGGGATACAGCTAGGGCATTTGCAACTTTTTTGAAGTTATTTTATGAGGCAACTAGAGTGTTTTCCGCCTCACAACATGAGAGTATGCATGCAGCTTTTCACCAATTGTCTACAATCTATTGTGAGCTGCAAAATGCCTCTTTGAATTTGAACACCATTTTTGCAAGTGTGGCTGAGGATATGTTAGCAACATATGATAAGTATTGGGGTAATATTACAAACATTAATAAGTTGCTATATTTTGGGGTAATTTTTGATCCACGGTATAAGTTAGAATATGTTGAGTGGTGCTTTCAAGATATGTATGCAACTAAATCAGAGGTCACTATTGAATTGATCACATTAATTAAAGAAGATCTAACTAAAATGTACAAATGGTATAAAAAAGTCCATGACAAAAAAAAATAATTTACCCCAACCAACTCCCATGGCTGTTGACAATGCTTCCCATGATGAAACATCTGTTGCTGCTGCCCATAATTCACAAATGGCCAGAGCACAAGCTTTTGAAGACCATTTGAAAGAGAAAGACTCAATTGACCAACAAAATGAGCTTGAGGGATATTATTCTAGTAAGTGTGTGAAGATGAGTGAAAAATTTGATATTCTTGCTTGGTGGAAATGTAACGCAACTCAGTACCCAATCTTATCTCTTATAGCCAAAGATATTTTGGCTATATCGGTGTCTACAATTGCTTCTGAAAGTGCTTTTAGTACTGGTGGGAGAGTCATTGAAACCTTTAGAAGCTCTTTAAAGCCAGAAATGGCTGAAGCATTAATTTGCACTCAGAATTGGCTAAAACCTTCACTCACTTGTTTCAAAGACTTAAATCTTAGTGAAGATGTTGATCTTTCTGAAGAAATTATTAAAGGTAAAGTTATTTATGTATCTTTTAACGGTTTGAACTTTCTAATATATTCATATGTTCATAATATAGTCAAATGTTTATTATTTTGTTAATTATTTCAGAGTTTCAAGGAATGTCAGTTGGAAAGGCAAATACTGCAGGTAGCTCATCATCACAGCCACCTAGTTGTGGTTGAATAAAATTATTGTATGTAATATTCCTTTTTATTGTTACTAATTTGAAATGATTTTGTCAATATTGTGTTAGTACTAACTAATTCTGCCAAACTTTTCAGATTTAGACTTTTTTGAATTTTTTGAACTCACACAATCTTAAGGCAAATACTGACTTGGCTCTATGACAATATCAACACAAGGTTTTTGGGATTTGTATAAATTGTTGTTCTGCCTGGTAAGTTATTATTGTTATATCTTATTGTTATTTTAATTGCCAAAAATTGTTAGTAACCAAAATTGTAAGTAGCCACAACACAACTATTACTCTGTTAGCAATCTAAATTGCATGTTATAGATAATTTGTTATTCTTATATAATTACCCTTTTATTTTCCAATAGCTGGTGCATTAGATTCTCATATTGATTTTGCTGCAAGTCATAGAAAAACAAGTGTTTTATCATATGTATGTTACCTTTTATCTTAAGTCAATTAAAGTACTGAGTATGAATATTGATTCTGTAGAAAAACAAGTGTTTTATCATAAAATTAAAGTACTGAGTATGAATATTGATTCTGTAGGTTGCAGGAGTTCTTGCAGATTGCTTGGTGTTAAATCTTTATTTAACATTAGCTAAGTTAGTAGCAGCAATTTATATTATTGTGAACAACATATATCGGTATGTCAACCTGATTTCTTAGTTTCATATTATTGTTGATTCAAAATGAATGATCTAATAATGTTGATTGCATTATTTTTTTTTTCAAACTAGGCTGCTATCAAGTCTGGAATTTCTTAGTTTGGCATTATCAAGTCTAGAATTTTTTACTCTTGATTGCAAGCAGGTATTGAATTATTTTTTCTATGGTACAAATCAACAACATATTTTTACATTGGTTATTGGATACTAATTTTTGCTCTAATTTTTTAGGTTGGCAATGGGAACAAATTGGAAATATATATTGATAATTGTATTGTCATAGAGTCAACTAAAACTATCAATATTTTCCAAGAAGTGTGTATTAGTATTAGACTTTAGTATTATGTGAATGTAGTTGAAAAACTAAGCTGTTATAATCTATTGTTGAATAACTAGGCTGTGATAATCTGATGTTGAAAAACTAGGTTGTGATAATCTGTTGTTGAAAAACTAGGCTGGGATAATCTGTTGTTGAAAAACTAGGCTGTGATAATTTGTTGTTGAAAAACTAGGCTGTGATAATATGTTGTTGAAAAACTAAGCTGTTATAATCTGTTGCTATGAAAAACTAAGCTGATATGTGAATGTATTAATATTAAACTGTTGGACTTGAAAAACAATGATTGTGTTAAACTTTTAGTTGTAATCTGTTGGATTTGAAGAAAACTTTTAATTGTAAGTTGTTGTATTTGTATGTTATGTGAATGTAGTTGTAAACTGAATTGTTGCATTATAGGAATATAATTGTATGTTATGTGAAAGTTAGTAGTCCAAATTTTTTTTAAAAAAATGAGTACAAATTTTATCTTTAAATGGCTCAAAAGTGGTCTTATATTGGATAATAAACTACTACTTTGGTAAGAAATTAAAAAAAAAATAGTTATTTTGATAAACATGTTATTGGGTCAAAAAAAATTGAATGGCCCAAAAAAATTTGAATGGCCCAAACAATGACCAACCCGAATGTAACCACCCGATTAACCCGCAATCCGTTTAACCCGCAACCCGATTACCCGATTTTTATAATGAGCAAAAATGGGCCTGTAATGTTCAACCGCGGATTGTGCCGGTTTGTGTTTTTAGGCCCGATCCCGCCCTACCCGGCCCGTTGTCCAGCCCTAGCCCAAACATAGAAATTCAAAAAAGGCCGTTTCTAACACCATTGGAGCAGTTTTATCAAGAATCATTCATGAATCTTTCTTCTCTAATCTCTGTCCTTTCTATCTCTATCATGAGTAACTAAACCCTATTTGTTAGGGGTGAGTGTAACAAGATGAAACCCTTATTTTTATGGTTTTATTTCTAGTTATATGAATAAGTTTAATGAATTATTTTTCTCATCTATGTGCCTAATGCTTTTTATTGCTTGATCAACATTAAAATGTTCTACGGTTCGTATTTTGAAATAGAAGTGGACTTTATGAATGTTTGAGACGAGAAATTCATGAATTTGTAGTCTAGGAATAGATACAGGTCATGAAACCAATTTAATTAGTTGCAAAGGCAATAGTTTAACAAGAGAATTCCTGTACGGTAATGCTTAATTTTAATCTTAAATCTACTAAGGAATTAGGGGTTACTTTGGAATTAAAGGTTCTGTCACTAAGACATTAGGGAAGTAATAATAAAGAGAATTCGGTAATAATTCAATAAAGGAATTCAATATCTAGGATCAAATTAGACACCAAGGTTGGATTCGAAGTGAAACTTATCTGTGACATTTTTTTTATAAAGGATCAATTTTACTATTGATGTTAATTTTAAATATTATTTCAATTAACTTGGGGACTTTTTGTTCAACTTTAGTAATTAAATGTAATTCAATTGTAAAACACAATCCTTGAGTTCGACACTCGGTAATATCATTTTCTTATTACTTGCAACGATTTAGTACATTTGCTGAAACGCTATTAAGTTTTTGGCACCGTTGCCGGGGATTCCCATATCACTATTGAATTTAATTTATTTACTTAATTGAAATTTTTTGCTTTTATTTTATTTTTAATTTTGAAAAAACAAAATTGTTTGTATTTTTTTTATTTGTTGAGCTTGCTAATGTCATTTATTAGCGGTTTGTCTCTTCTTTGTTTGAGATAACTATTCGCTGTAGAACATGGAAGATTATAATGATGATATTCTACTACAATTATATGAAGAGTGTGATACTTGACTTATATCTGGTATATGTCGCATGATTGAGGGGAAAATTTTGAGAGATACATTTTTAAAATATTACCCTTTGATCCTTGAGATGCAGCCTCTTAGGTGTGACTTTTGCGAGAAGGACATATGAATGGAAATTGTTTTGATGATTTTGTCGAACTAATAGAATATGAAGATTTTTTGGTCAAAGATGTAGAAATCGACGAGTGTTATATCAAAAAGACTTGAAAGATTTGAAAGTCAATGTGAGATGTTATTTGACTAAGTGGTTTAGTTTAAGAAGATGGAGGAGAAGTTGAAGAATGAAGATAATTTCGTTGTTGTGGTAGAAAAAGATAAGCAAGAAGAAAAGACGAATGAGGAAAAGAAAAAAGAAGAGATTGATAAATTTCGAGATTCAATCTATGTCTTGTTCATCAATGTCCAATTGAGAAGGGCATGGAAGCAACATCTTTTATTTCTCAAGTTCATGAAATTTCTACCAAACAAAAAGAAGATGAAGGATGATGTGTTCTTCCTGTCATATATGCCAACTTGACAATAGTTGAGGCGTCAAGCTAATGACTTTATAGAAGTGCTTCGTGGGAGGCAACCCACATGCAGAGGTAACTTTTATTTTTGCAATCTTATATTTTTTATTTGAATTTGTTTCTTTTTAATTGAGTGTAAACATGCACTATGATGAATAATTTTTAACAACTTGAAGCTAGTCTTAAACTATTTGATACATATTTTGAAATTTAAACTTTATTTCTTTGCTCATATCATTGCTCAATTTGACAAGTTCACTAATGCATACATTGTTGATTACTCTTTGGTTGTGGAAGTCTTGACATTCAAAAAAAAAAATTGCAGTGACATGTTTGGCATCATTTAGATAGTTCATACTCTCTCTTATTATCCTAGTTGTGAGCTTTAGAACCTAAACGCTTTAATTCTTTGTTGTGTATCTAGATATGTGTTATCCCTTCAGAACTTGCACTAATTCTGACTTGCATCACTTGTAATTTATGCATACACTGATTCAATTTTATTTGGTCGTTTGAACCTTTCTAACTATCCTATGAAAATTTTATCCTTTGCTAGCCCCTTTGAGTCTTGCCGTTTTATTTCGGTTACTAGCCACATTACAAGCCAAAAACCCGACTTTAGTTAAATCACCTTACTTGGAGTTAAGTATGAAAAGTTTTGCCTTGTCTTGTAAAATTCTAAGTTTAGGGTGGTGATTCTCACAAAAAGAAAAATCAAAGAGAAGAAAAATAAAAAATCATAGAAAAAAAATTCAGTTTGTGTACTTTGATAAATAATATCTTCTTGGTTCTTTTGTAAATGTTTGAGAATCTCTACAATAAAAAGGTGAAGAAAAATAAATAGTTGTTGAATAATTTGAAAATGTATGCCTAACTCCAAGTAGTAAAGCCTACTATCTCAAAATGTCCTACCCTTACCTAAGCCACATTACAACCCGAAAATCCTCCGAAAATGTATGTGTTTATTGCATTATAATTTCTAACTAGAATGTTTTCAAACCTATAGTAGTGTGATGCATGTTCCAGAAATTTAGTGATAAATTCATAACCCTTGATAAACACTTGAGAGAAATTTTGGTGAGATTGTGTGAAGAGAGAATTGAACTTGATGAATGAAGGTGAAGAAAAATAAAAAGTTGTAGAATAATTTGAAAATGTATACCTAACCCCAAGTAGTAAAGCCTACTATCCCAAAATGTCATACCCTTACCTAAGCTACATTACAACTCGAAAATCCTCCAAAAGTGTATGTGTTTGTTGCATTATAATTTCTAACTAGAATGTTTTCATACCTATAGTAGTGTGATGCATGTTCCAGGAATTTAGTGATAAATTCATAACCCTTGCTAAACACTTGAGAGAAATTTTGGTGAGATTGTGTGAAGAAAGAATTGAACTTGATGAACGAATGCTAAAGTATACAAATTGTATTGTTTATATTTTTTGTAAGCAATTATGGAGCATGATAAATGTTTTGTGGTAGTTGGAACTTTGAAAATTGAGTTTGATTCTATTTGAGAAATTGAGCTTGATTTAATTTGAGAAATTGAGTTTATGTTTGCTTTAAATTGTACAAAATTTGAAATTAATTGTTAATTGATAAATGTTCTTATTTTCTTGATTAAGTATAAGTTTTTCGTGGTTTTGCATTGTTTCTTTATTTTAGTGCAGTGCTGAATTTTAGTGAGAAATCAACATGACCTATGTGAAGTATTTCAGCCATATTTGGAGTTTGAGATGTTCAATTGGAGTCAAATTAAGTGAAAATGAAATATAAGATCCTTAGCTACAACTTTCATGAAGATACGGGAACCAAATTCAAACTCGAAAAAGGAGAAAAATGTAGTATAAGTCAGACAAAAGATGTTGTGCGCCTGAAGTGCAAAGTCCTGCGGCTGGGGCATATTTTGGCCATCCTGGATTTGTCTACTTGCGCATAAAGCGCAAATTCCGCACCTGGGGCACGCAGCTAAATGTTTAAAAACGCGTTTTTTTTTCTACACTTTTTAAGCATCTTTTTTTCACTTCTCTAATCTCTGTCTTCTCTATCTCTGTCATGAGTAACTAAACCCTATTTTTTAGGGAAGAGTGTAACAATATGAAACCCTTATTTTTATGATTTGATTTCTAGCTATATGAATGCATTTATTGATTTATTTTTCTCATCTTTGTGCTTAATGCTTTTTATTGTTTGATTAACATTAAAATGTTCTACGATTTGTATTTTGAAACGGTAGTAGACTTTGCGAATGCTTGAGATGAGAAATTCATGAATTGGTAGTGTAGGGATAGATACAGGCCATGAAACCAATTAAATTAATTGCAAAGGCAATAGTTTAACAAAAGAATTCCTGTATCGCAATACTTAATTCTAGTCTTAAATCTACTAAGGGATTAGGGGTTACTTTAGAATTAAAGGTTATGTCACTAAGACATTAGGGAAAGAATAATAAAGACAATTCGATAATAATTCAATAAAGGAATTCAGTATCTAGGATCAAATTAGACACCAAGGTTAGATTCAATGTGAAACTCATCCCTAACATTTTTTATTTATTATAAATGATCAATTTTATTACTGTTAATTTTAAATATTATTTCAATCAACTTGAGAACTTTTTGTTCAACTTTAGTAATTAAATATAATTCAATACACTTGCTGAAACGCTATTAGTAAGGTTATAAGAAACAAAAAAAGATTGGTCACAAGGTTACAATCAAGAAGAAGGTATAGATTATGATGAAACTTTTGCTCCCGTTGCATGATTTGAAGCCATACGAATGCTTGCTGCATATACTTCTCATAAACTTATCAAACTTTTTCAAATGGATGTTAAAAGTGCATTCTTAAATAGTTTTTTAAGTGAACAAGTTTATGTGCATCAAAATTCCAGTTTTGAAGATCAATCAAAATCAAATCATGTTTTTAAACTCACGAAAGCTCTATATGGTTTAAAACAAGCATCAAGAGTTTGGTATGAATGGCTTAACTCTTTTTTAATCAAAAATAGATTTTCTAGAGGAAACATTGACACTACATTGTTCAAGAAAAATGATAAAAATGATTTACTTATTGTTCAAGTGTATGTCGATGATATTATCTTGGATTCAACTAATGAGAAAATGTGTGATGCTTTTTTAAAACTCGTGCAAAGTGAAATTGAAATGAGTGTGATGGGAGAATTAAGATATTTTCTTAGCTTGAAAATTAAGCAACATGAAGATGGCATATTTATATGTCAAGAAAAATACTTAAAAGATCTCTTAATCAAATATAAAATAAATGAAGCCAAAATCATGATTACTCTCATGCATTCATCTTCTCCATTAGACAAAAATTAAAATGGTAAATCTATTTATGAAAAAGAGTATAGGGGTATGATATGATCTTTACTTTATTTAACTGCTAGTAGACTTGAAATTATGTTTGAAGTATGATTATGTGCTAGATTTCAATCCGCACCTAAAGAATCTCATTTAACAGTTGTAAAAAGATTTTTAGATATTTTGTTGGTACTACTAATCTTGGCATTTGGTATAGAAAAGGTTCTCATTTTGTTCTTGTAGCTTACTGCGGCGTTGATTATGCTGGAGATAAAATTGAATGAAAAAGCACAAGTGTAGCATGCCAGTTTCTTAGAGAAGCATTAATAAGTTGGTCGTGCAAAAAACAAAATGTGATTGCTCTCTCAACAATCCAAGTTGAAGACTACTATGTAAAAAATCAACTTGAAGACTACTCTATAAGTTATTCAAGTATTCCAATTTACTGTGATATTACAAGCACTATAAATCTGTCAAAAAAAACTTATTTAACATTTAAGATCCAAGCACATAGAAATAAAACATCATTTTAATTGTGATCGTGTTAATAAAAAAAAGTTTAATAAATCTTTGTTGATACTCAAAAATAACTTGTTGATATTTTTACCAAGCCCCTTGTAGAGGAAATTTTTAATTTTATCAAGGAAAAACTGAGAATTATCAAAAATCCAATCAGTTTGCATTAAATTATGTTTATGCATAAAGGGAGAGATTATTGAGGCAAAATCCCAAAATAATGTTTTGATGTGTTAATTTAATATGTACTTTTGAGTGTAATAAATTCATGATAGGTACTAAGAAAAAGCAAGCAAAATCAGTTTAAAGAAAGGGAAAAAAATGAACAAAACTGAACCAAGAGCATTCTTGACAAAATCTGAAAAACCAAGAACGTTCCCCACATTTTCGACATATTCATCAAGCAAGATCAAATCAATTTTTAATGCAAGAAAAGTTTTTGCTAAAGGCAAATGGATTTCTAGTTCATATACTTGGAATATACAGCTCTCATACGAGCAAAAGAAACACTCAATAAGATCAAACATTAAAAGGCATGACTCAAAGCAAAAGTGTAAAATGATCATTTTCTACCATGGTAAAATCAATCTCCAAATTGATAAACCTTATCCAGCATGTTACACATAATCTTCAACATCAAACATCAATATCTAGCATGATTAACATATGTCTCAAGAATGGTAAATGTCGTTCTCCAGTATGTTGACATTAGTCCAAGAATTATACAATTATTCTCTAGCATACTGACAATCATTCTCCAACCTGTTTTGCATGAATCAAAAGGCAGTCTTAATCTGAATCGATTAAGCATATTTCTAAGATGTTTTGGTGCTTAAAGAAAGGATCATCACAATCAAGAATGAGAAGCTATAGATCATATATTATTATCGCAGAAGAAAAACTGTAGAATGTCAAATCAAGAACATTCAAGGTTTAAAAAGTCAAGTATTTGGTCAAGTCTGATACATGACAACCATGCACCTTTTCAATGGTCATAATAGTTGTCGTTAGCCTCCTTGAAGCCTATAAAAGGAACCACAAGCTCAAGGTAGAAGTAGAACTTCAAGTAATAAGAACATCCATCAATCGCATACAGTTACATACTTGAAAGCTTCTCAATCGCAAAAAGAATCAGTTCTGAATTTCCTTCTCATATATCAAAATTACACTATTGAATTATTTTATGAAGTATCTATTCTCAAACACGAGTTAAGCATACTGGAATTCTACCAATCTCTTTAAATAATTATTCTGTAAACTCAAAACTATAAGGGTTGTTTCTTGTAAGACCCTTAATTTTTAAATTCTAATTTATGCAATTTTGGGATATTTTGTGTTAAATTGTTTAGGCATTTAGCTCAATTTTATTTTATTTTGGGAATTAAGTACCAAAAACATATTTTGTTAGAAAGGAAATAGAAAGAAAAACATCTCCCTACCTTGTGATTCTTCTTTTTCTTCCTCGGTTTCAAGCAAGTGTTGATGGGTTTTTTTTAAAAAAACAAACACAAACCTTCATTTTTCTTCTAGATCTAAGTTTCCATTCAAGAAGTGTCAGTAACGAAAGTAACTCATCTCTACACTACGGTGCCTGTGAGATAATTTATTTAAGGTGAAACACTTACTTCCTCCTCCTTTTTCCTAAATTCGTAAACTTTATTCGGTGGAGGGGTATTAGTGAAATTTTTGAGTTCTTAACAAATTCTTGTTGATTTTGTTAATAATGGTTTAAAAAAATTGATTTTTGATGTATTTGAGTTACGTAATGAGTTATTTTCAGATAAATGAGTTTGAACTAAAATCAAAATTTTACACACAAAAAATTAAAGTAGTTAAAGTTGTGAAAAAGTTCAAATTTTAACTAAGTTAAAGAGTTTGAGCAAAAAAGTTATATTGAAATTAAAATGTTTATAGTTAAAAATGTTACTCTTTTAATTAATCTTGGACTGAGTTTTAAAAGAAAAAGTTTCGAGTATTTTATTAACTCCCAATTTTGGTGCTTTGATAATCGAGGTGTGTATGTTTGATTTGGAAAATATTCATTTTATTTAGTTTTTAAGTAAATAATGTAGATTATTTGATTTTAAAAGTTTGGTGTGCAAAAAAGATAAAATTTTGGGAATTTTGTGGTGGTTAGATAAATTTTAGTTTTGAACAAATTGTTATAAATATTTATGTTTATGTAGTTAGTTCCTTGAGTCTCGAAAATGAATCGAGACCGTTGTCAACAAGTTAGCGATGGGGAGAACTCTGATATATTAATGTTTTTGTGGTGATTAAAGAAAATTAAAATATTTAATATATTTTGAAACAAATGCAACTATTTCAAAGAGTTATAACCTCAAAACTAGAAAAAAAAAAATTTAATTGATATCTTTTGTGTGGTTATGTAGTTATTTGGAACGAAAAAAAACTGAGTTATGGCAAAATTGAGAAAAATTTGTGGTTGTGTGAAAAATTTTGAGAAAATTATTTTAAAACATTTTGAAAAGTTGTTAGTCAATTCACTTTAAAATTAAAGGAATTTAATTTCTGAAAATATATTTTATATGTTGAAAATGTATTGTTGTTAATAGTACTATTAGGAGTAAACTCTTTTAGGAAAATATACTCTAAGGGGTTTAGGAGTAAGAAATGATTTTTAAGGTAGTTAAAGTTAAATGGATTAATTTGACTAAGTCAATCACTATTAGTTTAAAGATGTCGGCACGAATGAGATTTTTCGCTTTATTTGATTGTGGTAGTGATAACCGTTTGAAAAGCTATAACTAAGGTAAGGGCTCCTTCCAAATTTTTAGTTTGCATATATGGACTCTATATGTGGGGTTGGTGTATGATTAATGTGTGATTGTATGATAATTAATTTCAATGTGAATATATATTTTGAGTAAAAATACAGTTTGTTACATGTTATAAATTTATGATTGAATTTGATGTGATTAATGTATGATCAACATGTGAATTTGTGGAGATTAAGTTTGAGGTGATTATGTGTTCAAAACTGAAATATGTGTGTTTGATGTGTGTTTGATGTGTGTTGAGGTGTGGATTTGTGGTGAATTAAGTTTTGAAGTGATTATGTATTGATAACTAATAATATGTGGGTTATGAATTTTTTTGATGAAAATCTGTTTTAAGTGTACTTTGTGATAAGTTTGAAAAATTATTAGTGTTAAATGAGTATAAAAAAAAAAGAATATTTTAATAGCTATATTTACATAATGATTGATGTGGAAGAGTCAATGTATGCTCATGCATTCCATAGCTTGTGGTGATCGTGATGGGCCACAATGTCGGTGGTGATTGCGATGGGGCACAATGTTAAGTGGTGACCATAATGGGCCATAGGATGGTTCCATGTGATAGTTGCTCCATTTTATCCTTGTGAGGATTTAACTAATGTGTAAGGTATGTCATAGGCTACACTCTAGTAAATCATGCTAGTCTGTGAGAGATTGCACCATGGTAATTAGTATTGGCATGTGATAAGCGATACATTTATGATTTACGCCCCTCAAGAAGGGTTTTGTTTTGGAAATTTCTGAATCATGTGCATTGGCATATAAACATTACATTAGGGTGTTTGACACGTGAGTCATGTTTGTTGTAATATGATATTTATATATACATACTCTATTATTGTTTGTTTTCATGTCGTAATTGCTAAATGTTATTGCTTGTTTTTATGACGTAATTGTTAAATGTAATTTATTAATTTCGGTTGATGACCCTTTACGTTATTGTGGAAATTGGGCTTTTCCCTCAGATGATAACCGAGTTTGTTCCACCGACTGTTACCTTGACAACGGAAACGTCATTAGACTTCCCTGACCGAGACTCGCCGACTGCTTGGGTATATGACCCCATCTCAAGCGAGGCTACTTAAACGGGGAGGGTAGTGAGGACAAGTAGGAAAGCTGGAATAGTATACCTCGTGGAGCTCACTCGCGAGATGATCCACTATCTGGTACCTTTAGGATTAGTGCTCGGGATGAGTGGAGCATGGTAAGATACAAAGGATTCCTCAATTAGAGGGAGGCGATGGCCACCTTAGGAGCTAGAGATATAGTGGTTGGGTAAGGGATTGGTGGAAAGGATAAGGGGTTAATGCCAGTAGGAAGAGATATTGCAGGACCGTATAGGGAGGTCGAGTCAGAGCTTTCATTTCCGCTGAATGATCCCTTACCGACTCTCACTGAAATAGTGGACTGTTTTGAGATCCCATCGCCGCCGAAGCCACCTATCTCGTGGGTGGATCTGAATTCTGAGGAGACCAATCCTTCTATGGATGTTGATGATGAGAAGGTTACTCCGAAGAAGAATACTACTTCGTAAGGCACTTGCGGAGTGTGTGGAGGTCACCCATGTTATTGTAGTTGCTAGTGAATGATCATATTAGTTTGGTTATATAGGGACTTAATACCTTTGGTGGTCGTACTTATTTCATTTTGGGATGACTTTATTTATAGTATATATTGTCATTTGACTTTCGTTTGTTGGGTCCATGTTCCAGTTTTTTGACGTGCCCATGGGGGGATAACATTCTTGAAGTAGCGCTTTAGTGCAGGTGTCTGCTGTTAAAAATCGAGGTGTTACATTTATAGTTTGATTTGTTTTGTAGAAAATCCTTTTATGGTTAAAAGGTGAATTGTAAAATCCTCTCTAAAGATTGATAGGTGACTTGATGAAATCCTTTCTGTATGGAAAGGAATTACTATTATAGATCAAGGTTGATTTGAATAAACTTGTGTAAAATCAAGAACGTTCTCCGTTTGAATACTTAATTGAAAATCTCACTATTATGAGGATTTGACATATCCAGAGTTGAGTGAATCAAGATATATCATTGTATGATATCTCTTCCCTTATCTCTATTTACTTTTAGTCATTTTGATTATCAAGTTAATTAGATAATCTAAAACTTTGATTTTAACTAACTAATAACGTTCTTCGTTTTCAATTTCAAGAACTAAGAACGTAGTCTGTTTGCTTTTTCACAGCCAAGATCAAACCCTCTTCCTTGTAAATTGACATTGTTACTCCACTCTTGTTATCGTAGTGCAACAGAGTTGGCTCAGAAAAAGAGATACCAATATTACACAAAAGCCAACACAACCAAATTATTTCAGCAGTATATGAGAGATATACCCTGTCACTATGCCAAAAATGACATTTTATAGCGCCTTTTACAACGCTTATTAAATACAAGCGCTGTTGTAAATATATTTTAAAAATGACGGAGGATATACTTTTTTGACAAATGTTGTTGTAGGGTCATATAGCGCTTGAACATAATGTTTTCAAGGCTTTTACAGCACTTGTACACAAGCGCTATAAAATGAAGCGCCCTCACATAATGTTTTATAGCACTTTTGGAATGCTTTAAAAATAAGCACTGTAAAATATAGCACTCCCACCTGATGTTACATAGTTTTTACAACGCTTTTTGGACAAGCATTGTAAAAGACTTGCGCTTTCAAATAATTAAATGATCTATTAGAGCCCTTTTTTTTACAAGCGCTATAAAAGACTTGCGCTTTCAAATAATTAAATGACCTATTAGAGCGATTTTGATACAAGCGTTGTAAAAGCCTTGCGCTTTCACATAATTAAAGGACCTATTAGAGCGCTTATTACACAAGCGCTGTAAAAACATTCACTTGAAATAAAAATCACTTACTTTAAATAAATAAAAACAAATTTACGAACCCTCATCTCCTCTACTCTGGGAACCCTTCTCTCCTCAACGTACTGTGCGGCCATCTACTACTACTCCTTTATAAAAAATTGGATACGTTGTCTCAAGTATTATAAAATCTTTTCTTTTTTGGAATTTGTTGATCTGTTCTGTTTTGAAATCTTTTCTGTTTTGAAATTTTTATATATATAATGGACCTTGGTTTCTATTTTCCAATATTAGATATGTGTACTATATATTGGTATAATGTTATCAGTAGCTTATTATTTTTGTGACTACATTTATATAGGTCAGATAATAAGGACTTAAAATGGATGTCTTCCAATCGATTGTTAAAAGAGTATGAAAATGAAGTGAAGGAGTTTGTTGAGTTTGTAGTGAAGAATGCAAAAGATCCAAATATATTTGTTTGTCTTTGTCTAAAATGTTGTTTTGGAAAACGCGTTAAATAAGATGAATTGGAAAGACATTTAGTACGGAATGGAATTGATCAAAGCTATACATGTTGGATAAGACATGGTGAGAGAAAAAAAGGAAACATTAATTTTTGAGAATGGTTCGACATATGCTTCAACTGATTTCGACACAAATACATATGAGCCGGACCGAGTTGAGGAGATTGCAAAAGCAATTGAAGAAGATCTTCGGGATTGTCCTAAAATGTTTGAGAGTTTGTTAAGTTATGCAGAGAAACCATTATATAATGGTTGTACTAAATTCACAAGACTATCGGCGATATTAAAGTTGTACAATTTAAAAGCGAGTAATGGATGGTATGATAAAAGCTTCACATAATTATTAACACTCTTAAAAGATATGTTGTTAGATGATAATGAATTTCCCAATCGAACCTACGAGGCTAAACGGATTTTTTGCTCTATTGGCATGAGTTATGAAAGGATTCATGCGTGTCCTAGCCATTGCATTTTATTTCAAAACGATAATGAATTACTAAAGGTGTGTCCCAAATGCAATGTCTCTCGATATAAGAAGAAAGAATCTACTCTAGCAAAAGTCGTGTGGTATTTTCCTATAATACCAAGATTTAGGCGCATCTATCACAATGTAGAAGATTCAAAACACTTGACATGGCATGCAGATGAAGCAATTAGAGATAGAAAGTTTAGGCACCCTGTAGATTCTCCACAATGGGCAAAAATTGATCACAAGTATCCTGAATTCGGGATAGAGTCGAGAAATCTACGACTTGCACTTTCTACTGATGGAATGAATCCACATGGTCTTCAAAGCATCTCACACAACATGTGGCCTGTGATTTTGTTGATTTATAACCTACCTCCATGGTTATGTATGAAGCGTAAGTTTATGATATTGTCTCTGTTAATTTCTGGGCCCAAACAACCGGGGAATGATATCAACATATACTTGACTCCTTTAATTGAAGATTTAAAAATTATGTGGGAGACAGGTGTGGAAGTTTATGATGGGTATAAGAAAGAATGTCTCAATTTGAGGGCTATGTTATTCGGCGCAATTAATGATTTTCCAGCATATGGTAATTTATGAGGATATAGCATTAATGGTCAGTGTGCATGTCCTATATGTAAAGAGAGTACAAATTGGATGCGGTTGAAACATTGTAAGAAAAATGTATTTCTTAGACATCATAGATTTTTACCTTAAAGTCATTAGTATTATGGGTGAGAAATGAATTAAATGGAAAATCAGAGGAAGGTAAAGCTCCTTTAGCACCGACTGGATATCAAATACTTGAAAAAGTACAAGGTTTGACCAATAAATTTGGCCGACCTTTTGCGGGAGAGCTGGTCAAAACTGGGTGGTAGAAAGAGTCAATTTTCTTTGAATTACCATATTGGAAGTCACTGTATATAAGACATTTCGTCGATGTGATGCATATTGAAAAAAATGTATTTGATAGTATTATTGGTACGTTAATCAATGTTCCAGGAAAGTCTAAAGATGGTATCAATGCAAGATTGGACTTGGTCGATATGGGAATAAGAAATGAATTGGGTCCGGTAAAGAAAGGCAATCGCACATATGTACCTCCAGTCGCTCATAGTCTATCTAGAAAGGAAAAAATTATGTTATGTAAATTTCTACATGAAGTTAAAGTTCCAAAAGGATACTCTTCAAACATTAACAATTTATTTTGTATGAAAGACCTCAAGTTAAAAGGTTTGAAGACCCATGATTGTCATATTCTAATGGAGTATTTGCTACCAATAGGTATACGTTCTATTTTACCTGAAAAATTTCAACGAGCCATAACTAGATTATGTTTCTTCTTCAGTGAAATTTGTAGTAAAGTGATCGACCCTCAGAAATTACCGACATTATAGAGGGAAATTGTTGTTACTTTGTGTGAGCTTGAAATGTATTTCCCACCATCGTTTTTTTATATAATGGTTCACCATACTGCTCACCTTGTTAAGGAGACATAACTTTGTGGGCCAGCTTATATGAGATGGATGTATCCGATATAACCATATATGAAAATATTAAGAGGGTACGTAAAAAGTAGAAGTCGACCAGAAGGTCGTATTGCTGAACGGTACATTGTCGAAGAAGTTGCTGAATTTTGTATTGAATATCTGTCCAATATTGAATCCATAGGGCTTCCCATGTCTCTTCATTTGGGAAGAATATCAGGAGAAGGGATAATTGGAAGGAGACTAATGACTATATCAAGGACAGAATGGGAGCTGACACAATTTTATGTTCTGCACAATGATGATGCGATGCATGTCTCAAGTGCAAAAGAAAAAAACTCAATATATGCAAATCTATCATATTTTGGGGTTATTGAGCTCATATGGGAGTTAGACTATACAATGTTTCGTGTTCCCATATTTGGTTTCAAGTGGGTCGATAATAATAATAATGGCGTTCAGATGGATGAGTCAGGGTTCTTGCTTGTCAATTTTAATAGGGTGAGATACAAAGACGAGTCTTTTATTTTAGCGTCGCAAGCTCAACAAGTGTTTTATGTCACTGATCCTGCTGATGATAAATGGTTCGTTGTCCTATCGACTAATAAAATAAGTGATGCTAACAATAATGATGAAGATGTTAGTAATGATCTTTTATTTGCAACATCACAAACACATGAAATTGATTCAATTGATGATGGTTTATATCTTAGAGAAGATCATGATGAGGGAATTTGGATTAATCCATCGTTTCATATCGTTAATGGACAAACAAATGTGAATCCCACCAAGAAAAGAAGAATGCAATCTTAATGTACATGTGTAATTGTTTTATATAAGCCATGTAATATGAACTGAGTTCATGTAATTTAATTGTTTGATCTACCATAATTGAGCATTTTAGTATTTAGCTTGAACTGTATTTGATTTTCTGCTTATATTTAGCTTGATCTTAGTGTTTTATACTAAGTTTGTGTAATTTAATGTACGTTTGACCTACCATAACTAATTTTCTACTTATATTGAACTTGAAAACTTTATTTTAGTATTGGGAATTCATCTTGAACTGATCATCCCAATATGAGATGACCATGTAATTTAGCATTGATATATATATATATATATATAGGTATTGAACAAATTATTTGGAAGAAAAAAAATCCAAATATAGGTATTTTACTTGAACTGAACTGAATATAAACTTGTAATTTTATAGCGCTTTTGTCCATAAGCGCTATGAAAAGCCTTTAAAATAAAATAAGGAGGTCACAAAGCTTTGTTTTATACTAAGTTAAAGATCTTTTACAGCGCTTTTCCCACAAGCGCTGTAAAAAGGCTTTTAAAAATAAAATAAGGAGGTCTTTTATAGCGCTTTTTCAACAAGCACAGTAAAAAGCTTTTAAAAAGACAGTCATATTACATAAGAAAACAAACAGGTCTTTTACAACGTTTTTTGCACAAGCGCTGTAAAAAGTCTTTTAAAAATAAAATATGGAGGTCTTTTAGAGCGCTTTTCCAACAAGCGCTGTAAAAGGCTTCTAAAACAGCATTGTAATAGGGTTTTATATATAACAGTAAACCGCTTCAGTTTCCTCTTCATTACGTAAACTTCACTACGATAGTGTCCTCCTCCTATTCATCGTTCTTCTTATTGCGAACCATATCATATGTGTTAGTATCCCATTGCGAACCATACTTCCACTATCATATCTCTCATTGCGAACTATATTTATACTATCATCATCCTCAATATGAACCATCTATTATCATTGAAATAAGTAACCCTCATTACGTATTTCTACGAACCATACTTTGTCCATTCGTATTTCTGTGTAACACCCCGTTTTTCAAAGCGAGGGTGTATTTTTTATTTCAAAAGAAATCAAAATACAACAGAGAAATAAATAAGGTAAAACCTTTGGATAAATAATTAAGTCATTAAAATTTACAAGCAGCGGAAAAGTTTTTCAAAATATAAATCCAAAGCATGTCCTGATGTCAACAATAGTACAGGTACATCCTTTCAACTTAACATAAAGGTAACCCAAAAGAAAGACACATGTGTCCTGAGTGACAACCTAGTCTGATCATTCTATACATAACCAAAAAAAACTATACGCCTTGAGTAATCTCCACGCGCCCCGTGAGATTCTCCTAACGTAGCTCCAATCAAGCACTCCCATCCACATTCCCATCCAGAGGGTATGAACCGGTAGGATCATCCTGACTCTCATCTGAGGGCAAAGCCCAGATTTCCACAATAATTGTAAAGGGTCACCAACCGAAATTAACAGTTAACATATAACATTTAAGTTTTAAAATGCACAAAATAACATTTCAACTTAGCATACACCTTAAAAGGGTTTCTATATGCCAAACATGCATACACAAAGTTGAAAAATGAAGTTTTTAACAAAACAACACTGTTGTATTCGAATACAGCATCTTTGTATTCGAATACAAGGCTATTTCAGCATTCAGCAGCAAAACAGCATGTCTGCATTCGACTATAACAGTCTGTATTCGACTACACAGTAAGTCAGTGGCAAAACAGCATGTCTGTATTCAACTACAACAGTCTGTATTCGACTACACAGTAAGTCAGTGGCAAAACAACATGTTTGTATTCGAATACAGCTTGCTGTATTCAATTACACATCAGACAGCAGCAGAAAAACAGCAAAATTCAGCATTTTTCAGCTTTTCAAAGGGTTTCGAAATCAATCAACACTTATCCACCACTCCAAACAATCAAACTTAGCAATTATAGCGCAATCACCACGACATCTTGAGTTTCGAAACAATTTTGAAATCAATCACACTTACCCACAACTCCAAAACAAAACACTTAGCGATTATAACACAATTACGACGACATCTTAAGTTTCAAAATGGTTTTGCAATCAATCATGATATCACACAATTCCCAAACATGCACACTTGGCAATTATAACACAATCACCACAACAACCTTAGTTTCAAAATAGTTTTGCAACCGAACACACTATCACACAATTCCAAAACGTAACACTTAGCAAATAAAACCCCAATTACCACCACAACTTAAGTTCAAACACTCAATCATAAACTTGAATCAAACACACTTACACACAATCTGTTCCAAAACATAGCACTTAGTAATATCATCACAATCATAAATTTGAATCAAACACGACTCGTGTGCCGAACACCCTAATGCAATGCGTATATGCCAAAATGCATGGACTCGGAATTCCAAACCAAAACCCTCCTCGAAGGGCCGTAAATCATAATTGTACCGCCTATTGCAGGCCAAAGTACCAATTACCGAGGTGCCACCTATCACGGGTCTGCACGATTTACTAAAAAGCGTAAACCATAAACGTACTGCCTATCACGGGCCCGTATCGTTTACCAAGGTGCCACCTATCACAGGTCTGCACGGCTTACTAAAAAGAACGTAAATTGTAAAGGTACCGCCTATCACAGGCCAAAGTACTCTTTACCGAGGTGCCACCTATCACGGGTCTGCACAATTTACAAAAAAAACCGTAAGTCGTAAATGTACCGCCTATCACGGGCCAAAGTACAATTTACCAAGGTGCCACCTATCACGGGTCTGCACAACTTACAAAAACGTAAATCATAAATGTACCGCCTATCACAGGCCAAAGTACTATTTATCAAGGTGCCACCTATCACGGGTCTGCACGATTTACAAAAAGCATGAAAATGCATGAGCGTATACTGACTCCATTCACAACAATCGTTAAGCAAATGCAGTTATTAAAAGATTCCCCATTTTTAACACTCATTTGACTTAAACGATTTTCACACCAAACATTAAGCAAACAGACATATTAAGAGATTCCCCATTCTTAATATACTTTTGACTTAAACGATTTCCACAACAAAACATTCAGTAAATAAGACATTAAGAGATTCCCCATTCTTAATACTCATTTAACTGAAACGATTTTTCAAAAACAAACATTAAGTAAACAAGACATTAAGAGATTCCCTATTCTTAATTCTCATTTAACTTAAACGATTTTCAAAACAACATTAAGTAACCGAGACATTAAGAGATTCCTCATTCTTAACGCGCAGTTAACTTAAACAATTTTCAAAACAAACTTCAAGTAAATATGACATTAAGAGATTCCCCATTCTTAATTCTCATTTAACTTAAACGATTTTCCCAAAACTCTCATTAAGTATGCAAGACATTAAGAGATTCCCCATTCTTAATACTCGTTTAACTTAATGGTTTTCAAATCCCACACAAAAACAAACTCAAACGTACATTCACATTCAATCTGTAACTTACACAAAATCATTTTTCCACACAAGCCACACAAAACACATCTCAAACATGTTATCAAATTCCATCCAAATCAATAAACCATTCACACCAAATCACATCAATCAACAAACATCAAGTATGAACACGCCAAGTACGATGAACACAAATCACGAATTCATAACACTCAAATACATCAAATTTCATTTACTCAAAATTATACATAAATGAGTTAAATTCATTTTCTCCAATTCAATACACCAACCCTAATCAAATTCTTTTCAACACAACTACAGATAAGGCCCTAAATGCAAACTAAAAGTTTGGAAGGAGCCCTTACCTTCAATTTAGCTTTTTCGTTCGATTTCGGTACCGTGAGGAAATCCGGTAAAATCCCCGCTCGCAACGCCGCTTCCAAAGTTAGCTCACTAGCACCGTAGTGTAGTGGTGAGCAACTTTCCCTTCAATCACTTCTTGAAACGACGCTTAGATCTAGATGAAACGGGGAGATTTGAGTTTGAATCCCTAATACCGTTTTTCTCCGTTTTCGAATCAAAGAGGAAGAATGAAGTTGAGAAATCCTTGTCCTGTCACCCACTATCAGTTGCGAAATCAAGGGAAAGAAAAGGAAGCAAAAACGAGCAACAATGGAGGAAGGGAGAAATTGAACTTCTTGCGCGAGGCAGTGAAGAAGGAGATGGAAAATTCTGATTTTCTCTCCTTTGTATTTCCTTTCTCTCTTTTTCTTTCTTTTCTACTTCTCTTCTCTTTATTTCTTTCTTTCCCTTTTCTTTATATATATATATATATATATATATATATATATATATATATATTAATAATAATTAACAAATATCTCCAACTCTTCAGATATTTATTAAATTACTCTTTTACCCAAAACACATTAAACTATTCGTAAAAGATTCACCGCAGTTAATTTAATTTATTTATCGACGAGTAACTCTAATCGGGCATCAAAATATCTTTTTGATCATATAAACTCCTAAATATTAATAACTTGGCTAAAAAGCCCCTGAGTTCAATACCATAATCCATTAACATACATAAGGTATAATTTAAAATTATGGGTCTTACATTACTACCCCCTTAAAATTAGTTTCGTCCTCGAAACTATGCGTCGATAAATAACTCTGGGTGTTGTTCTCTCATCTTACTCTCCAGTTCCCAAGTCGCATCTGCAGTAATTGGGTTCCAAATCACCTTGACTAACAAAACATCCTTGGTCCTCAATCGCTTGATCTTCCTGTCATCAATTCTCACAGGTGGTACTTCAAACGACAGGTTGTCCTTTAGCTGTATTGTGTCTGGTTCGATCACATGAGATGGATCTGCAAGATATTTCCTCAATTGTGACACATGAAACACGTCATGAATATTAGACAGCATCGGAGGTAATGCTATCCGATAAGCAACAGGCCTAATTCGTGCAGAAATCTGGTATGGTCCAATGAAATTCGGAGTCAACTTCTTCGATTTCAATGCTCTACCAACTCCGGTAGTAGGTGTGACTCTTAGAAATACATGGTCACCCTGTTCGAATTCCAAAAGTCTGCGACGCTTGTCCGCATAACTCTTCTGACGATCCTGTGAAGTCCTCATTTTCTCCTTGATCTTCCTCACCTTAGCTGTAATCTGTTGCACCATCTCGGGTCCGACGATCATATTTTCACCGTCCTTATACCAACATAAGGGCGTTTGACACTTCCACCCGTATAAAGTCTCATATGGCGCCATTCCAATACTTGCGTAGAAACTATTGTTGTAGGTGAACTCAATCAATGGAAGTACATCATCCCAACTTCCTCGATCATCATACACATGCTCTCAACAGATCTTCAAGGGACTGATTCGTCCTTTCAGTCTGTCCGTCCGTTTGGGGATGGTAAGCTGAACTCAATCGTAGTTTCGTTCTCAATGCTTCGTGCAATGCTCCCCAAAAATGTGATGTGAACTTCGGATCACGGTCTGATACGATACTCGATGGTACCCCGTGTAACCGCACAATTTCAGCAATGTAGATCTCTGTTAGCTGATCTACCTTATAGGTGGTCTTTACTGGCAAAAAGTGTGCAGATTTAGTCAATCGATCCACTATTACCCATATAGAATCATTCTTTCTCCTCGTTTTGGGCAATCCAGTAATAAAATCCATGGAAATGCTGTCCCACTTCCATTCAGGTATATCTAAAGGTTGCAACATCCCAGTAGGTCGCTGATGTTCCACCTTCGCTTTCTGAAAAGTTAAGCAAGTGGACACGTACTCCGCTACATGTTTCTTCATTCCTGGCCACCAATAATTCTGTCTCAAATCCTGATACATTTTTGTTGCTCCAGGATGAATACTCAACTTACTCTTATGCGCCTCTTCTAAAATCGCTTTCCTCATATTTGTGATTTCTGGTACACAAATCCTACCATTGCATCGCAAAATATTATCCGATCCAACCTTGAAATCTGTTGTCTTCCCTTGCACTATTAGGTTCCTCTTCTCTTGAATCAAGACGTCATCTTGAGAATTTGCAATGTCTTCAAGTAGTCCACTTGAAATCTTAATCATTCCGAATCTCAAAATTCCCGGTGCAAACTCTACGTTCAAGTGTAGGTCTCTAAAAGCTTCCCACAACTCTTGTTGTTTAGCCACAATTGTTGAAGACATCGATACACTTCTTCTACTCAACGCATCAGCCACTACATTGGCCTTCCTAGGGTGGTACTGTAGTGTGAAATCAAAATCCTTAAGAGTCTCCATCCATCTTCTTTGACGCATGTTCAATTCCTTTTGATCAAACAAATATTTCAAACTCTTATGGTCACTGAACACGGTGAATGTGCACCCATATAAGTAGTGCCTCCAGATCTTCAATGCAAAAACAACCGCAACAAGCTCCAAATCATGAGTAGGATAGTTTCTCTCATGAATCTTCAATTGCCTGGAGGCATAAGCTACAACTTTCTTGTGTTGCATCAGAACACATCCCAACCCTTGGTGAGACGCATCACAATAAACTTCATAGGGTTCATCTGATTGCGGTAACACCAACACTAGTGAGGTCGTCAATTTCGTCTTTAGTAACTGAAAATTTTCCTCACACTTCTCCGTCCATGCGAAAGGTTGATCTTTTCTGGTAAGTTGTGTCAATGGGGCCACAATCTTAGCAAAACCTTCAATAAACCTCCTGTAGTACCCTGCCAGTCCAACAAAAATTCGTATGTCTGTGATAGTCTGAGGCTGTTTCCAAGCAAGAACCGCCTCAATCTTAGCCGGATCTACAGCGATCCCTTCCTTGGTTATCACATGTCCCAAGAAATTCACTTTTTCTAGCCAAAATTCACACTTCGATAGATTGGCATACAATCGTTTCTCGCGTAAAATCTCAAGAACTTGACGTAAATGTTCTCCATGCTCTTCTTCAGTTCTCGAATAAATCAATATATCATCAATGAATACCACCACGAACTTATCAAGGAATAGACTAAAGATTATGTTCATGTAGTCCATGAAAATTGTTGGTGCATTGGTAACCCCAAACGGCATAACCTGATATTCATAATGCCCATAACGGGTTCGGAAAGCAGTTTTCTGAATGTCTCCTTCCCTTACTCGAATATGATGATAACCCGACTTCAAGTCAATCTTCGAAAATATCGTGGCCCCTCTCAATTGATCCATTAAATCATCGATGCGTGGCAAAGGATAACGATTCTTAATAGTTGCCTTATTAAGCTGTCTATAATCCACGCATAAGCGTGAGCTTCCGTCCTTCTTCTTCACTAGCAAAACTGGAGCTCCCCATGGCGATACGCTTGGTCTAATAAATTTCCTTTTCAACAAATCTTCAATTTGGCCCTTGAGCTCATTCAATTCCAATGGGGACATTCAGTAGGGCGCGATGGAAATTGGTCCCGTTCATGGGTGCAAATCAATGAAAAATTCAACTTCTCTTACCGGTGGCAATCCTGGAATTTTCGTTGGAAATACATCCCGGTACTCATTGACAAGTGTCGCATCTTCTATGTTCACATTTATCTTCGCCTCCACATGGGCCAGAGACAAAAACTCATGAGTCCCTTCACCTAGCGACACTTGGAGTTTGTTAGCGGCTAAATACTTAACAACTCCTGGTTCGGGGAAAAGAACCAATTTGCGAGCACAATCTAAGATCACATAATGATATGACATCCAATCCATATCGAGAATGACCTCGAGTGATTGTAGAGGTAAACAAATCAAATTAACCATGAAATCCCTATTCTGAATAGTTATTTGACAATGTAAACATGCAGAATTTACTGTCAAAGTCTTAGCAGGCGTGGAAACAACCAAATCAAAAGGTAAAGCAGACACAGATAACTTCAAACGATTCACACAATCCATAGCAATGAAGGAATGGGTCGCCCCCGAGTCAAAAAGTGCAGTTAGAGTGTTACCTGCAATCTCACAGTCACGCTGAATCAGATTGCCAGATGGATTCCCCTCTTCAGCACTCACACAATAAATGCGTCCTCTAGCAGTAGGACGAGTAGCCCTAGCTACATTCACAACTGGTTCTGCCTTCGGAGCCGTGCAATCCTTTGCCTTGTGTCCTGGCTTCTGACAATTGTAGCAGGTGAGAGTATTAGGGGTACAAGCGTTAGCATAATGTCCATCTTCTCCACATCGGAAACATCGAACCACTCATCCCAATTGTCTCCCAAAATTCTAGTTCCCTGGGCGATTTTGCCCACTGTTGTTAGTTCGTGGTCGATCATAAGGTTTTGAAACTTGTTTCCCTTTGTTGTTCTGATAATTCACCCGACTGGGCCCTCCTACATTAAAATTTCCTCCTCGGCTAGCTCTCTTGTTCTTCATATCCCCAACTTCCCTACATTTTTCCACGAGAACTTGGAAACGTTGAATTCCCAAGGGCAAGACTGAGTCTTGAATCTCATACTTTAGTTCGTCTTGGAAACGATGACACATGAATGGTTCATCAATCTCTTCACGGAAAAACCTGAAATGTCTCGATAGTGATTCAAACTTAGCGGCATATTCGCCCACGGTCATGTTCCCCTGATGCAGTTTCAGGAAATCATCACCCAGCTTAGTCCTGGTGCTCATCGAGAAGTATTTGTCTAAAAACTTCCTTTTGAATGATTCCCAGTTCACCTCCTCGTTAGCCGATCTCATCAACAATCTTGCACTCCTCCATCAGTACTCAGCATCCCCCAATAGCATATAAGAGGCATAATTGACCTTCACTGCCGCCTAACAGTTAATCATTTCGATGATCTTCTCCACTTCTTGGATCCACTGATCCGCTTTCTCTGAGTTCTCATCCCCCTTAAACTTGGGAGGATTGTAACGAAGGAAGTCTTCTAACCCTCTTGACTCCGCAGCACGGATCTCTCTTTCCCTCTTTTCGAGATCGCGTTGAGTCTTAGCAGCAGTCTATGCAGCAATAGAAGCAGCCATGTTATTCATAGCCTCCACCATTCGATCATCCCTATTGGCATTGGCTCTCGGGATGTCATTCCTCCTTGGCGGCATGGTTTTCCTATAAAACCATCATCAAGTAGAGTCTTAACACTACTTCAATAATTCCAAAATAACATTCCGACCACATCAGCACATAATAATTATTCTGAACTTGACAACTCAAACCACCTAAACCGACACATGATCAGACAACAACTCCTAACCTACAATCTATAACTAAAGGTTCCACAGCCCCCAAAGAAAACCAAACCAAAGCTCTGATACCACAATGTAACACCCCGTTTTTCAAAGCGAGGGTGTATTTTTTTTTCAAAAGAAATCAAAATACAACAGAGAAATAAATAAGGTAAAACCTTTGGATAAATAATTAAGTCATTAAAATTTACAAGCAGCGGAAAAGTTTTTCAAAATATAAATCCAAAGCATGTCCTGATGTCAACAATAGTACAGGTACATCCTTTCAACTTAACATAAAGGTAACCCAAAAGAAAGACACATGTGTCCTGAGTGACAACCTAGTCTGATCATTCTATACATAACCAAAAAAAACTATACGCCTTGAGTAATCTCCACGCGCCCCGTGAGATTCTCCTAACGTAGCTCCAATCAAGCACTCCCATCCACATTCCCATCTGGAGGGTACGAATCGGTAGGATCATCCTGACTCTCATCTGAGGGCAAAGCCCAGATTTCCACAATAATTATAAAGGGTCACCAACCGAAATTAACAGTTAACACATAACATTTAAGTTTTAAAATGCACAAAATAACATTTCAACTTAGCATACACCTTAAAAGAGTTTCTATATGCCAAACATGCATACACAAAGTTGAAAAATGAAGTTTTTAACAAAACAACACTGTTGTATTCGAATACAGCATCTTTGTATTCGAATACAAGGCTATTTCAGCATTCAGCAGCAAAACAACATGTCTGTATTCGACTACAATAGTCTGTATTTGACTACACAGTAAGTCAGTGGCAAAACAGCATGTCTGTATTCGACTACAATAGTTTGTATTCGACTACACAGTAAGTCAGTGGCAAAACAGCATGTCTGTATTCGAATACAGCAAGCTGTATTCGAATACACATCAGACAGCAGCAGAAAAACAGCAAAATTCAGCATTTTTCAGCTTTTCAAAGGGTTTCGAAATAAATCAACACTTATCCACCACTCCAAACAATCAAACTTAGCAATTATAGCGCAATCACCACGACATCTTGAGTTTCGAAACAATTTTGAAATCAATCACACTTACCCACAACTCCAAAACAAAACACTTAGCGATTATAACACAATTACGACGACATCTTAAGTTTCAAAATGGTTTTGCAATCAATCATGATATCACACAATTCCCAAACATCCACACTTGGCAATTATAACACAATCACCACAACAACCTTAGTTTCAAAATAGTTTTGCAACCAAACACACTATCACACAATTCCAAAATATAACACTTAGCAAATAAAACCCCATTTACCACCACAACTTAAGTTCAAACACTCAATCATAAACTTGAATCAAACACACTTACACACAATCTGTTCCAAAACATAGCACTTAGTAATATCATCACAATCATAAATTTGAACCAAACACGACTCGTGTGCCGAGCACCCTAATGCAATGCGTATATGCCAAAATGCATGGACTCGGAATTCCAAACCAAAACCCTCCTCGAAGGGCCGTAAATCATAATTGTACCGTCTATCGCAGGCCAAAGTATCAATTACCGAGGTGCCACCTATCACGGGTCTGCACGATTTACTAAAAAGCGTAAACCATAAACATACTGCCTATCACGGGCCCGTATCGTTTACCAAGGTGCCACCTATCACGGGTCTGCACGGATTACTAAAAAGAACGTAAATTGTAAAGGTACCGCCTATCACAGGCCAAAGTACTCTTTACCGAGGTGCCACCTATCACGGGTCTGCACAATTTACAAAAAAAACCGTAAGTCGTAAATGTACCGCCTATCACGGGCCAAAGTACAATTTACCAAGGTGCCACCTATCACGGGTCTGCACAACTTACAAAATCGTAAATCATAAATGTACCGCCTATCACAGGCCAAAGTACTATTTATCAAGGTGCCACCTATCACGGGTCTGCACGATTTACAAAAAGCATGAAAATGCATGAGCGTATACTGACTCCATTCACAACAATCGTTAAGCAAATGCAGTTATTAAAAGATTCCCCATTTTTAACACTCATTTGACTTAAACGATTTTCACGCCAAACATTAAGCAAACAGACATATTAAGAGATTCCCCATTCTTAATATACTTTTGACTTAAACGATTTCCACAACAAAACATTCAGTAAATAAGACATTAAGAGATTCCCCATTCTTAATACTCATTTAACTGAAACGATTTTTCAAAAACAAACATTAAGTAAACAAGACATTAAGAGATTCCCCATTCTTAATTCTCATTTAACTTAAACGATTTTCAAAACAACATTAAGTAACCGAGACATTAAGAGATTCCTCATTCTTAACGTGCAGTTAACTTAAACAATTTTCAAAACAAACTTCAAGTAAATATGACATTAAGAGATTCCCCATTCTTAATTCTCATTTAACTTAAACGATTTTCCCAAAACTCTCATTAAGTATGCAAGACATTAAGAGATTCCCCATTCTTAATACTCGTTTAACTTAATGGTTTTCAAATCCCACACAAAAACAAACTCAAACGTACATTCACATTCAATCTGTAACTTACACAAAATCATTTTTCCACACAAGCCACACAAAACACATCTCAAACATGTTATCAAATTCCATCCAAATCAATAAACCATTCACACCAAATCACATCAATCAACAAACATCAAGTATGAACACGCCAAGTACGATGAACACAAATCACGAATTCATAACACTCAAATACATCAAATTTCATTTACTCAAAATTATACATAAATGAGTTAAATTCATTTTCTCCAATTCAATACACCAACCCTAATCAAATTCTTTTCCACACAACTACAGATAAGGCCCTAAATGCAAACTAAAAGTTTGGAAGGAGCCTTTACCTTCAATTTAGCTTTTTCGTTTGATTTCGGTACCGTGAGCAAATCCGGTAAAATCTCCGCTCGCAACGCCGCTTCCAAAGTTAGCTCACTAGCACCGTAGTATAGTGGTGAGCAACTTTTCTTTCTATCACTTCTTGAAACGACGCTTAGATCTAGATGAAACGGGGATATTTGAGTTTGAATCCCTAATACTATTTTTCTCCGTTTTCGAATCAAAGAGGAAGAATGAAGTTGAGAAATCCTTGTCCTATCACCCACTATCAGTTGCGAACTCAAGGGAAAGAAAAGGAAGCAAAAACGAGCAACAATGGAGGAAGGGAGAAATTGAACTTCTTGCGCGAGGCAGTGAGGAAGGAGATGGAAAATTCTAATTTTCTCTCCTTTGTATTTCCTTTCTCTCTTTTTCTTTCTTTTCTCCTTCTCTTCTCTTTATTTCTTTCTTTTCCTTTTCTTTATATATAAATATAAATATATATATATATATATATTAATAATAATTAACAAATATCTCCAACTCTTCAGATATTTATTAAATTACTCTTTTGCCCAAAACACATTAAACTATTCGTAAAAGATTCACCGCAGTTAATTTAATTTATTTATCGACGAGTAACTCTAATCGGGCATCAAAATATCTTTTTGATCATATAAACTCCAAAATATTAATAACTTGGCTAAAAAGCCCCTGAGTTCAATACCAAAATCCATTACATACATAAGGTATAATTTAAAATTATGGGTCTTACATTCTGCGCATTCAGGTGTTCCTTCTCCTACGAACCCTACGTATTTTTTCTCACTATTTTGGTATTGATGTTATTAATTTTTTGTTGTCTAAAATGCATGTTGAACTTATACTGATACGTACTTAGACTACTGCATGTTGAACTTGTTGTAGATAATTGGATACCAACAAGGATTTAGATTGTCAAAATGAGGAAGTTGTCAACACTAAGACTTACGAAAATGAAGTCAAATGTGGTGCAACCATCATGCAAAATGTCATAAAAGCAAGGAGCATTGGCATAAAATTTGAGGTATACTATACTCTGTTTGTTGTTTATTTTTTATCTTTTTTGAAAGCATGTACTTACTATATGAGTTTATTAGGTTGGATGGAATGAGAGTGTTCAGCCAATTGACCCCAACAACCTCATGTTTGTAAGTTACATTGGGGCTGTTGTTCGTCAGAATATCCCCATCACAATTGACGATTGGAGAGATAAGGCGGATAAGGATGTGAAAGATATACTGTGGAATGATATACAAGTAACTTTTTTGATCCACTTTTTTGTCATTTATAATTTTTTCCATTGAAATACTTTACTCAAACTATATCTTTAATTATTTTGTTTGTAGACTGCTTTTGTTGTTGACATGGTGAGAAAGAATTACATGTTGACAGTTGTCGGGAAAGTACATCGGGGTTTTAGATGTCACCTCTCAAATTTTTATCTAAAAGATCGCGAAGGAAATATCAATGTTGAAGATCCAGAAATAAATAAACATTATGTATCAAATGAAGAATGGAGCGCATTTGTAGCAAAATGTTCGAACCCTGCATTTGTGGTAAGTGATTAATTTATTAGTATTTGTGTTTTATTATTCATATTCATAGCGTATTTTAAATTTTTACACGATTGTTATTTTTTTATATAGAATATAAGTAAGGCAAATCGCTAGAGGGAAAATAATCCGACGCACCCATACAAAAAATCATGTATGGGATATGCACGTCTAGAGCAAAAACTTGTAAGTAATTAAACATTGATTTTATATAATGTGGTACATTATAAACTATAGTTTCTAACTAATATTTTGTTTATGATCTTAACGAATAGCAACAAGACACTCAATCCGATCAACCGTTGGGTCGTCATATCTTGTAGAAAGAAGCTCGTGTAAATAAGGATGGAGTGGTTGATAACGAAAATGTTCAAAAAGTAATAGAACTTTGTGTAAGTATATTATCACTTTAATATTTTTTAATATTGTATTTTAAAAATGATATTGAACTTATATTTTTAATCCTACGTGTATTTTAGGAGAATCTCGAACAAATTTCGAAAAATTAAGAGGACAACAAAGCTAGTTACAGGGACATTCTCGGTAAAGTGTAGTATTAGTCCCCCTATTTTAGCTGAATCACGAAAGAAGTCCCCCCATTTTGTTTATCCGCAGTTTTGGTCCCCCAAATAGAACTTTAGTCCAAATTTTGATGAAATTTCATTTTTTTTTTGCATTTATTTAAGTCACATCATGCCTCAAGATCTCATTTGCAACAATTGTATATGAAATCTATGATCATAAATAGTGTAGTACGACTTTAAAAAAAATGAAATTTCATCAAGTTTTGGACCAAAATTCTGTTTGGGGGACCAAAACTGAGGAGAAACAAATTGGGGGGACTAGTTTTACGATTCAGCTAAAATAGGAGGACCAAAATTGCAATTAAGCCTTAAGAATATTGACAATGTACTTGGAATGAGAAAAAAGGTAGCCCTTAGTAGAATAGACAACTTCAATCCCCAAGAAATAATGAAGTGTTCGCAAGTTCTTCATCTCAAACTGCTTGGCTAACTGCAAATTCAACTCATTGATTCCGCTAACATCATCACTTGTAATAATCATATCATCAACACACAAAGAAATTATAATGCAACCATAATTGGTAGACCTTATAAATAATGCATAATCATGTTCATAGAGCGAAAACCAAGAGAAGTGATCACATTAGAGAATTTCTTAAATCATACTCGAAGAGCCTATTTAAGACCATAGAAAGCCTTTTTTTAACTTATACATTCCCCCTAATTATGAGAAACTCCTTGTGGGGGAAATATATATACTTCTACATGAAGCTTATCATTTAAAAAGGAATTATTGACATCCATTTGAGAAATATGCCATTGATCAATAAATGCAACTATAATAAGAGTACGGATAATGGTCATTTTGGCTACAAGAGTAATACTTTCTTCATAGTCCATACCATATTGTTGACATAATCACTTAGCAACAACATGTGCTTTATAGCGCTCAATCAACCCATCAAACTTAATTTTGATCTTGTGTATCTAACGAGACCCAATAGCACGTTTTCAGGAGGAAGAGGAAGTAATTCTCATGTATTTGTTTTTTGCAATGTAGATAGCTCTTCTACCAAAGAGGATCAAGAATAACCTCTTTATAGGAAAACGACTCATAATAGAAGCATTTGGGCACATGTTTCTAGCTTTGTAATGTGACATTTTAAAAACTCTTTATAGCCTAGATTAATTTTTTAGCTTGTTCTAAACTTTGGGTCAAAATTGAATTTTAATTTTATTATTTGATTATTGACCCCTACTCACTTTGTAGGCAATAACTTGAGTTGTGGATATCGGATTGACGCATGTGAATAGGTGTTGGAAAGCTAAAAATCAAGGCTACAACTTATATGTTGGAATAAAAGTCCAATGTTGAACTTATTGGGTCTAAAATACATATTACATGATTTGAGTTTTCTTTTTCTTAAAGGACACACTGTTTTTCAAATTCAGAAAGATATAAACGTTTTTTTTTTCTTATTTTAATGGAAGACTAATTTTCTTAGACTAATCCACTGTTTCAAAGTTTCTACAAGACCTTGAGGTTTATTTTATAATGTTAATTCCTGTTATGATTCTATTTCTCTTTATTCGATTATATTGTTATTCTAATAGCTAAATTCGAATTTCAATAGGATTGATAAAATTAGTTTGGTAGAATTCAGTTTCTACATTAAATAAATTGTAGTTTTTGGACGCTTGATCGTTAACTGTAATACATCGATTACTTTGATGCTTAATCTAGTCAAAGAAACATAATTTACGTAGCGTTGATTATGCTTGTTTGATCAACTCTACAGTCAAATAGGAATGGAGTCACAATTCAGAAATTAAATTCGTTTATAGAATATGTGATAAGTCTGAAACTCTCGAATCAGTTGATTAATTGTCTTAATCTTCTTAATCTTCCTGAACCTAAATGTGATCAACTCTACAGTCAAATAGGAATGGAGTCACAATTCAGAAATTAAATTCGTTTATAGAATATGTGATAAGTCTGAAACTCTCGAATCAGTTGATTAATTGTCTTAATCTTCTTAATCTTCCTGAACCTAAATGTGAATTTTTTTTTATTTCACTAATTCTCTATTTGCTTAATATAATCAGAAGCTCTTGTGAAACGACTCAAGTTATTACCCCTACACTACATTTTATTATTTGTATTTGACCTGTGTGCGACATCGGATCAACTCAGACAAAATGTCAATATAGGTTAAGAAAGAAGAAAATGAAACCAAGTAAGTGGAATAGACAAAAGCAGGTAACTAAGTAGACTTACAATGACGAGAGAGGTGACGAGGAGGCCGAGACAGAGGATCAACAATCACATAAGGTGTTTGGACATAACCCGGGGGACAAAAGGGATGTCATTATGTGGAGTAGTGATATTTGTCCTACAATTCTCAATAGTACAATCACTAGAAGCATTATCATTAGGACCAAATGGATCAATATTGGTTAGTTCGGAACTCTTAGTTATATGAGAATTATAGGAAATAAACTAAAAAGGGATGTGCTCAAGAAAAACAACATTACGAGAAACACATAGTTTTATTGCATAAGGATCATAAAAACTATCAACCTTACGACCATCCCCATAACCAAGAAAAACACACATCGCAGAATGAGAGGACAACATATTGCGCTCTACTTGTGAACGAAGAACAAAACTAGTAAAGCCAAAAACTTTTAAATAATGGTAAACAGGGACAGAAGCATACAATTTTTCAAAGGGAGACAAACCTAATATGATAGTTAATGAAGTGAATATGATAGTCAATGAAGTGCTATTAATAGCATGGATAATAGTAGCAAACAATAAAAGGGAACGAGCAATCTCAATAATATGATGGTAATTCCTTTTAGCAACTCTATTTTGTTGAGAAGTATCAGTACAAGATGTCTGGTGAAGGGTGTCACCATAAGAAATTCAAAGAATTTATTATAGGTATATTCACCTCCTAAATAACAATAAATCACTTTATAACAACATTATGTTGAATCTTGACCATAGCACGTAACATATGATAAATGTCAAAAAATTCAAATTGGTTTTTCATTAGATAAACCCAATAATAATGAGTATAATCATAAATATAAGAAACATAATATCTAGATCCACCTTTGGTGAGAACCAATTATGGACCCCAAACATCAGAGTGCATTAAACCAAAAGGCGCATATGAAACAGAAATTCTATTACTAAACGGTAAAGTAAGAAATTTAGCAAGTTTACAACCACAACAATCTAAAATATCACTAGTTTGTAACTTTCCTAAACCTCTAGTATAAGCCAAATATTTTAATCTAGAAGCAAAAACATGTCCAAGGTGAGAATGCCATAAATAAAAACTAGAAGACGAAGAATTCAAACAAAAACAAGATAATAAGTCAGCAGTAGTTGTTAAGGCTGCAATATTTGGAACTCGCAGGTCATCCAGAACATAAAGTATCCCTTGTCTATGGCATGTCCCAATCAGCCTCCCGGAATGTGGATCCTGCACACAATGAGAAGTACAAGAAAATATAACGGAATATAATAAACAAGAAGTAAGACTAACAAAACTAAGACTCAAAGTGATATTATGAATATAATAAACATTAGAAAAAGACATTTTAGGTGTAGAAACATAACCAATGCCTGCTAATGACATATGAGTGCCACCAAAAGTCATAACCGACATTGACGAGGTAGGATTTACAAACACAAAAGGTTTATCATAATATGTCATATGGTGAGATGCTCTAGAATCAAGAATCCATATGGAATGAGATATATCTAACAAACTAGAGGAGCTCAAACCTTTAGTAGAGGAGGTAGACATGACATGTGTTTGAGTGGCAATAAATTTTTAGAGTTGTTATGCAATATCAGATATGGGCTCTCCCCAATTTTGGACAATGTGATTTCGGATGACCTTTTTATTTGCAAAAAGCATATTCATCATTAGCAAGCTTAACTATCCTTTGAGATTTTCCTTTTTGAACAAGAGTAGCAAAAATAGATGAAGGAATTGAGAGAATTCCCTTATCTGACACAATAGTGTGGGTCTTAAGTATGATTTCTTCTGCCAACAATTCACTACCTACTGATTCAACATTAGGAAAAGAGGAACTATGCAGAATATCACCACGAAAGCTTTAATAATCATCACAGAGCCATCAGAAACCAAACTAGACATTACTCCTCTCTTTGATCAATGTATGTTTTGACAACTTTAAACTCAATTGATTCCAAAAGAGTGAATTGATCCCACAAATTAGTTATTCCTGAATAGAATTTATGAATGGTCATATTATTTTGCTTAAGAACTCTAATATCACTTTCCAACAGATAATGTTTTGCAAAGTTAGACTGAACATACAAATATTTCAAGTGATCCCAAATCTCTTTAGCAATATCATATTTTGCTAGTTGCACACCTATAGACAACTCAACATAATTATTAATCAAAGTAATAATTTTTGAATTACAAACATTCCATTTGAAAATCTTTTGTATATTTAGCTTCATCCATTTTATATGTAGGCTTAACATAACTTCCATCAACATAACACACATATCTTTTCCAATCAAATTTTTTTTCATCACATAATTTCAATAAGAGTAATTTTCTCCATTGAGGTGGACACTAACAACTTGAAGAGAATCATCCTTAGCACCAGCCATAACAAATAATGACAGGAAAATATGACGAACACAATCAGTGAGACAAAATAAATTATGGATAATTTTTAATATCATAGTCAACTATGAACCAAACAAAATCGTGTTGGAAATAGAAAAGGAGAACCACACTGGAGATAGAAGAGCATGATCGCATCAGAAACAAAGATGCAATTCAGATCAGAAACAGGGGGAGCAAATCGGTACTGACTAAGCTGTGGACACTACAGTGAATATAGAATAAACATTTTTTCTAATAATAAGCTTGTAACCAACCACCAATGAATGAAGGTAATCTATACTTTTTCTAACAGTTTTAACATTTTCTTTGGGGAGGGATTGTCTGCCTAGTTGACATAGTTTATTGTTTTAATTGTTGCACTCTTTTTTATTGGTTTTATTTCATTAGATTTTTCATGTAAAGTTTTTAACGGGACAACTTTTTTTTTTCTTGAATTTTGACCAAGTCTCTCCAAGTTTGTATCTCTTTTTCTTTTATTCTAATTATATTTATAAGTTGTTGCAAATGATAAATGATGTAATTAGACTGTCAACCTTGTTGAGATGCTTATTTCATCATATGACGATGATTTTGTCCTCAATTTTTTGTTTAAAAAAATTAAATTGGTTTTTCTCATTTATCCAATTTTTATGGCCAGTTAAAAGTTTGAGAAAAAAGGAAATATATCGTCAAAATAAACTATTTATACATTGACGTTAAATAATATTTTAGAAAATGGTAGTTCTTTCAAAAAAGTTTATTATAAAATAGAAATACATAGCAAGATGATGTGTTTCCACTAGAGGACAGCGTAAAACTATTTTACATTATCAAATCTATTTATAATATATTAAAAGAGACTCTCAACTCTATTGAATGACACATCACACCACTTATGTACTACATCATAACAATTGCGACACATCGCTTATATTCTTATATGACACCCTCCAGATGCTTCTACAATATATCTCATGCTTTCTATTCTTCAATTTAGTTTTTGCATCTCACACATCATTACATATGTTCAAAGCTTATACACATAAGTTCCTCGTAAAAATAATTCTACCATCTTCTAAGTCCAATCAACATTTGTTGCTCCATTTCTAACTTTACATATTCCTGCATATTAGCTGGTAACAAAATATATTATACTAATGTTATCTCATCCCAAATATTCCAGTGATCATTTGCAAATATAAATTCAATCTCACGAAGTCATCTCTGCTCAATTCTTGAAAAAATTGGGTCTCTATCGCACCTTTGATATTCTCTATATTAATTTGTAGCTTAAGTTCTATTTAAAAAATATGTAGCTTATCTCCTCCAATTATATATATATATATATATATATATATATATATATAATTTTTATCTACAAAATTTTATATGTCCTTCAAATATAACTCATTTCATGCTTAATTGATTCAATATTATAGAGTCCAAATTCGTCTCACATTTCACTAAATCATAATAAAATATAGACTTTAAAATAATATGAACTTTATTCTTTAATATTTAAGATTGTAATTTTGATTTTTTTTAATAGTTAATAAATAAAATTTGATAAATAATTAAAATTGAAATTTACTTTAAATTTTGTTTTCAAGTTTCAACAAATAAATATTTTATTTGAAAATCCAATTATCCGTAAAGGTATTATTTTACTTTTAATCTTCATTTGTGAGTTCCAAAAAACTCAAACTTTAAATT
>JBBPBT010000850.1:7264790-7315444 GCA_037974875.1 Cicer bijugum
CCTAACATCCTTTATCAAACTCAACTAATTCTAACTAACTAAATATTATCAAGTTAACTATTTATCTAATATCTTTCATTAAGTTAAAACATATTTATTATATTTCGAGCTTCTAAAAATAAAAAATAAAAACACCGAATAAGACATTAACTAAAAATATTTAAAACACCAAAAAAAATTTAGTGAAAGAAAATAAATTTTGCATTTAACTGTCTATATTACGAATAGAAACTAATATGCCAATTAGATTAAAATAAATGAATTTTGTCACCATATTTTTTTGGGTTCTTGACAAATCGTCTTCAACAAATGCACATAAAAAAAAAAAAGTTGATATCCTCCTCCTCTATCTTGATGAAATCATTATTGAAGATTAAATTCAACACCCTCAAAAATATGTTAGAAAGGATTGATTGTAAAGAGAAGTTCTATTTGATAGTCATAAAAGACTCTATTAGGACAATCATTACATTCATTGCTCATTAATATTTTTGAAGCTATATAAGATGGATGTCAATATGATATTTCTATATGACAACATTTATGAAACAATATAGTACAACCAAAGAAAATTTTATGCCAATAAACATAAAGTAAATGATTTGCAAAGTGATGTAATCCATCTATGAGTTAACGAATAAGTTTCATTAGTGATATCACAAAATCGCATAAAGTAATTATCTCATTTGGTTTTGAGATTACTATTGGGGAGTATTGTGAGTATTACAAGGTCACTAGGAGTAAGTTTATATTTCTATTATAATGTTTCCATTTAATTTAGTTAGTCAATAATGATATATGTTGATTGTGTGTTACAAAGATATTTTCCAACAAAAGTTTTGCAATGAAAGATCCTGGAGACGTCTCTTTTGTATTAGACATTAATGATACTTATGAATTATTCTCAAGGCATTATTGAATTTTAAAAACATAACTATATGAATAAAGTTATAAGTAAATTTGGCATGAAAGATATTAAACTATATGATATCTCAATCACCAAGGGGGATTTCCTATGCTTTGGTTATGTGGAGTCTTATATATGATCTTATTTATAGGCATCTGAAAATAGCTTATATAATAAGATCATTTGGTTGTGTGGAGTCATGTATATGATCTTAAATTGCTAAAAAAGTCAATCATAAGGATTGTTGAAGAAAACAATAGAGTTTATGCTTACAAATTGGATATCTAACCATTTGGAAATCATCAGTATGTTTGACTTTGATATTTGGGATGTCTACATATTATAGACACCTTAACTCAGGAAATGATTGATTTAGTTATGTCAGTTTGTTGCATATAGTTAAAGGTATTGAAAAAACACTATATTGTAACATAAATCATTTGTATTGTGTTTCAACAACAAAAATTTGTAAAGTATATTTATATATGCATATTATTATTGTCAAATGATATAGCATATTTAGATAGATTTTATGCTAGCTGATCCACTAATAAAAGGTTTGACATCTAATGTCTTTCATATGGTTGTTGTCATTATGGTTGTCTTAGATTAATGGGAGTTTCTCATTCTTTATGTTCTATACTTTAGTTGTAGAATCGATACATGAAGATGACGAAAAATACAAGAAATGGAGGGATTGAATAATGTTTTACCATTTTTGAAAGATACTTCAAAAGCTTAACCAAAAAGTATGTTCTTGATCAAATCATTCAATGTACAACTCAAACATGTTTTGAAGAAAGAATTTGAATCATAGAGAATATAGATAAGGGGATTAGAAAGAGAGAGGAAACATAAATATTTTTATACTAGTTCGCAATTGATTGTTGCTACATCTAGTCCTCCCTTACGGAGAGATTTTTCCTCAGTACAATCGATGACTCAATCCACTATTTCAATAATAGCATATAAGTATTGTTTACTCTACCTCTTTAGGCTTTGAATATTTTTCTCTAGGCAATCACTGTTAAAACCCTTCAACATTCTGGCAGTCTGCCGTTGAGATTCAAGAATTTTGTTGTACCTCTTCAGGTACCTCTTAGAGGTGAAAAAGTTGTTATCACTATGGGCTAATCTACATCAGTTCTAGTGTGTGTCTAAATTGACATAAAATCTATTTATGAGATTCTAACTCTCATTGAGAGGATATTACATATCAAGTCTTATATCAACTCAAGTGTATGAAATCACTCTAATTGATTGACATCAATTCTAAATTATTGTCTACTAAGAGGATTTTTTGCTCATACTTTTTTTTTTAATGTATACTTGGATTTTTTAGAATTTCTTCTTTAACATATTTCCTTTTTCATTCTCTCTCTTGCCATCAATTGATTGAATGAGTTTTTCTTAAATGGAGAGAAGAAGTGTTTGTTCAGAATGTTATTGTTGGAGATCTTCAATTACTATTTAAGACAAATCAATCTTTAAAACATATCCATATATATTTTTTATGATTGATTCTACATACCTTCAATTTAAGAAGGCATATCTTAGAGGATGTCACAATGACTTTTAGGCAATTAACATATTCAAGATGTTGACCAAAGGATAAACATATTTGTCTTCTTCAAAGTGTTGACTTTCTATTAGAACATTGACTATTTCGAGTGTTGACCTTCTATCAAAATCATACGATATCACGTACAACAAACACATACAAGAAGTAAATTGAAGACCTTTATACAAGTACTTAACATGAATAAGTTCTTAAAAGAAAACTCAAAAGAAGCATGAAAGAACAAAAGGGTAAAATTATATAATTTACAATAAGCAATCACGTACAAAAAACACACACAAGAAGTAAATTATAGACCTTTATACAATATACAAGTACTTAACATGAATAAGTTCTTAAAAGAAAACTCAAAAGATGCATGAAAGAACAAAAATAAAGGGGGTGGAATTTTATAAAGATGAGGATCACGATTACAAAACAGACAAAATAGGAAGAAAAAAAAAGGAAAGATAAGTTAAAATAAATCTAATCCTAGATAGAATGGACGGTGGTACTTATCCCCCAGGTACCAGGTTCGATTTCCAAGGAAGGAAAAAACTCGTTATATCCAATGGGTGAAAAGGGAGCGAGAAGGTCATGATTAACAATGTCGATAACAGTAAGGGTAGAGTTGTTACAAACAAGGCGCTCAATTGGTAGTGAGATGAAAGGCACTCAATTGAGAGTTTTAAAGAAAAAAATAGGAGAAGAAGAGGATTCTGTAAAGTAGAGGAGAAAACGATGAATGTATGAGAAAAAAAAGACATTAGAAGAAGAAGTAGAACAAAGGATAAAAAAAAAAAAAGGTCAGAAATAGAGGATAACATTTATTCAATTCATAACTCATATTACCTTTGTAACAAATACACATTACATTACAATTGTAATACTTATTACAAAATGACTTAAAAGGGGAAAAAATAAAAAACCTAAGGTATTTATAAGGCTATCTAAACCAGATCCATAAATTTATATTACATATTAGGTTTGAATCACCAATTCCTAATACATAAATAAACTAAGTCTCTTTATTTAACATCTTCTTTAGTAAGGGTCTTTATTCTTTTAACTTTCATATAATACAATGATGACAATGATTTCATATTTAGGAGCCTACCTTTTGACTTGTGAGACAAAACTATGGAAAAAGAGATGATGTAGTCTTCTACTTTCTTTAATTACTTTGACATGTCTGGTGAGACTTTCTCTTAATATTGAATTGGATATAATCTTCCAAAGATAAGTCTTGGATAAGATTGTAAGTGTTCCAACCTTTATTCATTATTAATTTCAAACTTCCATTCAATCCAAAAGATTCCAACAAATGAGGTATAAGCTTTTCAATGCTTTATTTCTTACTTCCTCCTTGTACTTAAGGTACTTAGTGCAATAAGGAGACATTGACACTCGATGGTTGAATAAAGTGAATCTTTTAATGCATTAGGTGAATCTTTTTGTATAATTGATCTTGTTGATTGTAGTTCACAAATATAAATGTTTCAAATTTTTTTAACTTTTCAACGATAAAGTTGAACAGTTCATGTTTTCAGAAAGTCTTGAATTCCTACTTAGATTAAACTGTAAAAAGATGATCATTTAGCAAGATGAAGACTCAATAAGTAATGAGATGTAAAACTGGTATTTCCTAGAGGGTTTCAGGTTTAAAACATTTTGGATGAAAAATGATTGGGTTGAAAGAGAAAGGTTTTTAAGTAAAAAAATAATTTTTCAAAAACACCCGAAATGAGAAAAGTTTAAATATGCATACAAAAGAAGTCAAAATTTAGGTTTTACAGAAAGTAACCAAAGATCAATTTTCAAAAATAACACAGGCGATACGACCAATGACTAGACAACATAGATCATAACAGAAAAGACTACACATATACACAATAAGACATAAAAGAAAACACACAACAAAAACCAGGTAAGACAAACAAGTACACATAGAATAGTAAAAATAAACTGCAAAGTACCTGACTGATGATAGACGATGATCTTTTGTATTACTAGAGTTTGTTAAACTTTTCTTTCAAATGATCTTTTAACCAAATGTAGAGTTGGTTATTATCATTATTTCTTATGGAAGTAACAATGTCAATTTACAAGAAAGGGGGGGGTTGAATTGTAAATTAACCTTTTTAAAATGTCCTATTAAACTTAAAGTATTTAACTCAAGATTGAGCTTGGTTATGAAAACAGAAAATGGAGAGTGTTCTTGGTTAGTGAAAAACACCCAATTTTACTTATCTATTTAATTAGATAATAAAAAGACTAGAAATAAATAGAGATAAGGGAAAATAAATCACACAAAGATATTTCCTAGTTCACCCAAGTCGAATTACGTCCAACCCTCATAGTTGTAAGATTTTTCACTTAGTGTTCAAAACGAAAAACATTCTTGGTTTTTACACCACCAATTCATATCAACTTTGATCTGTTACAAAATACTACCTTTCATCCCAAAATGGATTTCAACATATTACCTTTCGATCTTTAGAGATAATTTTAACATTTTACCTTTTAACATAAAAGGATTTTCTATAAACTACTCAAACTATTTTCAATACTATAGTCTTGTTAGAAGGTGATGATTCAAAGAGTTCAGTAGAATGATTCTAAAATTCAAATAAGAAAGCGAAACTGATTATTTGTATGTAAATGAACGACTTTCAATTGTATGAATGTAAGTAAATGATGTATTGCTTTGCAATTGAAGCTCAACATTTTCCTTGAGCTTGAGGTTCCTTATATAGGCTTGAAGGAGGCTTAGGACGTCTCATTTGAATGTTGGAGAGGGTCCAACTGTCAAGTGTCAGTTTAATGGATAAAATTGGATTTAAAACAAGAATGTTCTTGTATGAACATTCTTTTTTTTTTCTACTTGGAAGAATGTTGAATTGTAAGCTTCTTTGTCACTTATCTTTGATAGCTATTTATGATCCCTTTATCATGAGTTCAAATATCTTAGAGATATGCTGAAGTATCCACTCAACGTAGTTCTTGATTCTTGCTTAAATTTGGATAATGATCTTGCAAAATTTGGAGAAATGATGTTGCTTGATTTTTCATGATCCATAGCTTTTTCCTTTGTCTTTTAAAGTGAATCTTTTTCTTATGTGAGCTATGTATATTCCTAGTGGTATACTGGAAACACATGTGTAAATCCCATGAGCTTTCTTTTCCTTAAAAAAGGATATGATCATTCTTGTTGTTTTAGAACTATGGAGAACGTTCTTCATTTTTTCGACTTCTGTCAAGAATGTTTTTCGTTCTATTTGTTTAGTTTTACTTCCTATTTACTATGATCATGCTTGAAATGTTTAGTACCTATCTTTGATTATCACACTTAAAACCACATGTTAAATCAACATATCACTTAGAATCTTAATTAGAAGTCTTAATTAACTTTTGTTTGTTTACATCAAAACACTAATTTGGGATTTTGTCTTAACAATCTCCACCTTTTTTATGATGAAAAATATGTTAATTTAGATTTTTATTTTGATTCTAATTTTATTCATAGAGAGCTTAAAAGCTCCCCCTCAAAATATCCTAATCTTTTTGAACCAACATATAATTTTCATTGATACATTAAAGTAAGAGATAGTTATACACCTTGTTCAAAAAACAAAACAACAAATATAGAAGTGCAATATACAAAAACACTTTTGAATACATTTCTGAATACATAAAATCTATGAGTAAGTTTCCCTCTTTGACAAAGCATAAATGAATAGGAGAAAAATAGTACATAATTCCTAGATAGACAGGGACAGAGATGACTCTTCGATTGATGATAGGGATGGTTCTGGATTAACTTGATAGGTTGTTGAGGCATGATGGTTTTAAGAGTAACCAAGATTGCCTTGTTGGATGAGTCCTTCTCAACTCTTGGATATTTGGATGAACTTTGGTTATCATCCTTATGGGTAGATGGAAGAGTGTTTTAAGTGGGTGCATTAGTAGTGCCGAATGATGATAGGGTAGCAAAGGAGATGGTAATGGTAGGAAAAACATATGATAGGGATTTGTTAGCATGTACAGATGGACCAAGAATGTCAGGAAAAACTAGATACTAACTTATTCCAAAGATGGAAGAGCTGATCTTTTGAGGAAAGATGAAAGGAGGTGACATGATTGAAGTTTGTTGGAAGGGGACTTGAGAACACATATCACGATATAAAGGTTGTAGTGATGATGAGAGGAGGGAACCCTAATGAGTGTGTGATCATATGATAGGGGTAAGTTGTGTGGGATAGTGGGAGAAGGGAGGATGTTTGGTTGAGGTGAAGAACATTCATGAGGGGCAACATTGTTGTGTGGGCTAGGTGGTGGTTTTTCTGGAGCAGTGGAGGCTGCATCATGTTTTTTGGCCGAGTGTTTTCCTTGGTTGGTGGTGGAGGGAAAAATAGTTTGTGGAATGTTTTGAGTAAAAAAGTGTTTCTTCATACGAGAAATGTTTTTCGAGGAAAATTGAGACAACTTTATTGTAAAGACATATTCTAAAATCTTTTGAGAGAATGATTCCATAAGGGATAATGTTTCTCTTATAATATTTGTTGGTTACTGCTATCATGTTTTGGATGATGATGTAAGGAAGATTGAGTCTTTTGTAGTGGAGTAAGTGATATATGATCAACGCATCGTTGTCAAAGACATATTTCAAACTCCCATAAAAAGGTAGAATGGAGTGTTGACTTATACTATTAAAGACTTTGAAAGAGGTTTGAGGGATGTGGAGAGGTAGTTTTTGGAGCCAAGTTGAAACAAATCAGAAAGGACTTCCTCCTTTTTAAGGTTCAGAACTGAGTACCAATTCTTTCCAAAGACAACAGGACCATCAATTGGGAGTTCAAGAACAGAGGCAAGGATATTAGGAGTCGAGCGACCCATTGTCAAGCATGAATACTCTTCCAACACCAATAGGTCGCTCGACCCATTTCTTAAAGTACAATTTTTTGAAGTTTATGAGGGGAAAAATACGTAGTTTTGGGCTAGATGAGTGGTTTCAGTTGTCGGGGAAGAACTTTATGGAGGGACGTCGTGTGTGGGAGAACGTTCTGGTGAATAAGTTTTGGACGAAGAACGTTCCAATGAAACAATTTTTGGAGGGGAACATTCTTGTGTTTTGGTTCGATTGAGAAGGTTCAGTTTGGGGGAGTCGATTGAGAAGGTTCAGTTTGAGGAGATGTATGAGAAGGTTTATTGGCAACGTCGTGCTCGAAGTCGTCACTCTCAGAGATGGTGTATACAGTGGGGTCGGTGCATTTAGCTTTCGACGTCCCTATTTTGGCCAAGATGCACATAGACATTCTTTGGGAGGGAGTAGGTTTTGAAGATGGTTTTCATAAATGTAGGGTACTTTAGAGAGATTAGGAAGTTGTCACTTGAAAAGAGGGGGGAGTACAATTGATAAGGGATTTAAGGAGATAAGGTTAAGGCTTGAATTTGCGGATGAGGACAAATAGTCCGAAAAGGTGTTTTCTGATGATTCTTCTAAAGGAGTGGATTAAGGCAGTGGTGATGGTGATCATGTGAGGAACGATGGTGATGGTGGAAAAGATGAAGAAGAATGCCTATTGGGGCAAGGAATTTTTCGAGCAAACATTTTGGTCCAAGCCATTTTTGATGATGAGTGGGATTGTGCAAAAAGACAAAGTGTGTTTGAGGAGGATGAAAGATAGGAATTAGAGCAATTTTTTGTAGAGAAGTGGAAGAGTTGCAGAATTATGACTTAAGTGGTAAGAAGATGAAGTTACAGATGATTGTTGGAAAAGAGGAAGATAGGTGGCAAAAGTTATAGTGTGACAGCTGGTTTTATAAACAAACAAACACTTGCCATTAATACCACACAAAAAGCACTTTTTCTGATTTTGTGAAGAGAAACAAAGATTGTTTGAATAAAAATGAAGATTGATTGAATCAAGCCAAAAACGTTCTTGGTTTCAAAAAAAATTTACTGTAAAATGGTAAGATTTTTGATAATTTTTAAATTCACTTTGATGATATTGAAGCTTTCCTCTACAAGTGGTTTGGTAAAAATATCATCAAGTTGTTTTTTAGTATCTACAAAGATTAATTCAACTTCCTTTATATTAACATGATCACGCATAAAATGATGTTTTATCTCAATCTTCTTGGATCTTGAATGCTGAATAGGATCTTTTGAAAGATTTATAGCACTAATGTTGTCATAGTAAATTGTGATGTTTGAATAACTAACAGATAAGTCTTCAAGTTGATTTTTTATCTAGAGAACTTGGGAACAACAATTTGCATCTGAAACATATTCCGCTTTGGTTATTGATAAAACAATTGTATTTTTCTTTCTGCAAGACCAACTTATTAATGCCTCTCCTAGAAACTGACATACACCACCCTAGTTTTTTCTTTCATATTTTTCTCCACCATAATCAACATCACATTAAGCTACAAGATTAAAATGAGAACCTTTTCTATACCAAAGGCCAAGATCAGTAGTACCATCAAGATATAAAAAAATTCTCTTTACAACAGATAAGTGAGATTCTTTTGGTGCTGATTGAAATCTAGCATATAGTCCTACTGGAAAAACAATGTCAGGTCTACTGGCAGTTAAATAAAGCAAAAATCCTATCATTCCCCTATATTATTTTTTCAGAAATGGATTTTTTGATTTCATCTTTGTCTATTGAGGAAGATGGATGCATGGGAGTAATCATAATTTTGGCTTCGTTCATTTTATATTTTGATAAAACATCTTTTATGTATTTTTCTTGACATAAAAAAAATGTGATTTTTTTTTGCTTAATTTGGAAGCCAAGAAAAAATGTTAATTCTTCCATCATACTAATCTCAAATTCACTTTGCATGAGATTTGAAAAGTCATCACACATTTTCTCATTAGTTGATCCAAAGATAATATAGCCAACATACACTTGAACAATAAGTAAATCATTTTTGTATGTTTTCTTGAACAGTGTAGTGTCAATTTTTCCTCTAGAAAATCCATTTTAATTAAAAAAGAACTTAATCTTTCGTCCCAGGCCCTTGGTGAATGTTTGAATCCATATAGAGCTTTGGTATGTTTGAAAACATGATTTGGTTTTGATTGCTCTTCAAAACCAAAGGGTTGACGGACGTAACTTGTTCCTTTAAAAATCCATATAAAAATACACTTTTAACATCCATTTCAAAAAGTTTGATAAGTTTATGAGATTTATATGCAAGAAGAATTCTTATAGCTGCTAACCTTGCAACCAGGGCAAAGGTTTCATCATTGTCAATAACTTCTTGTTGATTGTACCCTTGGACAACCAATCTTGCTTTATTTCTTATATCCTTACCTTCTTCTTCTAGCTTATTTCTGAAAACCAATCTCGTTCTAATGATTATTTGATCTTGTGGATCTGGGACAAGCTTTCAAACTTCATTCTTTTCGAATTGAAGAAGTTATTCCTTCATTGCATCTTTCCAAGATTGATCAATTATGGCTTCTTTTATTGATTTTGGTTTTATGTGGGAGATCGTTGCCATGTTGTTATTGATATCATCTCTGAATGACATTCTTATTCGAATTCCATCAGTTATATCTCCAATGATTTGATTTTGAGGATGATCACTTATTGTTCTCTAGCTTCTACGAGGAGTATGAAACAAAGATTGTTTATCAATCTCGGTTTTCTAGGAAACATTTTGTTGTTGTTGTCCAAAATGTTCTTCATCTTCATCATCTTTTTTACTTAAATCAAGATAATCAAATTCACCAAATAATAATTGCATACTGATTTCAAAAATTTTAGTTTTTAAATTTAATACTCGATATCTGTTAGAATCAATTGAGTAATCCAAAAAGATAGCCCTGTCTGATTTTGCATTAAATTTTCCAAGGTTCTCTTTGTTGTTTAAAATGTAACAATAACATCCAAAAATGTGAAAATATGAGATGTTTGGCTTTCTGTTTTTCGAAATATTGTATGGTGTTTTTTTGATAATTTTTCTTATCGATACATGGTTTAAGATGTAACAAGAGGTATTGATAGCTTCAGCCCAAAAGTATCTTTCAATATTAGATTCTTCCAAGATTGTTCTTGCAATTTCTTGTAATATTTTATTTTTTTCATTCAACAACTTAATTTTCTTGAGGAATTCTTGCACAAGATAGATTATGAGAAATGTGAAGTTCATCAAAGAAGTTTATGAAAGATGTACTTATAAATTCCCCTCCATGATCACTTCTTATAGAAATGATGTTGGAATCCTTTTCATTTTGTACCTTTTTACAAAAGATTTTAAAGGCATCAAATGCATCATCTTTTTGTTTAAAAAAAAAAAAACCCGAATGTATCGAGAATCAACAATAGCGAATCTATTTTTTTTATTCCTCCTAAACTTGTTGTTTTAATGGGGCTAAAAAGATCAATGTGAAGCAGTTCAAGAATTATGTTGTAGATATGAAATCTTTTGAGCGAAAACTAATTTTTACTTGTTTTCCTTTTGCACATGCTTGACATACTTTATCATTTTCAAAAATTATTTTAGGCAAACCCCTAATAAGATCTAATTTTGAAAATTTTGAGATTGTTTTCATGCTTATATGACTTGTTCGTTTATATTTATTGATAGACATAAACCAGGATTCATCAAGTAATTCCTCAAGATATAAAACATACAAATTTTTCATTCTGATTCTAGATAAAAGCATTTCCTCAAAATATGTTTTTCTTACCTCACATATATTATGCTTAAGACATTATGTTTCAATCCTTCAGCATATTGAACGTATGTTACTTGAGCATAATTTTCCTTACCAATGGTCCCTTTACCTTTGATTCGCGCTTGGTTACTATTCCCAAAACTCACGGAGCCTCCATCCTTTTTGACAAATGACATGAAATATTGTTTATCGTCTGTCATATGTCTTGAACAACCATTGTCCAAGAACCATGGCTTTTTCTTGACACTTTGAGATCCAGCTTGCGTGAGGTGTTATACTAATTTTAGGTACCCATTTGGTCTTGGGTACTTGAGAGTTAGTTTTAAAGCTTAATCCCTTTTTAAGATAGCAAGTTGGCTCATAGTGGCCAATCTTCAAACAATAGGAACACTCTGTAGTTGGTTTTGGAGAAAGTTTATAAATATGAGTTTTAAACATCTCTGTAATTGGTTTTGATAAAATTCTAGAACGTTCTCCTTTTCCCAAACTTTTTGGAAAAAAGTTATGTTTTTCTTCCAGAACATTCTTCTTTTCTAAAGAGCTTTTTGTTTTTAATTTTTTCATCTATTTTCTTACAATAACATGCATATTTCAAATGTCCAATTTTTCTGCAATAGGAACATTTGAAAGTTTTATCAAAACCAAGACCAGCTTTATCAAATATTGCTTCTTGATATCTCATGTTTTTTGAAAGGCTTCGGTAGCTCTAATAAAATTTGACAAGTCATTTTTAAGAAGTTCAACTTCAGTTTTAAGGAGAACGTTATCCTTTTGTGTTGCAGAACATTCTTGACTTTCAATGTTAAATTTTTTGAATTGAGATTCTTTCTATTTTGAATGATCTTTTTAAGTTCATTATACATAGCCTGAATTTTCTCTTTCTTTTTTATTTCTTTGTAAAACTCTTCTTTTAAAGAGCTACACTTTTGGACAAGAAATTTGAATCATTAAGCATATTATCAAAAAAAAAAATTCCATTTGTTCACACAAAGGACAAAGCTCAGAATTTGTTACCTCATCTTCTTATGCTTTTTCCATTAAGCATATGTTGGCCTCTTTGCGTTCCTCTGCATCTGAATCATCATAGATAGCCATCATCGATTTCTTCTTAAGTGGGAGCTTCTTTGGTGTTCGTTTACTTGTGGGACATTCAACATTGTAATATTCTATTTTGTTACATCCAAAACATGTGATTCGACTCTTGTCTACTTATGTTTTGAGATTTGCTTTTTATTTGAAAATCCCTTTTTGATCTAATATCTTCTTCTCACCATCATTTGATTTTTTCTTGTAAGAAGAGCTAGTTCATCATCAGCATCTTCCTGTCCGATTTCTTTTGAATGTTCATCTACTTGTAATGGTATACTTTATTGAGATTCTTTTCTTGAAATGCTTTCAAGGCTATTGCTTTTCCTTTCTTGATTGGTTTGTCTTCTCGTAACAACACTTCATGCTTGTAAGCTTCCAATTAGTTCTTATATCCAAGTACTTCAAGGTTTTCGGCCTGGCTTATGGCTTTCACCATTGGTCTCCATATTGTTGGGAGACATCTCATGATTTTTTTTACTCTATCTTGTACTAATTATGCTTTGCCTAAGGAGTTCATTTCATTTACAATGTTTGTAAACCTTGAGTACATCTCATCAATAGTTTCACCTTCATTCATTTCAAATAGATCAAACTTTCTTATGCCTATATCAATCCTTGTTTATTTCACATGACTTGTTCCTTTGTGATGGGTTTGTAATATGTCGCACACTTCTGTAGCAGTGTTGCATTCATCAAATTTTTCACTATTTTCCCTGCTTAAGGCACAATATAAAAAATAGTTGAGTTTTAGAGTTTAAGAGTACCTTGGTTTTATCTTCATGTGTCCAATTTGCATCTCTCTTTTCGGCTGATGTTGGATCATCTTGTTTTTCTCTTGGAATGAAATTTATATCTATTATGATACACTGCATTCCTGTGTCTTGTGATTTTAGAAATAGCTGCATCTTATTCTTCCAGAAGTAGTAATATGTGCCATCAAAATAAGGTGGTTTGATTGAATATCCTCCTTCTACAATGTATTTAACTTTTGACATTTTTCTTCTAGATCTTTTTCTCTAAAATGTTTAGGTGACAATCTTTAGAAATCAAGCTCTGATGTCAATTGAAATAATAATTCAATTTACAAGAAAGGTAGGTTGAATTGTAAATTCACCTTTTAAAAATTTCCTGTTAAAATTTAAAGTATTTAACTCAAGATTGATCTTGGTTATGAAAACAGAAAATGGATAATGTTCTTGGTTAGTGAAAAACACACAATTTAACTTATCTTTTCAATTTGATAATTAAAAGACTGGAAATAAATAGAGAGAAGGGAAGATATATCACACAGTGAAATATCTTTGTTCAACCAAGTCGGGTTACGTTCATTGTTCACAGTTGTAAGATTTTTCACTAAGTATTCAAATAGAGAACGTTCTTGGTTTTTACACCACTAGTTTAGATCAACCTTGATTTGTTACACAACGCTACCAGTCAGACCATAAAGGATTTCGACATATTACCTTTCAATCTTTAGAGAAGATTTGTGCACTTTACCTTTTAGCATAAAAGGATTTTCTACATATTACTCAATCTATTTTCAATACTATAGTCTTGAGTTACAAGGTGATGATTCAAAGAGTTTGGCAGAATTTGAGTAAGCTCAACACTTGTTTGAGTTTAGATTGTTTAATAGAAGAGTTCAGTAGAATGATTCTAAACTTCAAATGAGACAGCATAACTGATTCTTTGTATGTAAATGAGAGACTTTCAAGTGGATGAATGTAAGTAAGTGATGTATTGTTTTGCACTTGAAGCTCTGCATTTTCCTTGAGCTTGAGGTTCCTTTTACAGGGCTCAAGGAGGATTATGACAACTCATTTGAGTGTTGGAGAGGGTCCAACTATCATGTGTCAATTTAATGGATAATATCAAATTTAAAACAAGAATGTTCCTGTATGAACATTCTTAGTTTTCTGCTTTGAAGAATGTTGAACTATAAGCTTCTTTGTCAATCTTTTTTAATAGCGATTTATGATCCCTTTATCATGTGTGTATACATCTTAGAGATATGCTGAAGTATCCACTCAATATGTTCTTGATTCTTGCTTAAATTGGGAGAATGATCTTGTTGAATTTGGAGAAATGATCTTGCTTGATTATTCATGATCCATAGCTATTTCCTTTGTCTTTTGGAGTGACTCTTTTGTTGACGTGAGATCTGTATATTCCTAGTGGAATAATGGAATCACATTTGTAAATCCCGTAAGCTTTCTTTTCCTTAAAAGATGATACGATCATTCTTGTTGTTTTAGAACTATGGGGAACGTTCTTCGTTTTTCAGACTTCTGTCAAGAATGTTATTCGTTCTATTTATTTATTTTTGCTTCCTCTTTAATATGATCTTGCTTTAAATTCTTAGTACCTATCTTTTATTGTCACACTATAAAACACATGTTAAATCAACAAATCGTTTAGAATCATAATTAGAAGTCTTAATTAACTTTCGTTTGTTTACATCAAAACACTAATTTGGGATTTTGTCTTAACATTTATTAATCGGAAGATGTAGTCATTTGTTCTCGTGCTTTGATTTCGTATATGTGAGTCTTATATGATGTTTCAAGCACGCTATACACCAGAGGCAAATACCTTTTCCTTGAGCAGATAGAGGAATGGCTTCATACCTTGTAGTTAGAGGATTGCCAAAGCAAGTCGTTTTAGGTTTTGATATGTTTGTGAGTTTGACCAGATAATGAGATATTTAAATTCATTTGTTACACAAACTTCTTTATTGGTGAGTTTAGATGACGATATTCCATCAGAAGAATGAACTTTCAATTTACTCCGAGTCCTTCCCTTATAGAGAGATTTTTCGCCATTATAGTCGAGAACTTAATCTACTATTTCAATAATAACATAAAAGTATTGGTTACATTGGCTCTTCAGGCTTTGAATATTCTCCACTAGCCTTTCCAGGCTGTCACTATTAGAACCCTTCTCGAACATTTTAGCAGTTTGTCATTGAGGTTTATGAGTGTTGTTGTACCATCTAAGGAACCTCTTCGGGGTGATAGAGTTTTTGCCACAATTGAATTGATTTACATTAGTTCTAGTTTGTGTCTATCAAAACATTGAGAGTATATTTTTGGGATTTTAACTCTCATTGAGAGGTTTTAACATATAATGTCCTATATTAGTTCAAGTGTATGAAAACACTTTGATTGATTTACATCAATTTTAATTAACTATCTAATGAGAGTATTTTTTACTCATACTTTTCTTTTGATGTGTGCTTGACTATTTCAAAATTTATTTTTTAACATATTTCCTTGTTTACAATTTCTTCTTTAACACATTGCCTTTTTCTTTCTCTCTCTCACCATCGATTGACTGAACGAGTTGTTTTTAAATAAAGAGAAGAAGTGTGTTGAGAATGTTACCGTTGGAGATCTTCAATCACCATTTATCTTCATGATTGATTATGCGCATCTTCAATTTTGGAAACCATATCTTAGAGGATGTTACTGTTAGAGGATGTCATAAAGAATTTCAGACAATTAACAGATTCAATATGTTGAGTAGAGAATAAACATATTTGTCTTCTTCAGAGCATTGACTTTCCATCTTGACATTGACTATCTTGAGTATTGATTTTCTATCATAGTTAGACGATACAATGATTGTCACAGTAATCAAAGACATGCAATTAGAGGAAGACGATTCAATGATTGTCACAATTATCAGAGACATGTGATTAGAGGCGAACGATCATTTTGCTTGACACACTTATCAGAGACAGACGATCGTTTTGTTTGACATACTTAGTAGAGGAAAAACATCCATATTTGTTTTCTAACTTAATTTGCATACTTAGAAAATATAGTGATGGAATAATTGTTATTTATTTGTTTGTTTTTGTTATAATCAAAATATTAACAAGTGGATTGTGGCTAAAACTACTTTTGCACAAACGATAGAAACTTTATGTTATGATTTTTTGCAGAATAAAGTTTATGAGGTTATCATTATTATATCTCAATTTTGTATCGTGTGCAAATGTTAAATTCACACTTAAGGAATTTCAGTTTGATTACACTAAATAATTTAGTTGGACCAGTTGGAAATACACATGATATTATATAGATCACATTGCATAAAATTTTCATGATCTATGTTATCAAATGCATTACTACGATAGTCGTTGGGGTTTAATCATATTATACATTAGTGACTACAACTATTGTGGTTCTATTATTGAAGTATGAGGTCGATCAGATTGTATAATAGAAATCTAAATATAAATAGTATTCTGGCCCAGATCTAAAGAAACTTTGATGTAATTATAAAAATATATAACTCAAATGAAAGATTGGTGGAATATTTATATTATCCTTCAATAATATTATATTGACATATATTTTTTATTATAATTATATTAGCTATTTATCAATAAACTCTTTTATAATTATTCTTTGAACTCTAAAATATTTTCTACCTTAAACTAAGTTTTCGCTCTCTTTTTTAAAATTTATTTCTTCAAAATAATTATCCTCACATAATTAAATATATTTATAATATTATTTCTTAATATATTTACAGAGATATTTAATGAAGAGATTTGATTGTACAATTATTTAATGAAGAGATTTGATTGTACAATTATAAATGCATACAAATTAAACTCATAATACATAAAATTTTATCTATATATATATATGCACTCTTAGTTATTTCTTTATTTGCACATTAACTATTTTGTAAATAGAAACATTATTGATGTTTTTTTACTTTTATTATAACATCTTTAAAAATAAATCACATTTAAGATGATTTGTGATTGATAGAGTAAAAATATTTACACCAATAATATATTAAAATTAAATTCTTTTATAAAGATAAATCTATTTTGAGTTTAAAGTCTATTTTCATTTATTGCGGACCTTTTTCTACAATCCTCCTATCGAATTTTACTATATTAATTATATGTTTCTTTTAAATACTTCAACAAACATCTATATGACATGAATGTCGCCTAAAATAGTTTACATAGTTAATACATAATTTTTATTTAACATTTTAATTTTTAAAAAATAATGTTATAGTAATTTAAAGTTTAGATGATAGATAAGAAAAATCTTGATAAAATATTGGTTCAATTAAAATTCAAATTCGAGTTTTTCAAAATTAATTTGTTATTAACTGAAGAGTTAACACATGATCTTTAAACTCATGTGGTTAGAAGAACATTTTCCACCAACATTATCTGATACATTCCTTCATCTAGAACTATGATAGAGACAACATTATCCCGCAAATCGCTGCATCATTCAATCTTATTAAGCAAGCATCTATATTCAATTTTGCATCTCACAAAATTCCAAATCTCTTTTTCTCTCATACACACTTGACAAAAAATTAAAAAACAATATATATATGTATATATATAGTTGTGTGGCAAAAGAGTACTTTGACAAACATTAGCACAGAGCACAGACACAACACAAGAGTCAAATTTAGATTAGAACATCACATGGCTTAGATCTATGTCCCTTTTTCTACACATTCTAACTCTTCATTACCAATCTATTCTTTCCTTCACTCCTATGTTAATTTCTTCTCCAATTATTGAATAACTTTTGCCACCTCACAACTAAAAATTCCCCACCACAAAGTTCCCTTCAACATGTTCCTCCTTCTCCTATTTCCATTTCACAAAATTATTTTTATTATTTTCCATCAAAATTACCCTCTTTCAATCTCTCTCATGAGACCCAGATCCTAATTTCCACTATCTTACAACCCCATTATCCCAATTTTCTACACCCTTTTTCATTTGTGATTGAGTTGAGTCCAATTTTCAATACAAAAAAAAAAAAAGAAAAGATTTTTAAGATAAAGAAAACTACCCCCATGCTGATATTAGTTCTAGGACTAATTTCAGCTACTTTACTAGTGATTATTGCACTTTATGTCTTTTTTTACTTGAAAAAACCATCAAAACATGAGATTAAAGACATAGAAAGCTCAGAACAAAAGCAAGAAGAGGTAGTTCAAAAGGAGGATTTGATCATTTTTCAAGGTGGTGAGGATTTGACAATATGTGATATATTGGATGCTCCTGGAGAAGTGATTGGAAAATCAAATTATGGAACACTTTATAAGGCTTTGTTGCAAAGGAGCAATAAAGTGAGGTTACTAAGGTTTTTGAGACCAGTTTGTACAACAAGAGGGGAAGAATTGGATGGAACGATTTTGTTTCTTGGAAGGACTATGCATCCTAATTTGGTTCCTCTTTTGGGATTTTATACTGGGCCAAGGGGTGAGAAGCTTCTTGTTCATCCTTTTTATAGGCATGGGAATTTGACTCAATTCATAAGAGGTAATTATTCTCTTGCTAGTTGTTCTTTGGTTTCCATTGTTTTGGTTTATATGGAAACTTGGTTGTTTTGTTTCTTTGTGAAATTGAGTTCATTTGATTGTGTCCTGATTTTATCAAGATAGTGATTTAGAAAAGTTTGATCTCATATTTGAACTCTTATTAGAATAATCATTGGTAAGACTTTACTTACTTTTTCTCTTGAAAATGGGAGAGTTATGATAAAAAAGTTTGTTAAATTTGACAACCATTCAGTTAATATGTGTTAGGTGTTTATTAGGAAATGCAAGATATGATATTGGGGATTTGGAATTTTGAGAAGGAAATTGATGAAGGAACATCAGATTTTGTGCTAATTGTTAATCAATAGTAGTTAAGACAAAGTTAAATGATATTTAGGAACATCAAAATTACATAATAGAGAGAATGTGAGTTGATATATATATGTGCTATTATTGTTTTATTATTTAAAAAAGTTAATATGATAATGGTCAAAGTTTTTCTCTGTTCAAATGTTATTTTTGGCTTTCCAATGTTTATTTGAAGTGAACTTTTATGAAATGGACTTTTCTTTTTCTAGTGGCAAGAAAGCTGAACACAAACTAGTCCTCCATCTTTTCTTCTTTTTCTTTTTCTTTTTCAAATTTCCATGCTGAGATTATTATTACTACTCAATTTTAAGTACTCTATGTTATAGTTATTCTGGTGATATACTTTTCTTTGATCTGTTAATATATCTTAAATTAGACTAGAGAAGATTGAAGTCTACATTAAGGTGGGCAAGTGATAAAATAGTTTGGATTGAATCATGTTTCAAACAATACTCAATAATTGCTATTCTCTTTCTACCTAACATAGTGTCCTTTATGACTTTAATAGAGATGGACTATTGGTGTAAAATTGTTTTGCTACGTCAACCTATACTTTATCTATATTTTCAAAATAACTGCAAAATACCTGATTTTTATTGGACGCCAGTGTAAAACTAGTTTACATTGATAGTGAATGTAAGTCGTTTGAGATAATCCAAGTTCGAACTTTGTTTGAAAGAACCATTGACCAGATTTTTATATACATCATAGTCGAACTCTGAATTATTATGATCTATTTCTCTTGGGAAACTGGAAGGTTAAGACCAAAATAAACACCGACAGTACATGTCCCTTTTCTCGCCTTTTATTTTATGCTATACAGTTATTGACCAAAGATGTTTTCTACTTATTAATAGATGGAAATGGAGATAATTACAAATGGTCAAACATACATAGAATATCAATTGGTATAGCAAAAGGATTAGAACATCTTCACACAGGACATGACAAACCAATCATTCATGGAAACCTCAAATCAAAAAACATCCTTTTAGACACTTCCTATCAACCATACATCTCAGATTCAGGCCTCCATCTTCTGTTAAATCCAACAGCTGGCCAAGAAATGCTTGAAATTTCAGCTTCTCAAGGCTACAAAGCTCCTGAACTTATCAAAATGAAAGATGCGAGCGAAGAAACCGATATATATAGCCTCGGTGTAATCTTGCTTGAATTGCTCTCAGGAAAAGAACCTATCAATGAACATCCGACACCCGATGAGGATTTCTATTTGCCGAATTTCATGAGAAATGCTGTTCTTGGACATAGAATTTCTGATTTATATCATCCTGCTATTCTTCTCAGAAAAAGTTGTGATGATGAAATTCAAGTGACAGAAGAATGTGTTCTCAAATTTTTTCAACTTGCTATGGCTTGTTGTTCACCTTCACCTTCAATTAGACCTAACATAAAGCAAGTCCTTAGGAAGCTTCAAGAAATTATACACTAGAAGTCATATGAAGGCTTTTATGAAATTTATATTGGAATTTGGAAGCAATGATACTACACAATTTTCTTCAAATTGATCTGTAACAAATATGTGGTTAAAGAGAATTGATGTTTATATATGAGAAATTGATTAGAGAAAAGTAAGTGTTTTGCTTACAAAATGTGGAATTGGCTATCAAACAAAGACTTCAGGACAGTTACCATTGGAGTTTAATGCAAATGCAAATGCAAATGGTTAGTGCACAGTGTGTATTAGTATTGTAAACTCTGGAGTACTGAGTCCGATTCCTACTCGTAAAAAAAACTTGTGGACGGTTGATTTTGATGTTAAGTATTAAAGTCAATTGTGAAATTATAGCATGAAACTAAAGCTTCCTATTTCTAGATGAAAAATTTTGCTCTAAAATTTTTTTTATTTGAAAAATGTTGAGATTGATTGGTAATAGCTAGTCTATGAGTTTTGCTGTTGTAGAAAATAGTTGTTTATCAATCAACATTCCATGTTATTGCCTTAGATCTCAAACTGCAAAGGTGCAAAGGAATCTCAATAATAATGTACACCCATGGCTCTTATGCACTGTACATGTAACGTGTTTAAAACTATGGTAGATTTCAAAAATCTCACCTAAAAGAAGCAATGCTTTTTAAAAACGGATTATTTATAAAATCTTAGACGTTTGATCTATTAATCTTTCATTCTTACAATTCAGGGATTTCCCGCATTCATGCAATTAATAGATCTATATTATCTTATTAAGATCAAACGACTAAGATTTTATAAATAATCCGTTTTTAAAAAGCATTGCTTCTTTTAGGTGAGATTTTTGAAATCTACCATAGTTTTCTTTTTTATTTACTTTAACCATAGTTGTCCATTGTAAGTATAATACTCTTTATTTGATTAAAAAAACTTAAATTTCAGTTATGGACCTTATAGTCTAAGTAACTTATATTATCATTAGCTGAATTCAGATGATTCTGATGTTGCACGTTTATTCTATAGATAATGTAATTATCAACTACTACCATATTGATTTTTAATTGAAAAAAATGTGACAGATGGTGGTTGGGAGGTAGGTAATGGAGAGTATGATAGATTTATTGCTGGTACATCACTGTCTACTAAACAATCAATAAAAAGTAATCACTTCGTTATAAAATAATATTTTAGGTAAATTAATAAAAGAGTAATAAATGAAAGAAAAAATATGAATTTTATCGAATTATTTTTATTTATTATTGATGTATTTTAGTTATTATAAAAAGAAAGTAGATGAATAATAAAGAGAGTATTAATTAGAAAATTCAATTAAAAAAAAAAAGAAATTAAATCACATTGAAAACTCACATATATTTGGAACAATTACAACTGTGAGTTATTGTGAGAAGGATAGAGTAAGTTGAGAATCTAGGTTGTTTAATTTCTTAAAGAGCACAACAGTTAACTACAACTTTAGTCAATTTGGTATGTGCTTTTAGAACGTGGTTGTCACATTGATGAAGGACCAATTAACCGTGATTTCTCCAAACAAATTGGGGGACATGTGGGGGGACATAATAACACTAGGTGAGGGTAACATAACATAACATGTTGCATGCAATACTTTGCTTCCCACGTTTTATTTTTATTTTTATTCTATCTCTATCTCTTTCTATGTATATAAAACTTTATGAAAAATAAAAATACAGTCAAATTAACTAATAAGATTTGAGGAATCAATAGTTATTTTTAAATAGATATATAGTGGTATGATGGATTCATATATTGAACAACCATGTAGTGTATAGTCCGTGGACTCAGATTTTATTTTCCTTTATTATAAGATATTTTATAAAATATAAAATGTTTTAGTTTTAGTTTTTTTTTAAAAGATACCTTTAATTAAGTAAAAAAAATTTAAAAAAGCATTTATTTGTCTTTCTTAACTTTTGAAGGATAATTTTAAAAAAAGAACTAGGGATGGCAATAAAAATCGCATCCGCGGATACCCACTCGAACTCGTTTGATTTGGGCAGGGAAAATCCACTTAAATTGGGTGCAGGTGCAGATTTTTCGCAACATTAAAATTTGAAGGCAGAGATACGTTTGGGGTGATGATATCCACCTCGTACTTGAACGCGCTCCACAAGTAATATTATTGCAATTTTTAAATTTTATATACATATGCATATTTAATATATTTAATATTTTAATATTCTTTTAAATATTAAAAATTATAATTTTATCTCTATAGAAAATATTTTTTAATTTTATTATTATTTAATAATTATTATTTTATTATAATAAATATAATTTTTAAATTTATAATTTTATATATATGAGTGAGTGTGGGTGTGAGCAGGGAAACTTGAAATCTGTTGCAGACAAAGATGAGTGCCTAAATTTTATATCCACTATGAAACGAAGACAGATGCAGTTTTTTCCAATTAGTCGGATGCAAGTGTGACGAAGGTGAAATCCGCCTCGCCACATTGCTATGGTTAAAGAGAACGTAGGTTGTCAATACATTTAATGCAAAAACTCTTTTTCTTACTTTTTTAAATTAGTCAAAACGGTGTTACATATAAAGAAATAAGGAATGAGGTAGTACACTCCATAGGCCTCATACTTTTTTTTCCACAAAAGAAAACTCATTACATTTCATTCATGATAATCTCTTCAATACAAGATGAGACATAATAAAAAACATGGTACATAAAAGAGAGATGCTTTTGCTAACTCATGGATCACTCTATTGAATTGTCTCCTAATATAACTTACTCTAAATTTGTTATTTTGCAACAAAAAGTTCTTAAAACTCATAATCACAACACCATATCAATGTTATTTTGTTCTTTTCTCCTTATACTTTGGACAACCTGTGCACAATCTATTTGAATCAAAATTGCTCGTATGGTTAGCGGGGATATGATATGCCACATGTTCCTGCATTGTACCACAACAAACACACATGCTAGACTACATTGTATTCCCTCATGCTGCATGTTTGCTCACAATGGTAAAACACCTCTCAGAAACGTCTGTTTGAGAATTCTCCTAGTCTCAAACCTCTGTTTGGTGTTATTGGCACCACGCTATCTCCATTCAAGAAAATAGAATAGTGAATGGATTCTATATACACACAGTTATCCCCTTTTGACATAATCCCATTTTATACATAACCCTTTTAAGTTTAAAGTATCTCCAGTCCACCCTATCATAAGCATTACTTATATCAATTTTTAGCGCTGCCTCTCCCTTCTTTCCCCTTGTTTTTACATTTCGTGTAATGTACTGTTTTCATAGCAACCATAACTTTTCATGTAATGCATTGTTTTCTACTGGAACTCTCATTCCACCAGCGAACAAGTCATCAAAGTAATCATTTGCAACGCAACAGATATTAAGTTGGTCATTTATTTCTTCACCATCATGTCTAGTAAACTTAGAGATATGGTTGTGGCAATTTCTAGATAACCTTGCTGCATGAAATAATTTCGTATTAGAGTAACTATATCGCAACCAGTGTGTCTTGTCCCTTTGTCTCTAGAATTCTTTTTGTTTTAGTAACACACTAAGATTCCTTCGAACCTCTTCATATCTTCTACTTGATCTATCAATATTGTTGTTTCTACACTTTTCCAACTCTGTTCTACATTCAAATATTTGTTTCTTGAACTTATTCCTTAGCTTGGTTGTCACTCTTGCTAGTAGATTTCGGCATTGATATAATTTGACGAGAAGTTAAGCATTTGGCAGTCCATGTGTTGATTCCATATAATTGTTGACCCTCCACTTTGACTAATATGATCCATAGAGAAAGTTGAATCATATAATATGACATGGTATTTATTTTGACATCAAATTTTGTTGAAAAATACAAGTAGTGTTTTTTGAAGTACTCGACGCGTGGAATCCAAAAGCAATGTCCATTTTTTGAAACGACAAACATATAGTTGTCGGAAAGTGCCAAATGTAGTTCGTCTAAGGGAGGAAACACAAATAAACAGAGTTGTGATAGATGAAACTAATGTCGAAAATGGATTTAATAGTTGATTTCAACTGGGAAGGTGATAAAGTTGATCAAAATGCTAAACGGCTAGAGAGATTGTAATGAGAGAGACAGTGAAAGTTTAACATTTTGGAAATCCATTGGATTTTTCTTTTTATAAAATGCATTATTAACATGGAAGGGAAGTTGAGTAAACTGAGTAATAATTCATCTTTTATTTGATCAATAATCTAAAAGATACAAAATAATAAAAGGCAATGAACCCTTTTTATATGAACATCTGAAAACTAAAACAAATTCAACTAGACTCTAACAAAATTCCTAATAAAAGATAACTAACTCTCAAATAACAAAAACAAAGATAGTCAAAACTAAAAATACCAAATAATTGAACTAAAAATACATAAAAAGGACTAATATTAGATTCATCTAGTTGTAATACTCCCCACACGCGGGACCGTGGATATCTAATAGTCCAAGCTTGAAAACCAATTGAGCAAATAAAAGATTATGCGGTGGTTTAGTAAAAGGTAGGGTTGATCTTCTCTCTAATTAAGTGGTAGTTGATTTCAATATGCTTTGTTCTTTCGTGAAAGGTAGGGTTGTGTGCCAAGTAAAATGGTTGATTTATCGTCACAAAAGATGGAAGTGGGTGTTGAAAGTGTGATACCAAGGTCCTTGAGCAGAAAATCCAGCCACTAAAACTCACATGTTAGGTTAGCTAACGCTCTATATTCAACTTCAGAACTCGATCTAGACACCGTTGGTTGCTTCTTTGACTTCCAAGAGATGAGGGAATGCCCTAAGAAGAAATAAAAACTTTTAATTGATCTAAGGGTGATGGGCCAAGTATCCCAGTCAAAATATGTCAGTGGAGCCATCAACATGGTGTTTTACCTCGTGGACCCATTAACAACCAATGAGACTCTTACCATGAGGAAGATCAACAATTGTCCATGTAATAGTTGCTGCTAATATTGTTAATTCAGCCTTTATAGCAGTGTTCCAGAATCCAGATTTGCTAGCTTGATGGAAGGTTTGGGGTTCCTGTATGGATGTAATGTTAAGGAAATTTTTTTATATTCTGGAGCACAATTTGCATATGATAAGATAAAGGAGATGGGGTACATAACATTAGAGATATTATTGGGTATATGTGAAGACAATATACTACATTGGCAGTCTTCTAAGTAAGTTGGTGTATTTTTCAGTCTGGTGGAATGTCTTAATTCTAGAATAAGGGTTTGAGGGATATGTGTATCGGTGTAGTATCAAGGATAAGTGATTGGATAATGGGTGTGGCATGCTCAATAGGATAATTATTGCAATTAGTGTGATCATCACTTAAAGTGACCACATCATCATCAACTACACTAACCAAAGGAGAATTCTTAGAATTGGAACCATTAACATTGTTAGAGTAAGGAAAAATAGTTTCATAGAAAATTACATTCCTAGATACAACAAATTGATGTGAAGTAACATCATAGAGAAGATAACCTTTGGCCCCGTTTCTATAACCTAGGAAAATAGTTTTTTCAGCACAATTATCAAATTTAGTCCTATTATTATTATTAGTGCATGCATAAGCTAAGCAACCAAAAGATTTAAGATGCAATCAAATGGGAGGTTGTTTATATAACAAAGAGTAAAGACATTCATTTTTCAAAAGAAGGTTAGGCATTCTATTAATAAGATGAATTGCATGTTGTATGTTAAAATTCCAAAAACAATTAGGAATATTAGATTGAAAAAATAAAGATAAAGGAAGGAAAAATCATGGCACAAACATTGAAAACATAAAAACATAAAGATCGCCATGTTTCTCATCTATACCACTCAATTTCTTGGTGTGCTTCTACAAAATCAAACAATCATGAACACAAAAAGTAAATGAACAAATAAAAGATTAACATTAAATTATTATATATAGTATACATTGTGCAAGATAATTTGATCAGAAATCTTATAAGTTCCAAAAACGTTTGCAATCGTTGGATAACCATTAGACAAATTCATGATAAAGGGTTTAATTGAATGAAAAATAGTAAAATATTTTAGAGAATAAGTAATATGATTAGTAACACCAGTGTCTATAATCCAATAAATATTATCATTACCTATCTTAGGATTGACAATTGAATTGATGGAGGGATGTGAACAAACTGCATAATTTGTAGAGGTTGTTGGTGTATCAACTTGAGGAGAAGAAGACACATTGCCTTGAAACATTCCGAGAAGTTGATTGAATTGATTATATATATTAGATAAAGAGGGTTGGTGTTCTAAATTTGCAGCAGAGGGAGACTCACCATTTCTTGTGAGATGAATGGAGGGTTTTGAAATTTCAGAGAAATATCCAGGGGGATAGCCATATTTAAGAAAATATGTATCAATTGTATGATTAGTTCTTTGGCATTGGGTGCATAATTTTGAATCACGACCACTACCAAAGCCTCTACCGCAATCTCAATTTGAAGAAGAGCAATTACCACAACCATCAAAATTGTTATAAACTTGCATGACATAGAGTGATTTTTCATCAACAGAATTCGGAATAACTAGAGGTTGAAGTTGTCATTCTTGACCAAGAATGTGAGAAAAAGTCTTATCAAGAAAAGGTAAAGGATCGATCAACATTATTTGTGAACGAACATGCGAATACCGCTCATTTAACTCTTTGAGAAACTTAATTACCTTGTCGTGTTCTTTATACTTTCTTAGATTGGTAACGGCACTGCAAATGCAAGGAATGGCACAAAATACAATCACGAGTAGGGAATAAGTTTTCTATATATTCCGACATTGCAGCAAGTTAGATGAAATAATTTGAAACATTTAGGGTTCCTTGTTGCAATCTTGTTAAATCATCTTGAATATCAGAAACATGAAAAATGTCACTTTGGGAGAATCATTGTTCAAGAATCTTCTAAACGGCGTTTGCTTTCTCAATCCACATGATGGATTTGTTGGCAGTTTGCGAAATTGATCGCTGCAACCATGAGAGGACCATGTTGTTGCACCTAATTCATTGATCATGTAGAATATTTGTTGATGTAGGTTGAGGAAATGAGTCATCGACAAACTTCAATTTGTTGTTGGAGATCAAAGCTACCTTCATTGTGTGCGACCAGAAAGAGTAATTTTTGCTATCCAACAATGGGGTTACTAGCACCAAAGAAAGTTTTCATTAGGGTGCAAATAATAGAGATTGGATGCATTTGTTGCAAAATCATAATAGAGAGTAGTTTCGTTAGCCACAAAAATGCAATGAACTGAGAAGGAATTTCATAAGTGGAAAAAAAGAACGAGGCAAAAGGAAAGAGGATAAGATAATTGCTCCTAGTACCATATTAACATGGAAGAGAAGTAGAATATACTGAATAATACTTCATCTTTTATTCAATCAATATTTTGAAAGATACAAGATAATGAAAGACAAAAAATCATTTTATATGAACATATGAAAACTAAAAAAAACTCAACTAGACTCTAACAAAATTACTAATAAAAGATAACTAACTCCCAAAAGACCAAGGCTAGATAGTAAAACCTAAAACTGTCAAATAACTAATAGGCCCAAATAGATAAGCTCAAGGTCTGTGTATTTTGAAGAAAAAAATTAGAGTACATATACTAATTCGCTGGTGCAAGAAAGGAAATGCACAATACAGTAACAATAACAACGCAAATAATAAGCATTTCTAATTTTATTTAGCATTTCTTTTTTCTTTTTTCTTTTTTTCAATGTTTTTGGTGCGTTTCTAAAGTCTTAAAGAAATGCAAATCATACATTCTACTCATCCACGGCTAAAATCTAGAATATTATTATATTTTGAGAAAAATAAATAAAATGTTTATAATCTTAGGAAGTTACACTTCTTATCTTTGTTCCACAACTCGATGCTTATTTGAAGGTGGGTGATGAAAGGTGAACGATAGCCTAAGATTTTTCATTCTCTTCATAAGATCTTTAATTTTCGAAGCTATCTTGGAAGAAAATAAAATTTGGTTTGAGGATGAGAAGAAGATGTGAACATTTTTAAGCGGCTTATGATTGGTTATGTGGTGGCGCTTCATGTCTTCTTCAAAAATTTCATTAAGTAAGCGACCAATATCATCAAAAACATGTTCAACATTCTTCATCCAATTTTTAATTCTACGGTCGTTGGTATCTAAATTCTTCTCTACACATACAACTAGAAACTTGATTGCACGCATTCTGTCAAGCAAATTAATAACATTATCTCCTTTCATGTTATAGGATTTAGCATACATGGAATCCACTTTATCGATCCGTTTCTCAAGCATGTTAGACAAATTGCGATCACCCATTTTTCTAACAAACAAATAAATTTACAAACTTTTGAGAAATTGAGGGTTTGGGTTAACTCGTGTTGTAATTTAACATAGTGGAATTATATATGTGAAGATCTCCTTAATTAAATCCATTGGGTCCCACAACTTCAAAAATATGCAGGGTAATTTTAATAGTTTGAACTTTTACATTTAATTCAAACATGAGATTGACTTAAATCTAAAACAAAAACAATTATTCAAGATATCATGCTTCTTTATTTATTTTCCAAGTGTAATTTCCAGCTTCTTAGATTCTGATTTATTGTTGAAATTTTTTTGATTTATTGCCGCTCCATTTTTACCATTCCTTTCTTCTCTTGATTTTTCACTTCTTCACTCAAGAAAAGTGATTTAGAGTCATTTTTTTTAACCGAAATCACTTCTTTAAATTGTGTTTTTTTATCTTTTATTTAAATAAGTGATTTTATCATACATTTAATTTTTTTTTTTTGTGTTTTTTCGTGATTTTATTATCTTAGTGTAAGTTGTTTTGTTTGTCGTCTTGGTCAAATATTGTTTTAATTTTCCGTTTTTGTAAAGTGTTTGGTTGGTTCAAATTGAGAGATCTTCTTCGATCGATTTTGTGTAAATTCAATTAATGACATTGTCATCTTCATCGTTACAACTTTAAAAGTATATGTATTTCAAACACTTCAATTTTGTCGTGTATGTAAATTTTGTCACATTCGTAGGCATTATGTCATTTTATGCTATTAACCTACATGTTGTGAGTTTGTTTTTAATTCATCATTTTCGTTTTTAACGACGATTATGAATTATATTGTTCTCGATGTATTTTATATCAATTTAAATGAATGAATACATTTTTTAATAAAAAATGAAAAAGACATTTTTAACATTGTACCTGTTTGTTTGTAGTTGGAAAGTTGGCAAACATGACTATTGTAGTTGACTATATATTTAAACTTAAATATTGTACACTGAATTTAATTAATGCAATATTTTATTTCATGCAGTGAAAGAATTCATTTCTTTTTTAAAGAGAAAAAAAAATTATTACTTTAAAAAATATTGATGGCCTGACTATTTGAGTTATGTTCATTAATTAGAAAATAATGATATTTCAATCATGATAAAAATGTAAATATATTATGCTTTATGTATTTATGATTTTTAAATATTATTATAGTATTACATCCTCGAGTTTGTTACATCTTACAACACAAATTAATATTTTTTTTAAATGGTTTATTTCATCTTTATGCTACTCATTAAAAGTAAAATGAATAATAGAAAGAATCAATTATATGTTTGCTTAAATTTTTTTTGTTGAATTTTATATTTGAATATAAAATTTGACTGAAAACTTTATTTGATTGATATTTATTAATTTGTGTAGAAGTTGTGATTCCATATTTGAACCCAATTCTAACAAATCGAATATCTCAATATTTTCTTGAACACACATTATATCAATTATTTTATTTTTTTTATTAAACTCTGTAATTTTTTTTCTTCATTTTCCCTTTCATGTCTCTAATATTTTTTTATGAACCTTCGTTTTGTACAATTCTATTTGGCTCTCCAACATGCTCTTCAAATCCTTTTTTTTTTTAAATAAAAATTTCTGCTAAGTCCACCACCTTGAATAAGGCTCACGCTACAATCTTCTAGTCACGATCCAATATCGCAAGTCTGCTCCTTCAAACTACATTCACGTGTTGCTCCATCCATTTAGAAAGCAATCAATTCTCTCTCCTAAATACGATTGTTTCATGTTGACTAAGTCCAATAGGTCCTCCATGCCACCCTGAATTTGAATCAACCAATCTGCATACCTCTCAATCAATTCATAGGCGCCTCCTCCTCCACTCCTAACTTTTTTGGCTTTCTCTCTCCGATGAATGACAATTACTTGAACAATTGTGACAACCCATATTTTTCCTCCCAACCAAATTAAGAATTAAGTCCAAATTATTGCTCATCCTAGCATCCATTTTACTTGCTCCATCATTGTCCAATTCATCTTCTCTCTCCAACGAATTCAAACTACCATTAACTTCAGTCATAATTTTTTTTTTAAATTTTGGGATCCAAATTATCCCCCAAAACTAGAGATTGTAACGAATCCAGACATAAACTTGTATTAAAATCTGAATAACGAACCCTCCACAGGACGTCCTACCTCTCGAAATTAAATACACGATTAATGGTCCTACCACAATTCTAATTCTAAACAATTTATCACCAACTTTAATTTGAATAACATGATTACTTAACTCAAACTCTATTGTCTAAATAAGAACTTGTGCAAAATCAAAATGATATTTTTTCTCGGTGCACTCATGGAACTTTACAAATTTATCCAACATGCATGACAATTCCTTAAAGAGATCGATGCTCCACCCAAATTGGACACACCACGTTCCAAAGATGTCACTTCTAAAATCTATTTCTCAACATACTCAAATAATGCACTAAAAATTCAGTTCTCTCGTCCATCATCCCCTTCACATCCACCTTTACATCTCTTCCTTAGACTCACAACAGTCCATTGAGCCCAACCCTAATGTTTCTCATCCCTCACCTACTTAATTGTATATAGTTAATTTTGACTTTTCCAAGCCTTCATTGTTATACATAGCTTAATTGTTGTTTTTGTTCTTTTCTTTTATGTTTTTTGTTCTTGGGTTTGGTCCTTGCGCCTTAACTTTTTTATTTACTATTATCTTAATCTATACCTTTAGCTTAAAAAGAGATATGTTGATAAGAATTTTATGAGTATAAATGAGTCATGACAAGATATAGCTTAAGTATTTTTAATGAATATATAATTTTTTAATGGATATTAAAATTTTAATATTATATTTTTAATTTTTATAAAAAATTTCATCAATTTTTAGTACTTTAAATTTTTTCATTATTATTTTTAGTCTCTGATTATAAACTAGCTATTGTCACATTTGAATTTTTGAATGATTTTTTCAATAATATTTAGGTCACTATAAGAAATTTTCTTTCAAAAATTTAGAATTTTTTAACAAGTGAGAAATTAAATATGAATTTTTAAGTGTCAAAAGCTTCAAAATTTATATTTAATTTATCAGTTGTTAAAAATCCTGAAATTTTGTACGAAAGTTGTTAAACTTGTTCTTAACATTAATGCACAAAAGTATTCAAAACTTAGAAAGATATTCAATAGTGGATTTAAAATCAGAGACCAAAAATAAAAACTAAAGGTATAAAACTTGGTTTGTTATTATTATATCCCCCTTTTTTTTTAAAAAAAAAAAAACTAATTAATATACCTTACATTGAAATGTATACACCAAAATGTCTTATTTTTTGGATCTTCAGAAGGTCGCATCTCCACCCTACAACCACCTGAAGGATGATTTTTTTTTTCTTCCAATAGGAGGTCAGATCTCCGGAATACGATCATCTACTAAAAAGAATATTTTAATTTTATAGATGGTCGCAAATGCGACCATCCTACTGGAGAGTTCAAATTATATATGGTCGCATATCGGAGATGCAACCTCCTAAAGGTCAAAAAAGATAAAGGATTTTGGTATATATTTTTCAATGTGGAGTATAATGGTTAATTTTTTTAAAAAAAGAATAGATATATATATATATATATAAACCTTAAAATTTGACGAAAATTTTTATAAGAACTAACAAACAAAATAATAAAATTTTATAAGGACTTAAAACTTATATAAACCCTAAAAAATATTAATAATATTAACATTATTCAATTTATAGATTTATTAGTTTTCTAACATATTTCAAACTTTTAAACTAAAATCAAAACAAATATGTAAAACTAAAGTAAAACTTATGTTAATAAAACAAAATTTTAATTTTCTCTATTAGTAAGGGGTAAAATTTTATAACAAAAATTATTGTATATTGAAAGAAAAAAAAAAGAGTATTGAAAGAAAAAAAAAGTATTCACCAGCTGCGATTCTTTGTTTCTTTAATTTATTACATTACTGAAGGAACTCTGTCTCTTACTTATGAGTTGCGACAATATGTGAGTATTTTTGAGCTATTCAAGTAAGAAATAACTAAAGTAAAATGCTCAAGATATAAAATGTGTTTATAGACAAAAGTTAATCCAACATACCACAATCGTGGCCAACAGAAAATGTTGTACTGCTTAGCTATTTGTGTGTGTAGTTTGTGATTGTTCCCACTAGAGTAATTTGTCGGCTTATGAACGACTCGTCTTACTTATATCCACCGTACATTCTATTATGAATATATGTGTGGTTTTTCTTCAAATAGTCTTTATGTGTTCGTCGCACAAGTCATGTTAGTGGTGCTAAACATGGAAAGTGAGTGTAATTGTTAAATTATCAAATTACGACGAGCTTTGACCTATTGTTTCACTTTTGCAAACTTCGGGGACCCCTATAGACTTGAGAAAGATATTTTTAGAATCAAGTTGGTTTTATGTTTAGAGTTTTGATAATAAAAAAAAAGTATTTTATGAGAATAATATATTTGACTTTACAAAGTATGAAAAATTCATGTTTGGAAAAAAATCTAAAATAAGATTTGATTCAGATTTATGATTGAAGAAAATTTATAATCAAGTTGAAAAAAAGATATGATCAAATTATTTTGAAGAAAATCTAAAATAAAATTTGATTCAAATTTATGATTGAATAAATAGATTCTCTATCTCCTCCAAAAGAGTTTTAAGTATGTTGGACTTTTGTGAATTATCTAAACTAAAAATGTATAAGTAATATAAGCATAAAGGTAAAGGTATAAAATATGAGAAAATAATTTTTTTGATTAGTTGTGTGTAAAAATTACATGACGTATTTATAGGTACTATCAATCCTACTAGCCAATGCATCTTGGCCTCAAAATTCACCCTAACCCAACTTCATTCAACTATTTTTGCAGATGATGCATGTTTTCTTCCTACAATTAGATGTACAGTGCTCCACAATGGATTGTATCCTCTATTTTCATAGCAGCTTAGTTTTGGTTATTCCTTGCGTTCGTTTTTCCCCCCACATTGCCTCTTCACAAATATAGATGTTCATGGTTACTGGCACTATAAAAATTAAACACAAATGTTACCATTGAGTCGTCAATATCCACATATTTAGATTGTCTTTGAAGACCGCATGAACCTTTGCAAACCTTTGTGGGACTGAAAAATAATAACTTAACTCATTTTCGATTGTTGCTAGTTCAACTAACTCTTAATTTGACAAATAGGGATTCAACTATACACTAAATTCAGTTGTTTTTTGTGCTTGACTAACAACTTAAAATATTTATGGTTGGGTTGAAGAGTAACTTTGTGATTAGTTATTACGCTTAATAATTTAATATAAACGATAAATTCACTCATTCAACCATGGATTATTCCATAAGATAATAATGAAATACAATTTTATATAAATTCAAAATTCATAACAAAGCAATCTAGTTATCGATATCTACATATACTTTTTAAAATTTTATTATACGTTCATTTGAAATTATTTAACGAAGTATCCAATAATTTTAAAATTTAATAAAAATTTATTGAGCTAATCTACTAAATAAAACCTTTTTATTTTACAGTTGACTTAGTAAAATTTATTGTTTATATTGAATTATTAAAACAAAATAACTCGTTATAGAATTACTAAGTTAACTGATTTATACCCTTAATGATTTAAACAAAGAATAACAATAATAATATTAATATATTGCATTAGATTTACAAACTTGACACTTTTAAATATATTATAATTCTTGTTCATAACGATAATCTTATTGAAATTGGTGAGCTGAAACATTAATATACCAACTCAAATCAAATAAGAAAAAAATGAATGAACAAATACAATAAAAAATAAAATAATCACTAAGGAGTTTTCTCCAAAGCATCAGTACCCTCTAGTCCTACTACTGACTAAGCAAGCCTACAGAACTATCATTGTATAACTCATTTACACAAGCGAAGATACTTAAAGATGGAAGCTTCATTTGTGCCACGAAGCACAAACACACAAGTAAAAAAAGTGTAAGGAGTTGGGATCTACGAAGCACAAACGCATTCATGGGTACTGAGACACTAAAGAAACTAATGTCTAAAACATAGGGCACTCGAATGTTGCACATACACACAAGTCTATGTGTGAACGCTCGTGATTAACATAAAAAAATCAATATTAGAGACAACATTTATATATTAATCTTCCAAATACAATGTTATTTAGTTTCACATGAATTCTAAAAAAATGTATATTACACTAAGACTCTAGAGGGATCATTTCACAATGAAATCCTTACAAAAAAAATCTGACAACCTGATGAATCATGTATCTTTAAACTACTAGTTATGATGATGAGCCCCGATAGAATAGGTTGTATACATCTTTGGGTTTCATTGAATAAAGGCGGTGTGCTTCATATATTTTATTTGATTTTATAATTTTTTAATGTAAAATATAATAAAAGTTGACTTTTGTTTTATGTTAAGAGTGATAGAGAAGCATTCAACCACAATAGATGTTCAACCGAGTCTGAGATGTTTTGAGCTTAAAAAATATATATTTTATTTATTGCTAACTAAGGGGTGTAAGACAATTTCTTTTGTGTGTCGAAAAAATGTTGGTGCATGAGACATGTAAGACACGCGACATGACAGTTTGGAAAGGTGTATATGTTTTATAGAGGCTTGTCAACTCTGGAGGTTGCAATTGCTGAGGTGTGAGCTCAAGTTGCTGCAGAGAGAAGCTTGATGAATTTCGTCAATCGGTGAAGAAGATTGAATTCCCAATGTTCACTAGTGATGACCCTACCGGTTGGATTGCTCGAGCGGAGGTCTATTTTCGAGTGCAGGATACGAGTCCTAAGATTAAGGTTAGTTTGGCTCAACTTTGTATGGAAAGGTCTACCATCCATTTTTTCAAAGCGATTGTTGAAGATGAGACGGATCTGACTTGGGAAGTTTTCAAAGATGCAATGTTGGAGAGGTACGGTGGTCTCAGTGATGGGAGTGTGTTTGAGCAACTCTCTTCGCTAAAGCAGGAAGGCAATGTGGAGGAATACATCAAGGAGTTTGAGAGGTTGGTTGCACAAGTAGTTCGTTTACTTGAAGCTCAATTTGTTGGGTATTTCATTCATGGCCTCCGTGATGAGATACGAGGAAGAGTTCATAGCCTCAAAGTGCAAGGTCCAGTCTCACGTGCGAAGCTGATGAACCTAGCACGCGCTGTGGAAACGGAGGTACAGGAGAAGGGGGTTGGTTGGAATGGGCCTCGTGATTATGGGCTTAAAGGAACTGGGTCAGGTTTTACTTATAGATCGAACCTTAACTTTGGAATCGGGTCGAGCGCGAAACAACGATTGGGTTGTAGTCAAGGGCTCCAATGATGGCAGAGAGAAAGGAGGAAATGGGTCGAATCAGAAGTTTGCAACCCGTCAAGACTCACAACGATTTGTTCCCCGTGATACTGTGATCCGTCATATCCCAGCCTACGAGATTGCAGAAAGGCGGCAAAAAAACCTTTGTTTTAAGTGTGGTGGCGCCTATCATCCTCGTCACCAATGTCCAGACCGTCAACTTCATGTAATGGTAATGGAGGAGGACGACGACGACGAAATACAAGTCTTTGCAGCTGATACAGAAGAGGAAGACGGAGACGGAGAAGGAGTTGAACTCAACATTATGAGTTTGGCTCAGATCGATAATTCAAGTCCCAAGGAGTTAGGGAATGTGCGCACCATCAAGTTAAAAGGTCGAGTGCAAGGAGTACCCTTGTTGGTGTTGGTAGACAGTGGTGTGACGCATAATTTCATTTCGCACTAGTTGATGAGGTCAATGGGATGGCCAGTGGAAGGAACGACTCCTCTCAATGTCCAATTGGGGGATTGGTTTAAAGTGGTGACACAAGGAGTTTGCATGAAATTGGTGTTGGATCTAGGAAACATGACATCTACCATTGATGCTTGGTTATTCGATTTGGATGAAATTGACATTGTGCTCTGAATGTCTTGGTTAGATTCCATTGGGGGCATGTGGGTCAATTGGGCACAAAAGGTGTTGTGTTTTTCCATTGACTCTCAATGGGTGGAGCTGCGTGGGGAAGGCAGTGAACATAAAAATCGGTTGGCTTTGCAAAGTTTGTTGGGAAGACCCAAGCTATGGTATAAAGCAATGTTTTTATTTGCAGGAGCACAAGGGGAACCAAAGGGTCTTGAGTTAAGCAGAATAGTCAATGATTCATATCTGACCCCTACTCTTCCGATTCATGAGCTAGCGGCGAAGTACTCAAAGGTATTCGCAGAGCCACAAGGGTTACCTCCTAAGAGAAGACAAGAGCATGCTATTCATCTCAAGGAGGGAGCTGGCGCTATTAATGTTCGCCCCTATAGTATCCTTACCACTACAAGAATGAAATAGAGAATCAAATCAGGGAGTTTCTACTATCCGGAGTCACCCGTCCTAGCCAAATTGCATTTTCTAGTTCGGTGATACTCGTGAAGAAGAAAGACGTGTCATGGTGAATGTGTCTAGATTACCGTGCTCTTAACAAGGTAACTATTCTTGATAAGTTCCCTATTCCAGTGATTGATGAACTCTTAGATGAATTATATGGTGCTCGTTATTTCTCAAAGTTAAGACTAAAGATGTGCACAAAACTACATTCCGCACTCATGAAGGCCATTACAAATATCTCATAATGTCGTTTGGATTGATGAATGCACCCTTGATGTTTCAAGCCCAAATGCATGACAATTTTAAGAATCTTCTAAGAAAATATGTGTTGGTATTTTTTGATGACATATTAGTGTACAACCCGAGTTTAGAAGACCATCTCCATCATGTATCCTCTATACTAAACATTCTACAACAACAAGTTCTAGTGGCTAATAGGAAGAAATGCAGTTTTGCGGAGCCTAGTGTTGAGCATTTGGGTCATATCATCTCTATCGAAGGGGTAGCGATGGACCCTGCTAAGTTCTTAAATGTTTTACAGTGGCCCACTCCGAAGAATGTGAAAGGAGTGCGAGGGTTTTTGGGGTTTATGAGCTACTACCGTAAATTCATCAAAGACTATGGCAAAATGGCGAGGCCATTAATTGAGCTAACGAAGAGGGAAAATATCAAGTGGGGAGAGGGTGCTGAGCAAGCCTTTCAACTGTTAAAGCAATAGGTAACATCCGCCCCTATTTTAGCACTTCCAGACTTCCAGAAAGAATCCTTTATTGAGGGTGATGCTTCTGGGAATGGGTTGGGTGCTATCTTAATTCAAGAAGGGGGGCCAATTGTTTATTTTAGCAAAGCCTTAGGGGAGGGCTATCTGACCAAATTAGCATATGAAAAAGAGCTTATGTCAATGACTCTTGCTATCCAACATTGGTGTCTCTACCTCGTAGTGCAAAAATTTACGGTGTGTACCAATCAAAAAAGTCTAAAACAGTTCTTGTCACAGAGGATTTGCACCATGAATCAACAAAATTGGGCAGCAAAGCTTCTTGGATATCATTTCCATATCATTTAAAAGCCCAAACTTGAGAATAAAAGTGCAGATGCATTGTCCGGTATGCATGATAGTGGGGAAATGACTTCCTTGATACATGTCCCGGAGTGGCTAGGTAAGGCTGAAGTGATTGAAGAGGTCCATAAAGATGTTGCTCTATAGAAAATCATTTATGCACTCAAGGAGAATAAACCGGTTCAGTTTGGGTTTTCTTATGTGCGACAAGTGTTGTTGTATAAGGGGAGGCTGGTGGTTTCTGCACAGTCTCCATGGATACTGATTATCTTGAAAGAGTTTCATTCTACCCCCACAAGGGGGCCATTCCGGTTTCCATTGCACATTTAGACGAGTAGCGTTGAACGTGTATTGGATTGGCATGAAGAAGACTATCCAGCAATTTGTGCAAGAATGTGATACTTGCCAACGTCAAAAATATGTCGCTGCTGCCCCTGGAGGTCTGTTACTGCATGGCATTCCCTCTTCCATTGTGAGTGGCTGCGACCCTATCTTTGTAAGCAACTTCTGGGGTGAATTGTTTAAAGTACAGGGGACCTTGTTGAAAATGAGCATCGTTTACCACCCACAGACGAATGGACAAACATAGGTCATTAATCGTTGCTTGGAGACATATCTTTGATGTTTTATAGTTGATCAGCCTCAGAAGTGGGTAATGGGGCTGCCTTGGGCTGAGTACTGGTACAATACGACGTACCACGCCTCTACAGATTCGACTACTTTTGAATTGGCTAATGGGAGACCATCGCCAGCCCTCACGCGGTTCCTTCAAGGGGAGACCACGGTAGAAGTTGTAACAAGGGAACTTATTGATCATGATGAGGCTTTGAGACAATTGAAGTACCATCTTGATCGAGCTCGTGGACGCATGAAGGACCAAGCTGACAAAAAAAGAAGGGATGTCAGTTTTAAAATTGGTGAATGGGTTTTTCTCCAATTAAGGCCACATGTGCAGAATTCTTTTGAAGCACGCATCAATCCGAAGCTTGCTCCAAGATACTATGGGCCTTTTGAAATAATGGCTTCTAGTTTTTCTCCCGTTTAGTGCAGTAACTGATGGGCTGTTAGCAGCAGTAATGCGCCAAAAGCTTCGTTTCTTGGCCATTGGTAGTGGTGATAAAAAACAATGACTTGGACTCTTCCACTCACATGTGTTTTCATCCTTTGGCCGTATGCTAGTCTTGGTTACCACTTTCCATGTTGTTGCTTCCTTTTTCCCAAATAATATCATCTTTCTGCTTTATCAGCAAACAATGGTCCTTTTTCATTCTCTCTATCTCTGACTTCAGGGATTTTACATTTTGATAAAGCGTTTTGATAGTGATGGCTATCTTCTCTCCATTGTACTTGGTCTCTGGAGTGAGATAAGTTGCAGTAAAGAAAGAGGGTATGGTCCATCGATTTTCATTTGGTTGAAAAGAAATTGGAGGAGTCGAAAGAAGAGATGTAACTGATGGTGGTTTTGAGCAGGAATATGCTGCTAACGATTGTGCTTCAAGTGGCAAAAGCATTTGTTGCTGCCGTGCTAGCTACATTCGCATTTCACGATTCTCCTTTTGCAGCTCAAGTACCAGCTTGGCCTTATCTGTTCCTGTTTCAGTTACTGAAAATAGATCCTCATTTGCATCATTTTCCTTCATCCATGTTTAATAGGTTTCAGTTTCATTATTCAGCATCAACGAAGTGATGTATATGACACCAAATGAAAAATTCAAAACAACAAAAAATGTGAACATTATATCAAATGGTAAAAACCTGCTCGTTATCACTCTATTAACCAAAATATTAATACATGTGACGATTTATGTAAAAACATTTAGAAAATACTCATACTATTGTTTTAGTGAAATTTGGAAATGGTTAGAGGATTCAACCTTTGTTCAAATCTCCTTGGCTCTATCAACCCAATGAATGGTGTTTTGAGTTTCATCAGATGAGAGGTTACACAGGCTTATGTTAGCATTCATGATAGTATTGCACGTTCCTCCTAGTGAATCTTTGTGAAGCTGAGTTAATTTTGAATTTCGGTATGGTATATGCTTCTTTCCATCTACAAGAGCATTGATGCAGCTGCTTAGTGCAAGAAGAGACTCGTTAATGTTGGCATCCTCGAGATCTAAGTGTTATTGGAGTTGTGGCAAAAGCTCTCTCTAACCCTGTAAGATCAACCAACGAGAGCTTTCCTACATTTCTAGCTTGGTATTCAACAACAACCTATATGTCACAAATAAACTTAGCACAAGTCAGAATCACAACATATAAGGGTTTGTGCATCATTTTCTGTAAACAACCTTCAAAAGTGTACCTTCAAGACAACATGGGAACGTGAAGCAATGTCATCGCCTGAAGCAGCAAAAGCAAATTAAAACTCAAAATTCATACAACAATCTTCCAATATAAAAGAATGGTTCAGAATATTACTTCATCAGTAGTGTAAGCTCTGTATTGTGTAAGACTTGCTGCCATAATCCCCTAAAATATAGTTAGACAAGGAACGATCAGATTGTGATTTAATGGGATACAGCAAAAATAAGAACTCTTCACAACAAACAAAAAATCATTTTTCATATATTTAATATGGCTAGATGGGCTAGTAGGTGAAGAATTAAAATAATATTAATAAACAGATATTTAAATTAAACTATAAAGTTTCTCATTAAGACTAATGAGTTAAGTGTTAATGACTACAAGGAAAAATAAGTTCTTATTCCTTTCACCTAGTAGTATAGATGGTCCGTAACAAACATACTAGTGAACATGAGCTAAATGTATTAAATTTCCCATGTTGATGTATTGCTGTCGTTGTGGTTGAAATGCAGTTATTGTGGTCTAATGCAAAACGATGCAATCTACAATTACAGCTTGATGGGGGATGCACCGGCCGCATCATATGACTCAGTATACATGAACTTTGAATGCTTATCAAAATATTATCATATTTTTGTAAATTGATTGTACCTATGTACTTGCATCAAGATATACAATCGAAAAATCATTCAATTTATTTCAAAGTCATGTATGTAGTCACAGGTACCATAACAGTCACAAATTATCAGTAACATTTCTCTTGAACATGGCTAATTTTCTTTTAAAATTACAATAAAGATAAGAAAGTGGACCTGTTTATGTTCTCTCAAAACCAGAGGTCTTCCAGGTGAAATCAAATCTCTTAGAGTTTCATTATAAACCTCAAGATAGGACATATGAACAACATGGTTTCCATCACAACTTCTCGTCTTTATTTCACCAAAAATATCCTTAATTGTCATCACCATCACCTTGGGTTCTCCTCAGTACCAAGCATTGTGTAAGTTTTTCAAGCTCTAGTGGCACCATAACAGAAAACTGTCCCATTCCTACTTGTAGAACTCCTTCCACAAGTACTGAGGTTCTGAAAATGCAATGTAAACAAGTTTTTAACCATACACCAATTAATAACATTATGATGTGAAAGCACTTATAAAACTAGTCTATACATTGTCTCGTGTAGATTGAATTTCAATCTACATCTAGTAATAGATCTCTTTTTAAACCCTTGCTGAATAAAATGAAAATTTTTCTCTTGTCAAACAACACAAATTATCTACCTCTAAAACGAAATTGTTTTCTTGGTAGTAACATTCATTGATTTGTGGTATTCTAAGACACTCACTTGCTCTCGTATTTTGAGTTAAAGTTGTAATGATTTCGTATATTTTTCAATGACATCAAATTCGTTTCAACTGTCTTTTTGTATCGTTATTCAAATTCATTTTATTTTTATTTTGAATTAGTAACTATTTGAACAAAACTACCCAGTCACAACTCCCATTCACCAACTACCTTCACTGTCTCTCTCTACACTTTCTTGAACCCTAAACCTATATTATCTAAACAACTATATATGACAAAATGTCATCAAACTTGTTCTTACAATGTCTATCAATCTTTTCGAACTCGAAACCCTTAGAGTATTATGAGTGAATTTCTAAAATTTGGTTGAGAATGGGTTTGACTTCATCAATGATTTTTGCGGGATGGGTTGGTACGGTTACTTCAACCTAGAAGAACATAAGATTTGTGATGAGCTACTTAAAAATTTCTAGAGGTATGCTACAACTTCAAATGATGAAGTTTCTAGCAACGCTTTGTGGACTCAGACTGGGACCATTTGTCCCACCATTTTTGCATTCACAAGGTGCTTGGATGAAGGTTTAAGGCTTCATCTAGGTTTTTATAAGGTTGTGGGTATTGAAAAAATTCACAAAGAAGGCTTTAAGGCCAACCTAGTCTCTGTTTAGCGGAAATAGTAATAAGCTGCATTGTTTCAAAATGAGGGTATTGTTCAAAATTGTAATAGGTTGCATTGTTTCAACATGAGGGTTTGTTGATTATGTTACAAAGAGCACAAGAACATTATTGTTAGAACCAATATGGTTTTGGAGAATAATTTATTTCTAGTTTTGTTGATAACAAAAAGAAGTTTGTGAGAATAATTTAATGTAATAATGTTCTACATTAAAGTGTGCAGAAAAATAAAACAAACATCTACATACTTGACCCCAAAAAAAAAAGGAAACATATAAAATCATAGGAAAACAACAGAATTAGAGGATACAACAGAATCAGAGAATACAACAAAATCAAAGGATACAACAAAATCAGAAGATATGTATTGATAAGAGGATACATAATGATTAGAGGAAACACGCATATTAGAGGAAATGTAATGATCAGAAGAAACACACATATTAGAGGAAACAACACGATCAAAGGAAGTGTGTCCTTTGTTGGCTATGTAACGCTCGATCTAATAAACTCGTTTTAACTCTGATATACAAAATGTTTTGATAAGTTGTCTCTACCTCTAAAAGTAATTCAACAAAAATAAATTATGGACTCTGCCTCTAATACTCACACATTAACATTTGACTCTACTTTTTATATTGGTACACTCCAATTTGACTCAGATTCTTCTAGCTCTACTTCTAGTATTTACACAATGACTAAGACTTTCATACTTTTGACTCTGACAAAGGTCAATGCCTCCAACAAAAGTCAACATATATGACAAAACTCAATGCACCTAAAAAACTCAGTGCCTTTGAAAAGGTCAATCCCTCTAATGAAGATCGCAATTTTGGAAATTGTGTATGACTCTGAAGAAGTAATTATGATGTAATCTAGAGGATTCTTGACCACATTCTGATATTGACAATTTTGCCTCTGATACTACTTTTGGAAGATACAGCCTTATCAATCACTAAAGCTGAATATGTCTCAACATCAAATTGTAGCTCACAAGTTCTTTGGATTAAAAATCAACTTCAAGAGTTTTCTGTAAGTTACTCAAACATTCCAATTTATTGTGATAATACTAGTGAAATCAATTTATCTAAAAATCCAATACATCATTCTAGATCAAAACACCTTGAAAAAAAACATCATTTTATTTGTGATCATGTCAACAAAAAGGATATCGACTTAATCTTTGTTGATATTCAAAATCAACTTGCTGACATTTTTACAAAGCCTTTAGTCAAGGATAGTTTCAATTTGATAAAAGAAAAACTGAAAATTATGAAAAATCCAAAGAATTCTGGTTAAATTATGCTTCTACAGAAAACAAAGAACGATAAAATCAATATCCGTTTTCCAAAAATCAATCTCCATTTTTCAACCAACATTCTCCTCTGCGTCACCATCTTCTCTCTTGAACAGAACAGGGAAATCTTGGCATTCAATGCATGTGTCTCCTTGTCTGCAAAAGAGACTAACACGCTAAGACATTCTCACGCCCAAAAAATTTCTTCTCCTTCCCAAGGTTCAATTAATCATTGCTTTTCTCTCTTCAAAATCAAAAAATTTGGTTTGAAAACTAAACTACTTCATTTTCTTTCAAAAACAATAACAAAGATAACCCTTCATCTTTCTCCTCAAACTTCTTTATCTCAAACCATTCTTCTCATAACACAACAATTGCACGAACTAAAACCTCAGCACACAAAAATGCTTATCCATACTTACCATCCTCATCTTCTCCATCATCAAACTCCATAAGTCGTTCATCATCTCCTCCACCAAGACCAACTCCACCACAAACTTTCATTTGATACAACATTTTCAAATTATCTTTCATCTTCCCCAGAGAAAAACCATAATCCCATTAACCCAAATCCTCTGACCATTGTGCTTCCACCTCTCTATACATGCCCTCCTCCAAATCTAGCTCAAGTTCCTCCACACTTACGAAACCCCACAATACATAAAGCATCAAGTAAATATTGCATCAATTACAACAAAGTAATAAGAATCATCAAGATAGAATAACACAATAATTCACATCATCAACATGACATGATCACAATAATATTATGTGTGCACTTATACTCTAAACTTCATTTCTTTCTTTTGTATCATTCTAACTTTGAAGTATTTGATTAGGTGACTTACTACAATGTCACTATGCAAGTGGACGACAAGCTCAAATTGACCATGTCCTTATAGACCATCTCAACTCGACCCAAGACACATATGTGGCGGTCGAGGCGAATGTATGTAGTATGGTAACTCCTAACATTTGGGGGCAACTCCCAAGTCAATAGAAATTCCTCCGATAATACTCAAATGTCTAACAATATTGCCGTAAGGCGCAACAACATAGCTCCAAGTCAAAGAGAGTGAGAGAGAGAGAGTAAAAACAAAAACCCAAACTTTTTTTTTATAATTTAAAAACAACAACACTATCAAACAACTCATTTCTAACACTTCTATAATTAAAAAAAATTTTAAAATATCAATATATCAAGATAGTTATTTATAAATGATCGAAATAAAATAATAGTTAACAGTAAGTAAAATATAATTATGTACACATTTATCATTTAATCAAATACACAAAAACCTTACACACATTTACACAAATAACCACCAAAAATCTTATTATATAAAATACTCCCACTAAAAGATAATTCTTTTTTTTTAAATTTATTAAAATAATGAAATATTACCATTTAAATACATAGGAATGATATCCATAGACGCTTTGACAATTGCTAACGAAAACACGCTCACTTCTTGAGCCATGCTGCTCTCTTTCTAACACTTATTTATTTTTCGCATCTTGAAAATTTCTCTTGCAAATCAAACATCAAATAACTCTCAGTCTGAAGCCCTTTATTAATCATTCTTCTTCTTAAAGACACCACGGACCAGGAATTACCCTTATAAAGAAAACCTCTATGAACTTCAATTTCCATCACTCAAATCACCAAAAGTGAAAACTCCAAACATTCGACCAACAACACCCCTACTTCAAATCATTCATCATTGACAGCCAAGAGACTCACCACTAACTTTATCTCCACCGTGCATGATTAGAGTCGTCGATTTACAAAGTTCACTAATGATTTGTCTAGGCCACACGTTTTACCCTATACCTCCACATTTAACCTTTACCTCCACAAATGCAAAGAAATGATCTTTTTATTCTCGTATAAATCTTAAAATTTATAAATAAATAAAAAAAAAAACTAAAAAAAAATGGTATGTACTGGAAAACTTGTGAAGATATTTTTACGCTAAATTGCTACTATACCGAAAAACTTAAAAATAAATTTTCAGATAGTATACATTTTTAAATTTCTGTACTAGAAAACTCTTTTAAACATCTTTCTCTTGACAGCCAAGAGACTCACCACTAACTTTATCTCCACGGTGCTTGATTAGAGTCGTCAATTTAAAAAGTTAACCAATGATTTGTTCTAGGCCACACGTTTTACCCTATACCTCCACATTTAACTTTTACCTCCACAAATGCAAAGAAATGATCTTTTTATTCTCGTATAAATCTTAAAATTTATAAATAAATAAAAAGAACTAAAAAAAATTGTATATACTGGAAAACTTGTGAAGACATTTTTACGCTAAATTGCTACTATACCGAAAAACTTAAAAATAATTTTTCAGATAGTATACATTTTTAAATTTATGTACTAGAAAACTCTTTTAAACATCTTTTTACTCTTCTGTACCAAAAAACTTTTTTTTAAGGTTTTCAGTACACAAATTTTTACTTTTCTGTATCGAAAAATTTTTTTAAAGATTTTTGGTACACACCTTTTTACTCTTCTATATCGAAATTTTTTTTTTTTTACAATTTTCCGGTAGTATACATTTTTAAGCTTATGAAGCGGAAAACTTTTTTAAAGGTCTCCGGTACACACATTTAAACTCTTTTATACCGAAAAACATTTTTTTTAAAGTTTTTCAGTTTTAAAGTTTTTCGAGAAACTTTTTCTCTATCAGAAATCTTTTCCGGTAACTTTCACAAAACTTTTTTTTTTCCAGAAATCTTTGAATGAAAAAAAATTAATATATCAATTCAAGTGTATGAAACACTTTGACTAATTTACATCAATTCTAGTAACTCTACTGAAATAATTTTTTCTTCATTTTTTTCTTCTTTAATATATTCTAGGCTTTTACTTAAATTCTTCTTAAAATATTTCCTTTTTTATTTTTAGTCACATTTTCTTATTGATTGGTTTCTACTTAAATATTGTAAAATGTATACATCGATGATATTATCGTTAGAGATCTTCAATAAGTACTAAACACTTGTATACATATGTCTTCATAATTGATTCAACGTATCTTGGTAGAAGCTGTAGAAAAACCAGAGGATGACATCTTCAAAGGATGTCATGTGCTTCTTTAGTCAGAGGATAAATTCAACTTTGATCAGTAGAGAATGTTGACTTTCTCAAAAGTTTGACTTCATAGAGTGGACTTTTTTTATTAGAGTGTTGACTTTATCATAATGTTGACTTGAAGCATTGACCCGACAATCAATTAGTTTACTAAATTTATGAGACTTAGAATCATCATAATGAGCTTGTAATATGATTTAACATATGCACGTTGAGAGCACGTTTAACATAGTCATACACAACTTATTTAAAGTATTGGCTTGATTTCCTTATTTATCTTATATTATCAAGAGATGATGCATAGATGTTGACTTTTTCAAAGTAATAGATTCAAGAGTTTGATTTTGGTCTTAAGTCACTGGATCAATGAAAGTCTTGACTCTTAGTTAACTTTAGTCAAAGGCTGATGATCATAATTGTAGCATTATGTTCCTTTGTGATTACATGATCGATGATTGATTTATATCTTCTTTGTCTCAGACTAGATTATCATATGCTTGTTGTAATACTTCCTATTGATGTATCATGACTTACTCTATTAGTAAATATAATTACTTGTTTATTAAGTAAGAATATTCTTTGTTAAACACACTTACATCAACCAAAAGATAGTAGCTAAAAAATATTTTTTTCACTAATAGTTCTAGGTTTCTTTATGAAGTTATGGATTTTTTTAGATTTTTTATGATATCAAATTTCACTATCAAATTGGTCCCTACATATGTGGTAAGTGACCTAGATAGATACATCGACGGTTAAGAGTACACATCAACGTGCCTAATCTTTGAACTTGACGGAAGGACTCATTTGATAGACATGAAGTAACTTGAGAGATAATTTGACTATTTCAAAAAAATTAGAGACGAAGTTAACCTATTCACTCGATTTATTTTTGGACCTCGCCTTCTAAATATTTAAAAAATAAAAGTGAAGAGTTTTTAATCGATAACCAAGAAAAGAATGACGATATGACTCATTATATGAGTGAATGATAAAGAGTTTGATATATATCAAAACCAAATTAGTCATATCATCTACTTTGAACTGCACCTCATCATCAATTATATATATTACATCATTTTTTTTTTAATTTTAATGATACTTAAAATTGATTAAATTAAAACTATTTTTATTTTGGAGAGATATGAAACAGAAACAAAATATTGTAAGAATTAAATTCAAAATAAGTTTAAAAAAAATAAATAAAGTAAATCCGGACCAAATCAATAATTAAACCAAAAAGATATCAATCATCTCTACAACGGTGCGATGGTTGTTTACAAAGTTACTGTTACCATTTCTTGGTCCTTACGAAAGAATTTACATCTAATAAATAATCTCTGACACTGGATTAAACCTTATACCCTAAACCCTTTTTGGAACCCCAACTCCATCAAATAATGGGAAGCACCCAAGCCGCAGTCTCTTTCCTTACAAATGTTGCACGCGCCGCCTTCGGTCTCGGCACCGCAGCCAGCGTTCTCAATTCCTCTCTCTACACAGTAGACGGTGGCCAACGCGCCGTTCTCTTCGACCGTTTCCGCGGCATCCTCGACGAATCAATTGGCGAAGGAACTCACTTCCTCATCCCATGGGTTCAAAAACCATACATCTTCGACATCCGAACTCGTCACCACACTTTCTCATCTAACTCCGGCACCAAAGATCTTCAAATGGTGAACCTAACCCTCAGAGTTCTCTCTCGTCCTGATACGACAAAACTCCCCGTCATCGTTCAAAATCTCGGTCTGGAATATGACGATAAAGTCCTTCCGTCGATCGGTAACGAGGTTCTGAAAGCCGTCGTCGCGCAATTCAATGCCGATCAGCTCCTCACGGAGCGTCCGCAGGTTTCTGCCCTTGTCCGGGATAGCCTTGTCCGACGTGCTAAGGATTTCAACATCCTTCTTGATGACGTGGCGATCACGCATTTATCTTATGGTACGGAATTTTCGCGTGCTGTTGAGCAGAAGCAGGTGGCTCAACAAGAAGCTGAGAGGTCTAAATTTGTTGTGATGAAAGCTGAGCAGGAGCGTCGAGCTGCGATTATTCGTGCTGAGGGTGAGAGTGATGCTGCTAAGTTGATTTCTGATGCTACTGCTGCTGCTGGTATGGGGCTGATTGAACTTAGGAGGATTGAGGCTTCTAGGGAAGTTGCTGGGACGCTTGCGAAATCTCCTAATGTTTCTTATCTTCCTGGTGGAAATAACTTGCTCATGTCTCTTAATGCTCCCCGTTGATTCTAGTTGGTAATATTCTTTTATTCACCTTTCATTGTTCTATTCTGTTTGTGTTTAGTTGTTAATTGCAAGGCTTTGAATAGCATTAATAGTCATGGATTGAAGCTGTGTTACTGTCGAATCACATAAATATGAAATTCTAGTTGTTGCTTTTCAGATTGTGGTCACGGACCTTGGTCATTGCTACATTACAATGTGCTTGAGTGTGTGTGTTCTCTTTATTCATCATTGCCATTGATATTGGTAGATAGTTAATATGTTACTTAGGTTGGTACTAGTAATATAAGATCATTTCTCTTCACATGGTATGCCTTACTTAGTTTGTTCCCATGCCTTCCATTGATAAAAATTAAAATTGGTAGAGCTTGCTAAGTTGTTTATATACTGAACATTTTGTTGAAATAAAGAAGTCACTAAGAGTAAGCGTAGGAAGGTTGAGGATGATCAGAAACCATCATGAAGCAGGTAAAATTAAGAAGGGCATCAACTAGAAATAACTATGGAGTTCCATTGCACGTGAGCCGATGCCTTGGATAGAAGTTGAGAAAAACATTATCTAGGGTGAGATTTATTTTCCCGTAAAAAGAAGTGTGATCAAAACCGAGTATGCTTTCTGATATGTTACTTCATTCCTGTTTTTACCCATTAAAATGTTGAAATTGATTAGAGAGAAAAAGTGCAGTAGGTGAATATCTCATTCCTCAAACAACTTTCTGGGCAATTGTATGACATAAACTATAGTAGTATTTGTATTGACTATCAAAGTTGAAACAAAATATTTAATAATGTTCAGAGAAGCTTATAGCCTCTTAAGGAAAAGAGCTACCATGTATGAATTGTCTTTATTATGTTGAAGTAATACTGGATCATTGAATTTGAACCTGTTGTCTTAGCCACTTTTCCAATCTATGATTAAAGGTAACTATAATTTGAAACAGTAGTTTTATATTTCAATTTAAATGTCCTCTAACATCTCATCTCTAGTCTCATTTGGATGCCTTGTGCTTACCCCTTAATACTTTACATTTCAATCCTTATTTCAGGGCTCAATGATCTGGTTGGTGTAATGGTATATGGTCGGAATAGTCTTGAGGTTTTGCTGAAAGGAAGCTTTTCTTTTGTTTCTAATGTAGACCCCATCTCATCTGAGCACCATTTCATAGATTTTTTTTTTTTTAAATGTAGAAATAATTATGGACCTTACATTTAACGATAAATGGATTTTTTTTTTTTTTATATATCATTGCTGAACTTATAAGCTCGCATCACGTTAACCTCGTCCTCCATATTATTAACATTCTAAATGTTCCCTGAAAATACAAAACTCAATTTAGTCATTTTCTCTGGATTTGTTATCACTTTTATTCTTGACATTATTATATACTTTAGTTTCAAATATACTTATGGATTTACCAACTTAATGGCATTATAGTGTTCTTGAAAATACCAAGAGAGATTTAGAATATCGATAATGCAAGGAATTAGATTGATACAGTTTTT
>JBBPBT010000850.1:7332467-7353551 GCA_037974875.1 Cicer bijugum
TCAAAGTATGGGGTTTGCATTTATCATTAAGATTTTTTTCGTTTAATTGTTCAATAGTCCATAGTTCAAAAAAATTTGAAAAATATTTCTTCTACTTTGAAAAATTCGTTGTATCTATTCATCCCCTATAGATATAGGATCATATCGACTAACACTCAGCTCACTTGATAAATTATACTGAGACATACTTTTCCATCGATCAAATGATAAAAATATATTCTTTCACGAGTTAATTAGTTAAAGAAGATTGCGCATTTCATTAACAAAATGTCTCTTGAATATATATTTCCTATAAAAATATGAGAAAAATTATAATAAATTAAATTTAACTTACAACACAAACTAAACACGAGACACATTACATTTTTGAGCTCCATTAAAATTGTTCAATGTAGCTAAATTTAAATATCTTTATAAGTACTCACTAAACCCCAAGACCTTCCCTTCCTTAAATTGAAATAATATCCCTTTACCTGATATTTAAAAAAAAAAAAGATGAAGTAGTTAAGAATAGTAAAAATTGAACAAATAGTTAAAAAGTAACGAGTAATTGAGGGTACTATAACTATGTTTGGTGAGACACCACTTAAGTTTAGGTGTTTAATTTTCCTTTTAGCTCTTCTAATTTTTTTATTTGTACGATTTTGGTGAACATGCAAATACAAGAAGGGGAGATTGAATTGTATTTGAGTAAATTAGTAACTTTTTTATTATTTGATTAAACTGGTTGAGACTTGATAATTTATCGTAGTTCACCATTAATTAAGGAGTGCATGAATAAAGTGACACAAGTAATTTATCATAGTTCACTCATAACCTGACTACATCCAGTCCCTTCATTCAAAAGGATTTAATCCACTAATTCAACAACTTAAATTAAAAAGCACCTGACTCTCAAAATCAATCTTCTCAAAACAACATCACAACCTCATACTTTTGAGGAACGTATACACTTTGACTCTACCAACCAATTCTTCTCCACACAATATGATAACCCCAAATTGTTGAAAGCAAACTAACATCACTATCGAGTTTGAATACAAAGGTTTGGAACTTGATTAGTTCTTCCAACAAGCTAATTAGAACAATGACCATCATACTCTAAGAAAATAACTTGAAAAATATTTCTCATTCGAACAAGTGTTTCCCTCTTTGAACTCTAAGATGAATTTAGAATTTTTGAACTTGAGTTCTTCTACTATTTTTTATTTTTATTTTTGGATGATCTTCTTCTTCACCCTTGAGTATCTATTTATAGATAAAATTAGGGCTTCAATTTAGTCATTGTTTAAATATGAATTGTATTGTCATTCCTAGCTTGGTCAACAATGATCTTTTTCAAAAATAATTCTAAACAAGATCCTTTTTGATAATATGTTATTTAGCCAATTTTTTATTTATGAATCCAATCTGAACAGTTCTTCAAGATTGAATCTATTTGTATTTTGTTCAAATTGAGTTTGTAAATTCTTCATATTGATATTGTTCATATTCTTTTTCTGATTGAATTTGTAAATTATTCAGATTGATACTGTTCATATTTTGTTAAGATTGCTTTCACAAACTCTTTTGATGAAACTTCCTTCGTTATTTTGTTAAGATTGCTTTCACAAACTCTTTTGATTAAACTCTTTTGATCAATAGTAGGAATATGACTAAGTCCAATTCAATATTTTGTCCTTGGTCAAAATATGAAGCATATATTTGTAAATAAAAAATGTATCTTCTTTTAATTAACTTTTGATCATATCTTCTTGTAAATAATTCATATGTTCTTGTAAATAATTCATATATTTTTTTAGATAAATATTGATATAATCTTCTTGTAAATAATTCACATCTTCTTGTGATAAATCTTGATAAAATCTTCTTGTAAATAATTCATATATTCTTGTAGATAAATCTTGATCAAATCTTCTCGTAAATACTTCATATATTCTCGTAGATAAATTTTGATCAAATCTTCTTGTAAGTAATTCGTATCTTTTTGTGATAAATCTTGATCAAATCTTCTTGTAAATAATTTATATCTTATTATTGATAAGATGTTGATCATATCTTCTTCAAACCTTGACCATATATTTTTTACAACATGGTCAAAGATTTTCTTCAATTATAAATCTAAATCAATTCTTATTTTAGTTTGTCTTCAAAAACATAAATCTTCTTTCATACTGTGTGAAGTCAAATATATTGTTCTCATTAAAGTCTTTTGTTAACATTAAAATTCTAAGTATAAAATCAACTTGGTTCTAACATTTGGTTCCCTAGTATAAAACGAGCGATTTTGGCCCGCCACATTTATCCAATTACTGATTTTGCAGTTCCCTAATTGTTTTTTCAATTTTTTGGTGATGTGACATATCAGGGTGAACTTTTTAATGATTGGACATGAAATTATGAAATTTTAATCAATTTTTACAAAAAAGAATTTTTTTTAAATAAATAAACAAAACTATATTTACTTAATTAAAAAAACCTAAAATTAGATTCTCTATTTTCAGTAGTGGTTCATTTTGTCTTTGTTTTGAATTTTTTTACAAATTCTTCAACTACTTCTGCAACATTATTGTCAATCACTAAATTTCCATTTCCATCTCCATTTCCATTATTTTTTAAGTGACATTTATGTAAAAGTGATTTATGTAAAACAAATTGTTCATATTTATTTTTTCGCTTTAAAATTTTAACGCAACATTAATAATTAGTTAATTAATCATAATTGAAATTATTTATCACATAGAGTAAAGTAGTTCTATTCTAGCAAAAATAATAAAATACAATAATCTTAAAACAATGTATTTGGACATGCTGTGTGCTGCTTCAGGAAGCTCGTGAAAATAATTCAGAACTCGTTGACAAAGGGATGACCCACATATTGTAGGTAGTCCATCACTTCAACAAAACCATGCATTAGAATTTAGAACACTACATGTACTGGTCCAACTCTAAAGTTGTGGCTTAATTTCTCCATAGTTCCACTAAAGAGAATAGTGAAGATATGGGGCATGAGTTTTGTGAAAAGGGAAAAAAATGCTTTCATCCAATTTAATTTGTGGTTCTTGGGTTTGTTACGTGGAAATGAAGTCTATCCAATTTCTATTTTATTCCATGAATATTGGAGGGTTTTGGAGAAAATTGCTTTATTAAGCATATACCGCGTTAGTGCTTTTTTGATCGTATACTATCACTAAAAAAATTAGATAAAATGATGCTTCAAGTCATTTAAATTTGATTAAATTTTGCATAAAGATTCTTTAAGTTCTTTTTCTTTATTTTTTATAGATTTCTTTATGCATTCAAATATATACAACGCGGTCTTTTATTTGAATTTCCGTTAAAAGAAATCACATAATTGTTAGATGTTAACGTGACTATATGTAGTTGAGAGGACAACTTTAAATTATCATGTTATATATATTTTTCTTAAAAATATTAAATCTTTTAATTAATTTTTTATTAAAAATATGAAATCGAAGTTCTTCAATGTTGAAACCCAATGTTTTGTTTGGATTTGTCATTCAAATACATTAGTTAGAAGAAAAAAATTGCTTGAAGAAAAACATAAATTTTTCAACAACTCTTCTAGATTTTGTAAGACATTTTTTGTCTTTTGAATTGTGTTTTGCTTTTAGGGTTCCTTCAACTGTGGCGAAGTTTTTTAGAAATATACGCTGATTCTGATCACTCTAAAATCTCCAACAATTATTTTAAAAATAATAATTTATAAGAAAAGAATAACAAATACTTAAGTATAATTAAAATCAAACTACAATTTTCAACCAATATTTCAGTTGTGTTGAATGTGAGCATCATCTAGATGTATCAAAATTAAAGTAAAAATATCCAATAAGCCCAAAAGTTAAATTGAAACTAAATAAATTGTTTAAATTTTTTTTTTTTGGTGTTTTAGTCCCAACATAATCGACCACATGAGATTCAAACTCAACTATGATATTTTATTCAAACTATATTAATATTGGAGCTTATGTTGGTAGACAATTACTATGTATTGAAACTTATAACTACTATTGTGAATTTGAAAAAACAAGGCAGTCCCACACAAGAGAAAAATCACATATTAATAGTGTTTTATAAGAAGGAGATATGACATTTGGGGAGTTCCCCATAGGAAACCCAATTCAGTGAAGGAGAGATAATATACTCAAATTGACTACCACATACACCTCCACATCGTTGCGTTCAAATGCTTGGACGTTCGATGTGTATTATTTTTTAGTATCTGAAAAAATAAAAGAAAAATTAATATTTATTTTAATGCGTGTATTTCTATCCCTCTCTCAGATTTCATGACACATATTTTGTATGTGTTGACAGACATTGTTCCACTTTTCCTCGTCAATTATTATTTATATGGGTCTTCCTCCACTTCCCTGTGAATTTGCATGTTTGTTTATGTTAGTTTTTTGTGAAATGGTAAAAAGTCACTCATGTGGAATTTGATTAGATTAGTTGCATAATTCCTATATAAATATAAGATTATGCTCAATTTACAAATCACACAAAAACTTCAAAAAAATTCAAGTTTTGTCTCTTGTCTCTTTTTTTAGCTTTGTTCCAAATTTTCTCTATCCCTATACTAAAAAATTGTCCCTTCATAATTTCGATTGGCCTTAACCTCCATATTTAGAGGGTGTAATTTTAGAATAGTTTTCTACAAGACTATAGTAAAATCAATACAGTGTATCTGAACTGTTTTGTCTTGGGGACATTGTGATTAATCGTCTACCTTGCACAATTTTGGATAGTGTCGTGTAATATCTTAAAAAGAGATCCTAAACCTTTAGATTTAATGCACTATAATATTTGTCAACTTGATGAGAGTTTAACTAGAAATAGAAAATGTTAGTTTATCACTTTCACTGAAGATTATTTTGACTATACCTTTGTATATATAATGAAAAATAAAATTGAAGTGTTTCACATGTTTAAGAACTTAATTTAAATTGAAAATCAATTTAGTTGAAACATTAAGAGGTTGCATAATGATAGAGGAACCGACTAGGCTTCTAATTTGTTTAATGATTTTTATAATTTTTTTGAAATTATACATGAAACAACTATATTGTATCCGCTTAAAATGAATAGTAAAACTGAAAGACATAATACAACTCTTACTGAATTAGTTGTTGTTGTTATGCTTAACTATGGTGCTACATTTTATTGGTAGGGAGAAATTTTATTGGTTGTTTGCTATATTATGAATAGAGTTCCAAATCTATAAGAAAAACATATTCTTATGAGATATTGAAGAAAAGATAAACCAACTTGTTCTATTTTCAAACTTGGGTGTTGTTTGGGTTAGAATCTCCGATCACGAATCGCTAGTAAAGCCTATGAATGTGTATTAATTGAGTGTGCTGTTAACAATAAATCATTTAGGTTTGATGAACTAAACGCTTAAGTGATCATATAGTCAAATGATGTACGTTTTTAGAAATATATTCCTTTTCAAATCGAGAAATAGTGGCGGGCATAAAAACAAATCATATTCCTATTATTATGAGCATTGAAAGCAACCAATAAGGTGGAACAAGACCTCAAAGAATTATGAGAGCAAGAGTTGCTAAAGATTATTGACTTGATTTTATGCAAATTATCTGACTGTTCTAACTATTGGAAAATTCTCATTTTCCAAGATCACTTACAACATGGCCAAGTTTGAATGATATCTACATTTGGCACAGATCATGAGAATACATAGGGTAACCTTGTGCATCATTTTAGATTGAGATTCTAAGTTTACGTCACTTTTTTGGGGAGGAATGCATGAAGCATTACAAATAAAGTTAAGATTAAGTTCAACATACTATCCACATATCGACAGACAAACAAAAAGAAAGAATCAATCATTGAAGGATTTGTTTAGAGCATATGTTTTTTGACCTTATTAATTTATTACACATATAGGGCCTTGTTGGATTGCTTTGCCATCGATGATGGCCAACATCCATGACTTATTTCATGTGTTATAGTTAAGAAAATACATTTCAGCCTCGTCACATGTGATTGAGCTAGACACAATTTATTTGATAGTTTTTCATTTGAAGTGTCGCCTGTAAGATTTGAAGACATGAAGATTAAGCGACTAAGGAACATGGAAAATTCTTATGCTGATAATTTACATTTCTGAAGACCACTTTCTTATGTTGTGAGACACGTCATATTAAGTTCACGCGACTTCTCTGGTTGTGGCAAAACTAAGATGAGTAAGGTTGTAAACCTCACCTTCAACATCTTGAAATTATCCTTACACTTCTCTATCCATGCAAATGGTTTATCCTTCCTTATAAATTGTGTTTGTTAGAACCAACTTGGTTTGAAGAACTATGACATTTACTTGTTTTAATAATAACAAAATTAGTTTTTGGAAATAATTTAATGCACTAACCTTTTGATTAAGTGTGCATGTCGCATATCAAGTGAATTATATAGATTCTTATGTCATATTCTTTGGTGATTGGGCGAATTCAAAAGAACAACAAGACTCTGCTTCACTTCGTTTTTATGATTATGATGCAAGGGCTCTGATACACCTCTCTAGTGACACGAGCAACGCTCTAGCTAACTCCAATAATGAAACAATATTCTGGTTATTCTAGAAATACATGATATGTTTTGTTTCAATTGCATCTGGTGAATGCAACTATGTTTTTTTTCATTTTCCTATGATAATCAAATAATCACTTCAAATATCGAATTGTTTAACTATGATTTATGATGTATTCTCTGATGAAAGTCAACAATCCAAATAAGACAAAGTATTTGCACAGCCTTTGGCGAACATCTTGAATCTACTACTTGTCTAAAAGTCCTTACGACATGCTCGGATCATCGTATCTTCTACTTCCTAATTATTTTACCAATATAAATTGAATCAATTATAAGGTTTTGTTTTGGAAATTTTCTAGAAAATCAATCTCAAAAGATACGATACGAAACTTCATGAATTATGATGATTTCTTATAATAAAGACAACAACTAGAAACTCTAACTCATATCTACAAAAGGACATGCATTCCTCTCTAGAAGAACAAGAAATACACAAGCTATAAGCACATATGCATTATAGCTCGTAATCATTCCTTTTCACTTTAGTGTTGAGAAAAATTTATGAAAGAAAAAATTTGTAAACATTCTCCTACGAGAGCTATTTAAGAAAAACCTAAACTTTTTTTACTAGTAGTGGTTGTCTTCCTCAACAACTAACTTTACTAAGTTAGAAGGCTTAGAAGACTTGAACACAATCAATTTGACTAGTAGATATACTGTGAAACTGTTATTATATGGTGAACTAATAGATTAAACCATTTAGGTTGAATGGACTGGATGTAACTACTGTGTTGGTGGTTAACCAAAATAAATTGTTTGTGTTTTTCTATTATGAACTACTCCACTTTTCTTTTGTGGCAATTTTGGAATCTCCGCTAGAAACGCATTTGGATATTCTTTGAGAAATAACGTATCCTCTATATTCACATCCATATTTACTTCTACATTTTCTAGCAACAAATTTTTTTGAACCCTTCTATATTTTTGCCATCGTGTTTTTATTTTTCCGTTTCATGAATGAAAAAGAAAATGGAGAAAATGGCATTTTATATTCTCCCTATAATGGGCCATATTTTAGAAATGTTTTCAAACGTACAAGTTAACACATTTTTACTATGTTTTATTTTTCACACATTGGTAAATTTTTTGACACGTTGGATGTATACATGTATTTGGACATATTTATCCTTTAGATTTTATGGATTGAGATTCAAGCCAAATCACCATAGTTTTATAGACGAGTTAAAGACGACAATTAATGTGAGAACTAGACACATAATCCATGTTAGATGTAAGAGTTAGTATTGAAGTTGTATTAATATTTCACATTGTTAAGATTTCGTTGTATATATGTTTTGATATTCTTATTCTTTGAACTAGCTTTTGCAAGTGAAATATAATCTTATTTATCGTAATATTAAAGTCGAGTAAAAGATGACAATATAAAAATTGGACCTAAAACTAATTGGTAGGCGTGATAACACTCTTGGTAATTAAATTATATTAGTATCATATTAACAAAATGAACACGCTCATCCTTTAAACTAATTTTTTAGAGTGAAATCCAAGCTGTTTTTAAGAATTGAAACCCATTGAACATTGGTACTATGTGAATGCAACTTGCATCCTAAGAGGCTTACAACCCAAGAACAAAAAGTGCATAATCAAAGTATAAAATACTAATACCAACGAAAAAGGTGTACATACTCAACTAAATTAATTTATCAATGCATACTCAACTAATTTACCAATACATACATTCCTTGAATTAGATTACCCCTTGTAAATTCGAAAAGCAAAATAAGAATTAATTCTGAAAGAATTTGACAATTTTACACCAACCTCTATGTAGTTGTCTACATTCAATCACAAATCCCCACAAAGTGTTGCCAATGAACATAGCTTCCGCAAGGAACGGAAACATGTATCTTCAATGTCCCTATATCTTATTCATTATTTTTGTTTCTACTCCTTGACTTAATTGAACCATGAAAATGAAACATAGGTTGGTATATATTAAGGGTCCTATGCACCTATATCCTAAGTTTTGAAATGAACATCATAGTATACAATAGTCAAAAAGGTAATATTCCTTCAATTTTAATCTCATTTTATAGTATCAATAAGTCTAGTCAATCTTATTTTTCTCAAAATTCAAAGTTTCTTCCATCCTATCACTCACACACCTAGTAAACTACTCATCATTCTTCTATTATATTTAGTGACCCAAATCTAACTTTGTTAGCAAAACTTTACTTTCAGCCAGCTAGAAAGGGATTGAAAGGTTGCACAAACTGCATGCTCATTTCAATTCATCTTACTAGCATTAAGATTGCACATCTTCATTATCACATTAATTCTCTTAAATCCATTTATTTTTCATTTGGGCCAACTCACATTTTGATCTCATATCTAACCCTCCCACAAGCTTATGAGAAATTAAATTAAATTAAATGTACCTCCCATTGTCCCTTTTTATTTTGTTCCTTTCCTTGAATTTATGCATTGGTCGTAATCTTCAACCTATTGAAGAACCATCCAACATCCAAGTCATTATTTCAAGAAAGGTTAGTGTCATACTCATCAATGAGTTACATATGCTCAATGTATACTTATCATTATTACTTAGTTTAGTATTTACAGAGAAAACTATGTGAAATTTAGCTACTATTAAATGTTTAAACTATAATCTAAACTCTTTATTTTCCATCTCCACTTACAAGTTATTTATCAAAATATGTGAAAGCCATAAAACAATTGTTTTCCAGATAAAAAATAAAATAAAATTACATGAATAAAACTATAATCTAAACTCAACTTTGATTTCAGCATATTTAGGACTTACTTATTTGTGAATGCTTCAATAATATATTTATGAATAGGTGTCAGCAAAAGTGGAGAAAGAACCTCTAGAATCAAATGGATCAGCAAAAACAGAACACATTAAAATTAAGAACAAAATTGAAGTCGTACAACACATGAAAAATATGCATTCCAAAGCTATTAAAAGCACAAAGCAACTAGAGATTCCAAGTCATGTTTTAAAAAAATCATCGGTTTCAGTTTCTTGGTCAGTGCATCAAAGGAAAGAGGATCAAAATGCAGGATTTTACTCAGATTATTCTCGACCAAGGACTCGCCCTCCCTCGCATAACTGATTTTCTATGGCTGTGTGGTTACGTTGCAAAGTTTTATATTGCAGGAAAATGAGGCTAATGCCACAAAAGGTGCGGCTGCAATATCATTGCGGCAACTTCAAATTGCAAACCACAATTTAAAACCATAGTTTTGGTATAAAATGAGCCCCTGCCAATTTTTTCTTTTCCCATTCTTTTTTATCTACTAGCATGTTGAATCCTCTTACAATGTTGTATATCTTTAACTCAAAACAGGAATCTATTTGTTCTAATCATTGACATTGATTCATGTAATTGTACACTACTTTTAACATCTTTAGAGGAAATAGATAGTGGTTAAAGTAGTATTATCCCTATCAAATTTTTAGCTTCCAACATCACGAAAATAGAAGTAAAGAACACCAACAGTGAGATACAAATAATGTGTATGGATATAGAGCATAAAAGATAGGTTAGTATTTTGATCCTTAGATGCATGTTATATTAAGAAAAGGCTCATATTTGTAGCTATGGCAGTTTGCCATGGCTTGTTTAACTCAACTTTTTTTCTTCTTCTATAGATGGGATGATATAATTATTATAAAAAACTTACACACAATTGTGATGTTTCAGGTTCATACTCAAAAAATGATGTTCAACCTAATAATATCAGTATTTGTCAGTTGACCTAAGACTTAATTAGTTAACACTCAATTAATTGAATTGATGTTGTCATTCATATTTCCCATACCAAATATTTTTTATTTTTGTTTTCATCAAGGCATAAGACTTAAAACAACAATTAAAATATACTCACAAAGCATCCTCTTCACTGAACAACTCTACTTTATAAATTGCAACTAAGATTGAGAAAATAAAATAATACAACTCAACAGATTTAGCAACTATGTCATGATGAGGACATAGAAAGCATAACCGATGAAGGAAACATAGAGGATATTTAAGGTTTTGGAAATCCAATGACAATATCAAAGTAAAAAAAAGGCAAAGGATGCTCTAAATAACTTGAAAGCCACTTTATTTGAACCAAGTCCAACTCATGAAGAATTGAAGCCCAAGATAGTACATTGCTTAATCCAATTTTAAGAAGAAAAGGAATGAGGGCTGCATCTATGTGTTAACAAATTATAATATTAGTTTTAATTAACGTAGTACACTAAATTAATAAGAACATTTGGGTCTAACTGTAAAAACTTGAGTTGGGAAAAATTTAGAGAACTTGTAAGGTACTACAACTATAAAAGGAAAACCCCTAGCTTATGCAAAACGGATTTTGAACATATTGTTACTTTATGAGACTTTGCTATCTAAAGTTCTTAAAACAATTTACTTAGAACTTATCTGGGTTGTTAATCTTTGTGACATTCTTTTTTTGGCTTATCAATCCCTAAATTGTGACACCATTTTGTTCTTGGTTTGTTTGTTTAATTATAATTTCAAGTTTCATTTACATCAAACCCTAATACACAAATTGTACCAAATTTCGTGTTTAGTAGCCTTTACTCATATCTCGTGTTCTATATACTATTTTTCAGTGATTCAACAACCTAACTTGTGTTTCAGAACGTCCTTTTTGACCTCGTTTTGGAATCCCTTAATTTTGACTTTCGTAGCTTCGATTATCGTGTTCTCCAACAAAACATAATTTTGGGTTCAATATGTATGTTTCCAACCTATAACAATCCTAAAAGTTGTTTGTGACAAATAATTATATCATTTGGTATTAAAGCCTAGTTTCTAGATTTGGAGTTGAGTAAAATTTTGATTATTCATTTTCTTTTGTGAAACATAAATTGCAAGTTATGTTGCTTTTGTTTGAAATGTTGTCCATTGATGACTCTTCATCATATGCATAATTTTTATTGATTTTAGTCTTATTTATCTTTAATCATTAGTTAATTTAATGAGTTATTTAATATATTTTGTTGATTTTAGTTATTTGATTTAATGAAATGTTTTTGTTCTTATTTGCTTAATTAAGTAGAGATTTTTCGTAGTTTTGCGTTGTTACTTTGTTTTAGTGCAGTGCTGAATTTTGGTTTGAAATCAACATGACCTATATGGAGTATTTCAGCCATATCTGGAGTTCTAGATGTCCAATTGGAGTCAATCCAAGTGCTAATGAAAGCTAATATCCATATCTACAACTTTCATGAAGACACCGGGACCAAATTCAGACTCGAAAGATGAGAAAAATGCAAAATACTTCAGACAACAGATGTTGTGCGCCTGGAGCGCGCCCTGCGCGCCTGGAGCGCACCCTGCGCGCCTGGAGCGCATTTCTCATGTTTCAGTTCTGTCAACGCGCGCCTGGAGCGCGCCCTGAGCGCCTGGAGCGCGTGACGCGCATCAGCAATCATAAAAACGCAACTTTTTACTATTTAGGGATCTTTTTTGACTCTTGGGAAGTGGGGAGACTTGTGCCCTAGCATAGAAACTCAAAGACGGCCATTTCTAACGCCATTGAAGCAGTTTTATCAAGAATCATCCATGAATCATTCTTGTAATTCTTCTTTAATCCTTATCTTTTGTATCTCTGTCATGAGTAACTAAACCCTATTTGTTAGGGATGAGTGTAACCAGATGAATCCCTTATTTTTCTGATTTGATTTCTAGTTATATGAATGCGTTTATTGAATTGTTTTTCTCATCTTTGTACTTAATGCTTTTTATTGCTTGATCAATATTAAAATGTTCTACGATTTGTATTTTGAAACGGAAGTGGACTTTACGAATGCTTGAGATGAGAAATTCATGAATTTGTAGTCTAGGGATAGATGCAGGTCATGAAACCAATTAAATTAGTTGCAAAACAATAATTTACAAGAGAATTTCTATACGGTAATGTTTAATTCTAATCTTAAACCCACTAAGGAATTAGGGGTTACTTTGGAATTAAAGGTTCTGTCACTAAGACATTAGGGCAAGAATAATAAAGAGAATTCGGTAATAATTCAATAAAGGAATTCAGTAACTAGGATCAAATTAGACACCAAGGTTGGATTCGAAGTGAAACTCATCCCTGACATTTTTCTCATTATAAAAGATCAATTTTATTATTGTTGTTAATTTCAAACATTATTTCAATCAACTTGGGAACCTTTTTGTTCAACTTTAGTAATCAAATATAATTCAATAGTAAAACGCAATCCTTGAGTTCGACACTCGGTACTACCATTTTATTATTACTTGCAACGATTCAGTACACTTGCAGAAACGCTATCATCCATACTTAATTTTGTGTTGATGCTACTTGGAACAAAATTATAAAAAAAAAATTACAAAAAGAAGAAAGTTGATGTGTTGTTAAAAGTATTTCACACTACTTATTGGAAAAAATTCCTAAGAGTATTTTTCTATCACATTACTACTATTTTGTGTTACTTTATTTTCTTCTAATCAATTTTTTTCAACAATCTTGATTGTTCTTTATGATTCAGTTAAAAACTTGAAGAGATCAATTGAGTGGAAAAAGGCAAGAGAGATACATTATAGAAAAGCCTAAATTAAGTGAAACACGAGTGACATATTCAAAAGTGTAAACCCGTGAGGTTTGTGGTAAGGTCCTCTTCTTTCACTTTTGTTTGTTTGTTATTTAAAATATGATAGGAATAGGTGGCGATGATGTCTCTCCTCATGGGGGAAACAACATATTGTTAGTGGAGGCTATAACGGCTCTAATGCAAAGGATGTTGAGGGAGCATATTGAAGATTTACATACCATAACTAAGGAGTTAGAAAATCAAGAAAAACAGGGTGATGATGGAGGTAGAAGGAGGAGAAAAGAAACTAGGGGTGGTGGTAGAGGAGATATAATAGAGGGAGTAAAGCTTAAAATAGCGTCATTCCAATTGAATAACTCTTTTCATACAATAATTACACAGACGAGATGCTGAGTGAAGGTCAACTATGCCACTTATATGCTACTAGGAGATGTTGAGTACTGGTGGAGGAGTGCAAGATTGTTGATGAGATCAGCTCACGAGGAGATGAACTGGGAATCTTTCAAAAGGAAGTTTTTAGACAAATACTTCCCGATGAGTACCAGGACTAAACTGGGTGATGATTTCCTAAAACTGCATCAGGGGAATATGACTGTGGGCGAATATGCTGCTGAGTTTGAATCACTATCAAGGCATTTCAGATTTTTCCGTGAAGAGATTGATGAGCCATTCTTGTGTCATCGTTTCCAAGATAGACTAAAGTACGAGATTCATGACTCTGTCTTACCCTTAGGAATTCAACGTTTCCAAGTTCTTGTGGAAAAATGTAGGGAAGTTGAGGATATGAAGAATAAAAGGCTATTTGAGGAGGGAATTTTGGTACAGGAGGGCCCAGTCGGGTGAAATATCAGAACAACAAGGGGAAACAACTTGCTAAACCTTATAATCAACCACAGAATAACAATGGTGAGCAGAATTGCCCAGGGAACCAAGACTTTGAGAGACAAGTGGGACAAGCGATACGATGTTTCCGATGTGGAGAAGAGGGACATTATACTAATGCTTGTACCTTCAACAGTCCAACTTGCTACAATTGCCATAAACCAGGGCAATTTGCAAAGAATTGCAAGGCTCCGAAGGTGGAGCCAATAATGAATGTAACTAGGACTACTCTTCCTACTGCTAGGGGACGTATTTATTGCATCGGTGCTGAAGCTGGAAATTCATCTAGCAATCTGATTCAATCTGACTGTGCGATTACAAGTAACCCTCTAACTGCACTTTCTGATTTGAGGGCAACCCATTCCTTCATTGATATGGATTGTGTAAATCGTTTGAAGTTGTCTGTGTCTGCTTTACCTTTTGATTTGGTTGTTTCCACACCTGCTAAGACTTTGACAGTAAATTATGCATGTTTACCATTGTCAAATAACTATTCAGAATAGGGATTTCTCGATTAATTTGATTTGTTTACCTCTACAATAACCCAAGACCATTCTTGGTATGGATTGGAAGCCCTATCATTAGGTAATGATATATTGTACTCAATGTGCCGGTGTCATACTTAGTGTTTAGGTTTGGTACTAGATGGGTGTTCCGTACAAGGTGGAACATCAGCGACCTGTTGGGGTGTTGCAACCTTTAGAGACCGTGATCTGAAGTTCACATCACATTTTTGGGGAGCCTTGCATGAAGCGTGGGGAAACGAAACTACGATTGAGTTCAGCTTACCATCCACAAACGGACGGACAGACTAAAAGGACGAATCAGTCCCTGGAAGATCTGTTGAGAGCATGTGTATTAGATGATAGAGGGAGTTGGGATGATGTACTTCCGTTGATTGAGTTCACCTACAACAATAGTTTCCACGCAAGTATTGGAATGGCACCATCTGAGGCTTTATATGGGCGCAAGTGCCAAACGCCCTTGTGTTGGTATAAGGACGGTGAAAGTATGATTGTCGGACCAAAGATGGTGCAACAGACTACATCTAAGGTAAGGAAGATCAAGGAGAAAATGAAGACTTCACAAGATCGTCAGAAGAGTTACGCGGACAAGCGTCACAGACTTTTAGAGTTCGAATAGGGTGACCATGTATTTCTAAGAGTCACACCTACTACTGGAGTTGGTATAGCATTGAAATCGAAGAAGTTGACTCCGAAATTCGTTGGACCATATCAGATTTTTGCACGAATTGGGCTTGTTGCTTATCAGATTGCATTACCTCCGATACTGTCCAATATTCATGACGTATTTCATGTGTCACAGTTGAGGAAATATCTTGCAGATCCATCTTATGTGATCGAACCAGACACAATCCAGCTAAAGGATAACTTATCATTCGAAGTACCACCTGTGAGAATTGACGACAAGAAGATTAAGCGATTGAGGACCAAGGATGTTTCGTTGGTCAAGGTGATTTGGAACCCAATTACTGGAGATGCGACTTGGGAACTGGAGAGCAAGATGAGAGAACACCATCCAGAATTATTTATCGACGCATAGTTTCGAGGACGAAACTAATTTTAGGGGGGTAGTAATGTAAGACCCATAATTTTAAAGTATACTTTATGCATTTTAGTGTATTTTTGGTATTGAACGCCGAGGCTTTTTAGTCAAAGTCATTAATATTTTGGAGTTTAAATGACCAAAAAGATATTTTGATGCTCGATTAGAATTACTTGTCGATAAATAAATTAAATTAACTGCGGTGAATCTTTTACGAAGAATTTAATGCGTTATGGGTGAAATGGTAAATTTAATAAATATCTAAACATTTGGAGATATTTGTTAAAAGCAATTAATATATATAATTATATATATATGTTTGTGTGGAAGGAAAAGAGGAGGAAATAGAAAGAAAAGAAATATAAAGGAAGGAAAAGAGAAGGAAAGAAAGTAAGCAAATTCCATCTCCTTCCTCTCACTGCTCGCGCGACCCCCCTTCTTCTTCCTTCGTCCGTTTTCATTTTCGCTTCTTCCTTTTGTTCAAGAATAGAAACCCAAGGCTTAGTGGGTAAGGAAGCAAGGATTTCTCAGCTTCATACTTCCTCGTTGCTTCGAAAACGAAGAAAAACGGTATTAGGGATTTCAAAACCGTCAAACACAAACCTCCCCGTTTCATCTAGATCTAAGCTTCCTTTCAAGAAGTGATAGAAGGGAAAGTTGATCACTACCACGCTACGGTGCTAGGGGACTAACTTTGGACACGATGTTGCGAGCGGAGATTTTACCGGATTTACTCGCGGTGCCGTAATCGCACGTAAAAGCTAAAGTGAATGTAAGGGCTCCTTCCAAACTTTTAGTTTGCATTTAGGGACTTACTTGTGGTTGTGTGGAAAAGAATTTATTAGGGTTGAAGCGTTGATTTGGGGAAAAACGAATTAATGCTTTATGGGTGAAATTCTAATGTGGGGTTTTGGTGATATTGATGAATGTTTCATGGAAAATGAATTTACCTCATTTATGTATGATTTTGAGTAAATGAAATTTGTTGTGTTTGAGTGATGGGTTGTGTTGATTTGTGTCGTCGTATTCGACGTGTTCATAATTCATAATTATAGAATTTGAGATGTGTTTTGTGTGGTTTGTGTGGAAAAATGATTTGGTGTGAATTATGGATTGAATGTGAAAGCATGTTTGAGTTTGTTTTGTGTGGAATTTGAAAACCATTAAGTTAAACGAGTATTAAGAAGGGGGAATATCTTAATGTCTTGTTTACTTAATGTGTGTTTGGAAAATCGTTTAAGTTAAATGAGAATTAAGAATGAGGAATCTCTTAATGTCTTGTTTACTTAATGTGTGTTTGGAAAATCGTTTAAGTTAAATGAGTATTAAGAATGGGGAATCTCTTAATGTCTTGTTTACTTAATGTTTGTTTTGGTAAATCGTGCAGACCCGTGATAGGTGGCACCTTGATAAATAGTACTTTGGCCTGTGATAGGCGGTACATTTATGATTTACGTTTTTGTAAATTGTGCAGACCCACGATAGGTGGCACCTTGGTAAATAGTACTTTGGCCTGTGATAGGCGGTACATTTACAATTTTCGTTCTTGTTAGTAAACCGTGCAGACCCGTGATAGGTGGCACCTTGGTAAACGGTACGGGCCCGTGATAGGCAGTAAGATTATGGTTTACGCTTTTTAGTAAATCGTGCAGATCCGTGATAGGTGGCACCTTGATAAATAGTACTTTGGCCTGTGTTAGGTGGTACATTTATGATTTACATTTTTGTAAATTGTGCAGACCCGCGATAGGTGGCACCTTGGTAAATAGTACTTTGGCTTGTGATAGGCTGTACATTTACAATTTTTGTTCTTTTTAGTAAACCGTGCAGACCCGTGATAGGTGGCACCTTGGTAAACGGTACGGGCAAACCCTAAACCCTAAACCCGTGATAGGCAGTACATTTACGGTTTACGCTTTCTAGTAAATCGTGCAGACCCGTGATAGGTGGCACCTCGGTAAACAGTACTGACCCGTGATAGGTGGTACGTTTACGATTTACGTTTTTGGTAAATTGTGTTTGTCCGTGAGAGACTGCAGAGATGTTTGTCCGTGAGAGACTGCAGAGATGTTTGTCCGTGAGAGACTACACCTTGGTAAATTGTGCTTGTCCGTGAGAGACTTCACAGGTGTTTGTTCGTGAGAGACTACACCCTGGTAAATTGTGTTTGTCCGTGAGAGACTGCACAGGTGTTTGTCCGTGAGAGACTGCACAGGTGTTTGTCCGTGAGAGACTGCACAGGTGTTTGTCCGTGAGAGACTACACCCTGGTAAATTGTGTTTGTCCGTGAGAGACTGCACAGGTGTTTGTCCGTGAGAGAGTACACCCTGGTAAATGTGATTTGTTGGTTCATTTTGTTTATGTGGGGATTGTCGCGTCAAGATGATTCCATGTGATTTGTTGGTTCATCTTGTCCGTGTGGGTATTGTGTCATAAGTGCTAAGTGTTATGTTTGGAATTGTGTGAAAGCATGTTTGATTTCAAAACTATTTCGAAGTTCATGATGTTGTAGTGATTGTGTTGAAATTGCTAAGTGTTATGTTTGGAATTGTGTGAAAGCATGTTTGATTGCAAAACTATTTCGAAACCCATGATGTTGTAGTGATTGTGTTATAAGTGTTAAGTGTTATGATTTGGAATTGTGTGATAGCATCTTGATTGCAAAACTAGTTCAAAGTTCATGATGTGGTAGTGATTGTGTTGAAATTGCTAAGTGTTAAGATTTGGAGTTGTGTATGAACGTGATTTAGTTAGTTTATGAATTTTTGGAAGAATATGCAGGGGAATCGATTTCCCCAATCGATTTGATGAGTTACAAGGCCTTCTATAAATTGACAAAATCGATTCTGCCAATCGATTTTGTAATCTGTTTTTCAAAGTCATTTAAGAAATCGATTGGGCCAATCGATTTGGCCAAGACAGGAACTCAGCCAAATTGACAAAATCGATTTTGGAAATCGATTGGCTTTAACACAGGAGCTCAGTTCTTCATTCAATCGATTTTCCCGATCGATTGATTTAAGCCCAGAGTTCAGTTTTCACTAAAAACCTTCAAGAAATCGATTTCCCCAATCGATTGGCTCAGTATAAATTCTCATTTTGAGTTAGATAATCGATTGCTCAATTGATTTATCAATGTTTTGGTCAGTTATGTATTACTTGATGAATTGAGAACTTTATTTTGATTTCATTTTTATCTGGCAAGTATGACATGAACTTTTAGCATATGGAAAATCCTTTTAAGGTGCATGCTTAGTGGAAAGGGTATTTTGTGCATTTAAAAACTTAAATGTTATGTGTTAACTGTTAATTTCGGTTGGTGACCCTTTACAACTATTGTGGAAATCTGGGCTTTGCCCTCATATGAGAGCCAGGACTATCCTACAGGTTCATCATACCCTGTGGATGGGGATGTAGATGGGAATGCTTGATTGGAGCTACGTTAGGAGGGTCTCACGGGGCGCGTGGAGATCACTCAGGGTGTTTAGTTTGTATTGTAGAATGATCAGATTAGGTTGACATAGAGGGAACATATGTCTTTCTTTTGAATTGTGTTTATTTTAAACTGGAAGACTGTACGTATACTAATATTGTCGGCATGACATGTTATTCTCGATGGGTTACATGTACCACTTTTTGATATGTAAATATTTTGGATTCATATTTCGAGAAACTGTTCTGCTACTTGTGAATTATAATGACTTAATTATTATTTCTCTGTTTTATTTTAATTTCTTTTGGAAAAAAAAAATACACCTTCGCTTTGAAAAACGGGGTGTTACACCTTCCATTTTTATCATACGTACCTTATCATACTATGTTTGAATGATTATATGTGTATGTGATATTATATATGTGAATATACGTTTAATTATTTGATACATCTTGATATATGTCCAAGGTTATATTAACATATTGTTGTAAGAATATGTAATTGAAATGTTTACATTTGTTAGATGATATGTAAAATTACATTTGTATATATAGGATATCGTATGTTCATGCATATCATAGTTATGTGGTGATAGTGGTGGTATAAAGGGTATGGTTATCGAGAATGGACTCACCTTATCCTTGCATTTATGCTTTATCACTACTCAATATAAGACTTGATTTTTTTTCTCAATAGAGGTCAATACCCCATCTTCCATCACTATACAGATCAAATTCAAAATTAATCATAATGGAATCACAAAGGGTGAAGAATTCATTTGACTTTTTATCTTGAGATTGCATAAAATTTTGTTCTACTAGCCACATTAGAGATTACAAAGAAAGAACGGTACTCATGTAGAGTTTCAAGGGATTTTGCAATTGTTATCTCAACATGTTCAATATTGTTACCTAAAATACTTCCATTTCATTCCATCAATATTCCATAAATAAGTATATAAAACTCTTGTAATGTTAGTTAGAGAGATAAGCTTTTCATTATCTCTCATTTAGCTTCTATGGGTATATAGTCCCACATTAGGATTTTAATCTTCCTTTATTTTGGGTATACTCTTGAATATTTATCCCTTTTCTCCCACATTTTTTTACTCCTCTAATTACCCGTAACCCTTACACCCACAGATCACCCCATCAAACTTTCACTACCAACTGTTAAAGCCTGTTTCCATGGGGAGCGACCACCACCAGAGCCATATGTATGACATCTCTTAGGCTATCCCACTACCAATAGATATAAATTTGATACGGCCACGATGGCTTTCTTTTGGTTAGTTGTATTTTGAACCCTTTGTTTTAAGACTCTCTATGTTTATGTTTGGTGCTTCTATTTTTGTGTGTTTTTTTGTTATGGCATCTTTTGAATTTTTGGGCTCATGTTTAGGTTGGTTTGAGTTTGTAAACATGGTGTTTGTCAAAAAAAACCTCAATATTATTGGGCTCTTTAGGATGATGAAAACTCATTAAAGGACAAGAGATTGAACTAGATTTTCTTAGAGGATTTTAGATTAAAAAACTTTTTGGATGAAAAAGGATATGGGGTGAGAGAGAGAAAGGTTTCAATGAAATAGATTATTTTGAAAATATTGGAACCAAGATAAGTTTAAATAAGTAGGGAAAAGAAAGAAATCAAAACTTAGGTTTTAACGAAAGTAAGTTAAGAACAACTTCACAAAGAACACATGCGATAAGATCAAGGACAAAAAAAAATGGAGCAAGATAGAGGATACATAACACATGAGCAAAAGGAGACTATAAAGACACAAATAAACCAGAAAAGAAAACACAAACACACAAAATAAAATAAATCTATTTTCTAGACACAAAGGGACAAGGGATGCGACAATAAGCAAAAGCATATCAAGACAAACAAGTACAAAAAAAAATAATGGAATAAATTGCAAATTACTTGACCCGATGACAAATAAGAATGATTTAGCAAGTACATTCTTTTTTTTTTTTTTTTTTTTTTT
>JBBPBT010000850.1:7362748-7422758 GCA_037974875.1 Cicer bijugum
TTTTTTTTACAACAACTTCTCATGTTCACAATTAAAATCTCATACTAATAAAATAAATAAATTTAGACTACACTACAATATAATTTAATATTAATATTTTTTTAAAATAAAAAATATTAAATAGTCAATCATATTTTTACATTTTTACGTCTTATTTTTGGATTTGTATTATACATTTTATTTCATAAAATAAATGCAAGTACCATTATATGTTGAAAAATAAATTAACAATCAAAGTACAATGAGTCAAACAATTATCCTATATAATAAATTATCATACAAATTTTATAAAATATTTTAACAATTAAATTAGATGATTGTGATAAACATAATTTTATCTCATTTTAATTTTTCTAATCATATTCAATTATTACAAATCAATAAAGTAATATTATAAGATAACTATATTTATAATACATAAAATATTACTTATAAAACTTATAAAATTAATTAATTAATATCCGTGTAACGCGCGAGCTATAATCTAGTTATGCTTAAAATGCTTAGAAACAGGAATGCCTTGACCAACACATACATGTTTCATAATCCATTGTTGATACAAAATCTTTTTTAATTTTTTTTTTAAATAATAAAATTATTTTAATGATTAAAGATTCTGATTATGTGTTATCTAAATTGGACATTTGAGTGTGTTAGTTTTTGGAAAACAAGCTATTAACAATTTTTATCATATCACAAGAAAATGATATTTCTAAATAAAGTAATGTATTATCTAACTAAAGATGGTTATGCACTTAGCTCAAGCATCTCTAATATATGAAATAATTAGAAGAGCAATAAAGATAACCAATTGTGAAAAATATGATTAAAAATATTTGAATGAACAACACTTAATTGAGGATGGATGTTGTTTCCTAATCTTCTCCACACATATACAAAATGTATGAAAAGTAAAAGTAAAAGCAAAAGTCACGTCAAGAAGAATGGAAGCTCTCCTTGTATGAACTATATATGAGGATTGACCACAATATTCATCCTCTTAATTCACTTAAAACGAAGATAAAGTTCTAATGACATTTTTGCAATTATAAGTCCCCAACAAATGTATCTTAATGCTCTCATATTTGAAGCTTCAAGACATCTATAAATTGAGAAGATCTTTTCATTAGAAAATAAAAAAATGATTAGTAATCAAAGATTTTATCTTTGCAAAAGCCTCTCTTCAATTCTCTTATTGACTTTCTATTAATCTTAAATATATCTGTGGATCATCCTTTTTGAAAGTTTATTTCAATTTTTAGTTCTTAGATCCAATCACCACAAAATCTCACAAATCTATATATCCTCATGTTAAGAATAACTTGTAGGTGTTTTTGTATAAGGTTAGTGAGACAAGAGAATTTTTTTTTTTTTTGCATAACCCTGAGAGTCTAAGATAATACATCATCAAAAAAAAAAAAATCCATCCAAGGAAATGTCATTTTGAACTATAGTGAAACAACTCACAAGTGTATGAGGACTGGATATTGTTATTACTAATTTGAAAATTAGATAATTCTAGAACCATGTAGAATTCCATGTAAGAATCTAGAAGTGCTTTAATTATGGGAAGCTCCTAGAAGTCACTATTAATTAGGAAGCTCCTAGAATGCGGTATTAATTAGGAAGCTCCTAGAAATGTGTCTAGAGTTTTCTATTTGTACCTATAAATACCTACTTGTACTTGACATTAAATATCAAACAAATTGAGAGTTTTCTATTAGAAATACCTCCTTTCTCTAACAAAGTGGTATCTAGAGCTTGGTTGTGAGAGTTGAGAAATGGTGACTCGTGATTACACTACTTTTCACTTTCCTCTTCTAAAGAAAGAGAATTATGAAAAATGGTGCCTTCGTATGAAAGCATTGCTTGGCTCTCAAGGTGTATGGGAGATTGTTGAAAAAGGCTATGATGAGCCACAAGATGAAGAGGCATTGTCCCAAGTAGCAAATGAGGCTTTGGCAAAAACAAGGAAGAAAGATCAACAAGCTCTTACTCTCATTCATCAATGTTTGGATGATTCTATGTTTGAGAAGGTTGTCGATGCTACAAATTCAACGAAAGCTTGGAAGATTTTGGAAAAATCACTCCAAGGCATTGACAAGGTGAAGAAGATAAGACTTCAATCTCTAAGGGTATATTTCGAAGCTTTGAAGATGAAGGATACCGAATCAATTTCAGATTATTGCTCAAGGGTAAAGACAATTGTTAATCAAATGAAGAGATATGGAGACAAGATAGAAGATGTTCGTGTAGCGGAGAAAATTCTTCGTTCCTTGACTCCTAAATTTGATTATGCGGTATGTGTTATTGAGGAATCGAAAGATCTTGACTCAATGTCCATTGTGGAATTAGAAGGTTCATTGCAAGCTCAAGAAGAAAGAATGAAGAAAAGGCAAGAGGAGCCATTAGAGCATGTTCTCAAGATCAAAGCTTCGTTGAAGGATTACAAAGGATTCAATGGTCAAAACGGACATGGACGTGAACAAGGAAGAGGACGAGGACGTGGTCGTGGCCAAGGAGGAAGAGGAAGAGGTTTCAACCGTGAATCAAACTACGAATAAAGAAGTCACTCATCACCAAGAGTTATTGGAAGAGGAAGATGTTATGGCTATAATCAAAGTGAAATGAGGTATGACAAATCTAAAGTTGAATGTTATAACTGTCATGAATTTGGTCATTTTTCTTGGGAATGTCGTAATGCTCCTAATCAAGAGGAAGAAGAGGCTAATCTTATTGACGAATATGAAGAGTCAACTTTGTTGCTAACACTCAAGGAAGAAGAGAGATATGCTAATAGTTCATGGTACTTGGACAATGGTGCAAGTAACCATATGTGTGGATGCAAAGAGAAATTTGTGGAGCTTAATGAAAAGATGAATAGAAATGTTTCCTTTGGAGATTCATCAAAAGTGAAAATTAAAGAAAAAGGTACAATTCTAATCTCTTCTAAAGATGGGAGCCATAAGTTGATTAGTGATGTATACTATGTTCCTAAATTAAAGAGTAATATTTTGAGTTTGGGTCAACTTCTTGAAAAAGGATATGAAATTCTCATGAAAAATAAATATCTTTGGCTTAGAGATCAAAATAACAATTTAATTGCTAAAGTTCTTATGTCAAAAAATAGAATGTTTATCTTGAACCTAAGAACTATTGAAGCAAAATATTTGAAGATGAGTGTCCAAGATGAAGCATGGCATTGGCATATGAGGTATGGCCACTTGAACTTGAGTGCACTTAAAATTATGGGGAAAAAGGGTATGGTGAAAGGGATGCCCTCAATCAATCATCCAAATCAATTGTGTGAAGGTTATCCTCTTGGCAAGCAAGCTAGAAAAAGTTTCCCTAAAGAAGCCACATTAAGAGCAACTAAGCTACTGCAACTTGTGCATACTGACTTGTGTGGACCAATCAATCCATCTTCATTTGGTAAGAGTAAATATTTCATTCTCTTTATTGATGATTTTAGTATAAAAACTTAGATTTATTTCTTAAAACAAAAATCAGAAGCTTTTGTTGCTTTCAAGAACTTCAAAGCTCTTGTAGAGAAGGAGAGCGGTCATGAAATCAAAGCTTTGAGATCTGATCGAGGAGGTGAATTCACTTCCAAGGAGTTTAATGAATTCTATGCAACTCATGGAATTCATCGTCTATTGACAGTTCCAAGATCTCCGTAACAAAATGGAGTGGTCGAGAGAAAGAACAGAACTATTTTGAACATGGCAAGATGCATGCTAAAATCCAAAAGGATGCCAAAGGAGTTTTGGGCTGAAGCAGTTTCTTGTGCGGTCTATTTGGCAAATCGCTCTCCAACTTCAAATGTCAAAGACCAAACCCCGCTAGAAGCATGTAATGGAAGAACGCCTGGTGTTAATCATTTGCGTGTCTTTGGGGGCATAGCATATGCACATGTGCCACAACAAAAAAGATCCAAACTTGATGATCGAAGCATCAAATATGTCTTTGTTGGCTATGATCCACATTCTAAAGGTTACAAGTTGTACAACCCATGCAACAATAAGATAATGGTGAGTCGTGATGTTGAATTTGATGAAGATGCTACATGGAATTGGAAGGATCAAGAAGAAACAAACTATAATTTCCTTCCATATTTTGAAGAAGATCAAGAGGCCACAACACCGGTTCAAGATGCAACTCTACTTTCTTCACCTTCGTCTTACCTACTTCTCTAGATGAAAGTTCAAACGAGAGACCAAATAAGATGAAAGATATAGAAGATATTTATGAAAGGTCAACTGAAATTACTCTTGAACTTGAAGAGTTGTATTGTCTCTTGGCCGATAGTGAGCCATTAAATTATGGAGAAGCAATGAAAGATAAAAGGTGGAGACAAGCCATGGACGAGGAGATCAAATCAATTGTGAAGAACAACACTTGGGAATTAGCAACTCTTCCAAAAAGCCATGAAGCAATTGGAGTCAAATGGGTGTAAAAGGCTAAAAAGAATGCTAATGGAGATGTTGAAAAGTACAAAGCAAGACTTGTTGCAAAAGGCTACAAACAAAAACATGAAGTTGACTATGAAGAAGTTTTTGCACCAGTTGCTCGCATGGACACTATTCGTTTGTTAATCTTTGTAGCATCTCAAAATAAGTGGAAACTTTATCAACTTGATGTAAAATCGGCATTTCTAAATGGCTATCTCGAAGAAGAGGTCTATGTTGAGCAGCCAATGGGGTATGTGATTAAAGGACATGAAGATAAAGTTTTGAGATTAAGAAGAGCGCTGTATGGATTAAAGCAAGCACCAAGAGCATGGAATAGTCGCATCGACAAATACTTCCAAGACAATGGGTTTGTTTGTTGTCTCAATGAATATGCTATTTATGTTAAAATTTGTGATAATGGAGATATTTTGATTGTTTGTCTTTATGTGGATGATCTTATATTCATTGGGAACAATCCAAGTTTGTTTGAAGAGTTCAAAAAGGCCATGGCGCTTGAGTTCGAGATGACTGATATCGGGCTCATGTCATACTACTTAGGCCTAGAAGTAAAGCAATTGGAAGAAGGTATATTTATTTCTCAAGAAAACTATGCAAAGGAAGTTTTGAAGAAATTTAAAATGTTTGATTGCAATCCAGTGAACACACCAATGGAGAGCATATTGAAGTTCTCATAGTTTGAAGATGGACAAAAGGAGGACCTTTCTTTTTTCAAAAGCCTCGTTGGAAGCCTAAGATACTTAACATGTACAAGACCTGACATTCTATATGCGGTTGGAGTAGTGAGTCGTTTCATGGAAGCTCCTACTACTACACACATGAAAGTCACTAAGAGGATACTTCGCTACCTTAAAGGTACGCTTGATTATGGACTATTTTACTCTTCTTCTAATGATTTTAAATTTTTTGGATTTTATGATAGCGACTTTGCAGGAGATATTGATGATAGAAAAAGTACTAGTGGCTTTATATTTTTCATGGGAGACTGTGCTTTTTCAGGGAGCTCAAAGAAGCAACCTATTGTCACACTTTCAACATGTGAGTCAGAGTATGTAGCAGCAACATCTTGCACTTGTCATGCTATTTGGCTAAGGAGATTATTGGAGGAACTTCATACACCACAAAAGGAATCTACTGACATTTATATAGACAACAAGTCGGCACAAGCACTTGCAAAGAATCCAGTGTTTCATGATCGTAGCAAGCACATAGACACAAGGTACCATTTCATTAGAGAATACTTTGCCAAGAAAGAAGTTGAGCTTAAATATGTGAAGACTCAAGATCATGTTGCAGACATTTTTACAAAGCCGTTAAAATTTGAAGACTTTCAAAGGCTAAGAGCAAGACTTGGAATGAAGAAGAAAATTTCAAACTAAGGAGGAACAATGTTATTACTAATTTGAAAATTAGATAATTCTAGAACCATGTAGAATTCCATGTAAGAATCTAGAAGTGTTTTAATTATGGGAAGCTCCTAGAAGTCACTATTAATTAGGAAGTTCCTAGAAGTCACTATTAATTAGGAAGCTCCTAGAATGCGGTATTAATTAGGAAGCTCCTATAAATGTGTCTAGAGTTTTCTATTTGTACCTATAAATAACTACTTGTACTTGACATTAAGTATCAAGCAAATTGGGAGTTTTCTATTAGAAATACCTTCTTTCTCTAACAGATGTAACTCACATTAGGTGAACTAGTATAAAGTTGTGTGCGTTCCTCTGAACTTTATCCTTTTCATTCATTACTATTTTACATTTGTTATTACTTCATTATATATATATATATATATATATATATATATATATATATATATATATATATATATATATATATATATATATATATATATATATATATATATATATTCCTTCATCCTACCTAAGTTCTTATCTATCATCCTCACATAAGAGGATAAACCTTTAAGGAGAAATTTTTAAAAAGGCCATCTATATTCAACCTCTCTTCTAGCAATAATCTAGTCACTTTAATATGCACCAGAGTTTAATTCACTAGAAAGTTAGACCTAACATTGCAAAAGAAAAAGATATAGAAAAATTAAAATGTCAAAAGCTAAGTTCATACTTGAAGGAGGACCCTCCAATAGAGCACCATACTTTGATGGCATATATTACTATCACTAGAAAGGAAAAATGAAGTTGTTTCTCATATCACAAGATAATTACGTATGATTTATGGTCAAAAATAAAAATCATGTCATCAGAGTTAGAAGCGCAGACCCAACCTCAAATAAAAAGTGAAACACTCCATATTTTTTATCCAAACATTAATTAAAAATACTTATTTTTTAGAAAAATTACTACAATTTTCTTAATTTTTTTTAATATGATCAAACAAAGGCAGCAGTTTTCCAATTGTATCTTCAATTGTGATTAGGTTCAAACTTTTGAAACATTAATCATATTTTAATTTTAAAATAATGCAAAATACATTCATAATTAATAAAGATAATTTTGGTAAAATGTTTTTTTTATATACGTGCAAAAATCTTCAAAGGTGTTCATTTTAAAACAAATACTCTTTGGTACAATCATTTTGTAAAACACAAATCCATAACAACTACGAAAATATAATAAACGGTCACTTTCATCCTTGAAAATGTAACTAATTATCATAGTGATCCCTTAATTAAAGGAAAACATTTTAAATACACTGATTTTGAATTTCATTAGTCAAATTCGTCCCTAAAATTAACTCTAGGTTAGCTCCAGTTAATTTTTGCTAATGTGTCCCAACTTAAACTACATAGGATGGACACATGACTCATTCTTATTGATTTTGAGTGTCACGCAAAAAAGAACCAAAATGAAGAAGATAAGTTGAAAAGATAGTTGAATGGTTACTTTTAAAATTTTCCATATAGTCATTTTTCACTTCATTACAAACATACTGTTACTCTAGTCAATATTGAATCAAAAACATTATAGTTCATATTATGGTTCATGTAACAATGGTGACTGAAAACACAACTACATAAATATTCCTCAAACAACTACATAAATATCCCTCAAATGGATAGTTACCTTCACTAATTTTAAAATCAACAAATTATACAACAACCACACCAACTTATTACTTGAACACATACACCAATTGAATCATAAAAGATGTAAAAGCAAAATGCTATATTAACTTCTTAACAAGAACCAAGTTGTCCAACTTTGCATTCACCCATTTCTTAAATTGTTCATCACATGCATAATTTTTTTTCATCATCTTAATTCATCTCTTTCTTAACTCTTTTCAATATCATCCTTCACATCAAAACAAAATGACAAAATTTGTTTCATGTCAACATTCAAGGATATACACAAATAGAAGATTGAAATTTCTTTGAGCTATCATACCTTATGACGTGGGCAAATATATAATTGTTTCCTTAAATTCTTTGTTGTTTTTTTCTCTACACATCCTTGTCTTCTTCCCACACAAACTTTCATGGACTAGTTTTTTTCAATCTAATATCACGAAGAAGAATCGTGGCCATAATCAACATGTGTGAAGTCGCTTCTATATCTCTTGCTTGTGAAAACAAAGCACCGTCACTCGTCATGTTCATATAGATTCCAAATTGAGATAATAGAGATTTGAGAAGATGAAGAAGGATTCAAGGTTCACCATTTGGAGGGAGAATGCATGTTATTCCTTTTTATTATAATGTATTTTTTACATTTCAGTCCCCCAACATTCAAATGGTAGTTACCTTGCCAAATGACACACTGACATGAAATATTAAAGTCCTCTTCGGTACCATATCAACAAAAACTATGTTAGAGATGAATTTGGTTAACAAACTTTAAAATCAGACTATGACAGCTAATAACACTTTGATGGACCACAGTGGTTGTTTACTCAAACATATAGTTCCTACTTCCTAACAATCAAATACAATTAGATGCCATCTTTCTATTCTTGTTCATTTCAAACGGTTTCACATTAAAATTTCAATAATTTCATTTCACAGTGCTCCACACATATGACAATAATATCCACAATCCATAAATATACAACAAGAGGTTACTTAGTCACAAAAAAAAAAAAAAAAAAAAAAAAAGGTTACAAAATATTACAACACATAAAAAAGACAACAGACAAGTTACCAAAACGGCAGTCATGCAGCAGCGTTCTTAGAAGCTTCAAGATCAGCAGCTTTCTGAAGAAGACTCTGAGAATCATCTTCAAGAACCATCTGAATAGGAGAAGATCCCAATCCATCAGCGATAGCAAGCATAATCTTCTTCATCTCAGACTTAAACTCGTCCCGGTCGACAGTACCGCTTCTGTCGCCGTCGAAAGTGTCGAAGACGGAGTCGTAAAGGCGCGTGAGTTGTTCCGGCGGAGTTGATACATCGATGCCAAAGTGAGTCTCGATGAGTCTCATGGATTCGAAGGCTTTGCGGAGCTCAGCGCGTGATAGAACGCCGTCATTGTTGAGATCGAGTGATGAAAATTGTTCATTGACGCTGTTTGTGAAACGCGTGTCGTCGGCTACGAAGTCTCTCACAGTGGTGCCGTCTATTATCACCACACCCATCTTCTATAATCTATCTATGTGTGAATGTGAATGAAGATTAAGATGACACTAGGCTACTAATTGCCACTAACTTAATTTGAGGCAATCGATGTAGATGGGGATGTATATTTGATTCTATATATGCGTGTCATCTATTTAGCAAAACTTCGGTGAGATGGGGATGGACCCAAGTCATTGTTTTCTATATATGCGTGTCATCTATGAGATGGGGATGGACCCAAGTCAATGCTTTTATTTATTTATTTATTTTTGTAAAGTCGGTTTTGATTATTTTTTGTTGACAAACTTCGGTGAATTCATTGGTACTTCTTCCTCTTAACTTAATTAAACGCTCAAATTACTTGAATAGATAATGATTAACTTTTTCTGAAGTTTGTTATCATGTGTTATTTATTTATTTTTTTAATGTTAGGTCAGGTGGTTGAGTAGACATAAACTCAAATAACATTAATACTATAAAAATTAAAAAAAAAAAATCACAAAAAATCTTTCTCTGGTGTATCATCTATTTTGTTCTTTATTCTAATCTTAAACTTATAATTTATTTTTCACTAAACTTTTTTTTCCGTCATCTTTCTCATTAATTTCTTCTTCATCTTCTTCTCCTATTTATTGTGAAATAATTTTAGAAACATAGAGTATATTTGTAAGAAATATAATGGACGGTTATGGAGTTAGAGAAAATTTGTATGAAAATGTAAAAGCTGATGAAAATATCAAAAGATCAAGTCATACTAATCCAAAATCTTTTCCAAAGCTCTTTTTATGACTTTTCTTTGGATTTATTTGTTTTTTCGTTTTGTAATTTGTAATATTGGTATGATTAGGGTATCAGTTGTGAGTGTTGTAGTAGCTAGCAATTGACCACAAGAATGAAGTAGCTAATAAGTATGTAAACAACAACAAATATGGATAATGTATAGTTTGAAAAGGTTTTGGTGGGTGATGATGGGTGTTAATGGTTAAAGGTGCAACAACACAAGAATGAGAGAAGTTGAATTGTGTTTTGTCTTATTTATAATTTATTTTCAAAATTCTAATTTAGGATACTCATAAAAGATAAACATATTAGAGGCAGTAATAATACAAAGTAATAGGATAGAGATTGAAACATCAGAATTTATATTAGTTCACTACCAACGTGACATCTACGTCTAGTCCCCTCACACAGAAGGATTTATTCACTAATTTAGAATCTAAATTATAACATTTGACCCTACAAGTCAGTCTTCTCAACTACTAGCCTGAAACCTATAGACCATTGAGGCACTACAACACCTTGACCCTACAAGTCAATTCTTCTCAACTTTCAACTTTAAAACGTACAAGTCGTTGAGGCAGAATACCACTACTAGGTTGGGTTACAAAAGGTGAAACTGGGTTATGTTTTTCTTTTTCTAAGCGGATTGATTACAATAAACTTCATACTAAAACAGAGCATTAAGCACTAAGTAATATAAACTTGAACGAATGTCTTTACTAATACTAAAACCTTCAATTATGAATATTTAGAGAATTTTGAGTTCATAAGGTTTTCAGAGTTGTTGAGTTATGTATTCTTCTTCAGAATTCATCCCTTTATATAGCATGAATTAGGGTTTCAATACTATTCCAAACAAATGTTGAGCGTATCTTCCTTGTGCAAGTTCAACAGAGATCTTCAAGAAAATAAACCTTGATAGATACGGTTTGGGAATATAATGGTTTAAACTTGATTAATTTTAAAACGAATCTTCAACCAAATCTTCTAGAATGGTTCTATGCAAGAATGTCCATATAATACTTGAAAATAATTCTCTTTAAATCTTCTAAGTGTATCTTCCTTGTTAAAGACTAGTGGGAACATATCATAATTTGTTCTTGAGCATTAGAATTATGAAACAACTTAGTCTTCATCAAAGTGTTGACTTTCCATCATAGTTGTTATCTTTTTTCAGGCTGACGCTAATAGGCCAAAAGCCGATGCTAATAGTGATTTAGCGTCAGATTAGCGTCGGTGTCAGGCCCAGGCTAAAACGGTCGAAGCTAATTATTAGCGTCGGCTAAAGATCATTCGACGCTAATATAGCGTCTACCTGGCCGACGCTACACCAACGATGCCTATGAAATTGAATCATCCAACGCTAAAATTTCAATTGTCACGTCAGCTGGGGAAAAATATTTGCGTTGGGTGGCCGACGCTAAAGTCAAAATGAAAGTCAACTGTATTTATAACGTAGCGTAGGTCTGACCGACGCTACGATCAATTTTATTTAATTGGCTTAATTGCACTTTTGGTCCCCCTATTATAGGTGAAAATTGAAAGTAGTCCCCCCATTTTGTTTGTCCCCAGTTTTAGTCCCCCAAACAGAATTTGAGCATGAGCTGTCATATTTTTAATGACGTGTCAATAAATTGCTGATGTGGCATACGCTGACATGGAATAAAGTTATTATTTTATTATTTCTGATTAAAAAAAATAAGTTTTATTTTAAAAAATCATTTTAATAATTATGAAATATTTATAAAAATACAATTAAAAATAAAATTAAAAGAAAAACCTAAAATCCATCGTGAAATCATCGTGAAATCCATCGTGAAAGGAAAGAAAGAGACAATCATCGTGAAATCATTGCCCTGAATTGTGAAATCAATTGCAAAGCCATGAATCGTGAAATCAAAGCCATGAATCGTGAAATCAAAGCATGAATCGTGAAATCAAAGCATGAATCGTGAAATCAAAGCCATGAATCGTGAAATCAAAGCCCTGCGTTCATGAAATCAAAGTCCTGGGTTCGTGAAATCAAAGTCCTGGGTTCTTGAAATCATCATCCTGTTAACAGAACTTCGACTTTTTCTTCTCTGTTTCGTTTTCGTCTTCGTGTTCGATTTCGTCTTCTCTGTTTCGTCATCGTCCCTTGTAATTTCATTGTTTGTTCTGTATTTCGTTTCTTTTTCGTTTGTTCTGTGTTTTTTTGGGAAAAGAATGTCTTCTCATTCGTATTCAGTTACAAGCAACAATTCTCATTTGAGAATTAGAAGAAGAGAATGTTTCTGTGGACTTGAATCTCCTTTGTGTACTTCTTGGACGGCTGAAAATCCAGGTCGAAGGTTTCATGGTTGTGGATTTTATAAGGTAAACTATTTATCAAAATTCTGGAATTTATTTATTTAAATTTTTTTTTTTTATTGTTTACAGGGTAGAAAATCATTGTTGTTTTGTTGTTTCAGTTACAGGGTAGAAAATCTTGCAATTTTTTTGATTGGTTTGATGAGCCAATGACAGAACGTGGAAAAGAAGTTATTATGTCGTTGATGAAAAGGATTGATGAATTCAAGAAGAAAGACAATGTGACAAAAAATTGTGATGATGAAATGAAGTTGAAGTTGAAACAAATGAAGGGCTTTCTGGCACTTTCATGGCTTTTGATAATTGTTCTTTTGGTTATTGTAATGTTGAAGTAATTAAAATGATTGAATTAAGGGTGTCTTGTAATGATGTAATTTAGGGTGTTTATGGTTGAAAATGTAATGTAATTGTTTAATATAGTGAAATTTGTAAGGTTGTTATTATGAAATGAAATTAGTATTATTGTAATTAGATTGTCTATTTTTATTTAGCAGAAGCACATATACATATATTAGCAAGTGTACATAGTAACAACAAATGAAATACAACAGAACAACCATAACAATAAAAAGATGAACATCCTATTGACACAAAAACATTGTGATGAAAGTAGTGCTATAATTTGCCAAATAAGGATCCAACAAAAGGTCATATTAATGCATTACAAAATAAAATTGTTCCTTCACAGGTAACCAAAATAAAAGTACATATTCATAGGAACCAAATTAAATAGGTCCAAGTATGATTACATATTCATAATAACCAAAATAAAAATCACAAGTTTCGTGCATTCAATTAATTTGTGAATCTTGAATTTGTGGAGCTTGTGAATCTTGAGATAAAATTGTTGGTGTTTCTCCCTCATCACCTCCAACCCTTGTTGTCTTTGCTCTCTTTGTTCTGTTGATGTTATTTCCACCTTTTGGTATCTCTCTATCTGCTGCACTTTTACCCTTCCATGTCCTGGTCTTGTGGCCAAGCTTCCCATAGTTCTTACATTTCACTGTTTCGTCATTGGACTTGTTCCTATTTTTTTTTTGGTCTACCCGGTGCTCTTCTCATGATTGATGTATGCTAAAGTTTTAGTCCATTTGATGGCATTATAATGTAAGAGTAACATGTCAAGAAGTTTGTTTTCCTATTTAAAGAACCAAAAACATGTCAGAACCAAGTAAACCAGAACTAGCAATAAGGCAGAACCAGAAGTAATGCAAAACCAAAAGCAGAACTAGCACAAGCAATAATGCATAACAAACAGTAATGCAAAACCAAAAGTAGAACTAGCACAAGAATAAAGCAGAACCAGCAGTAATGCAAAACCAAAAGCAGAACTAGCACAAGCAATAAGGCAGAACCAGAAGTAATGCAAAACCAAAAGCAGAACTAGCACAAGCAATAATGCAGAACAAGCAGTAATGCAAAACCAAAAGCAGAACTAGCACAAGCAATAATGCAGAACAAGCAGTAATGCAAAACCAAAAGCAGAACTAGCACAAGCAATAATGCAGAACCAGCAGTAATGCAAAACCAAAAGCAGAACTAGCACAAGCAATAATGCAGAACAAGCAGTAATGCAAAACCAAAAGCAGAACTAGCACAAGGAATAATGCAGAACCAGCAGTAATGCAAAACCAAAAGCAGAACTAGCACAAGCAATAAGGCAGAACCAGAAGTAATGCAAAACCAAAAGCAGAACTAGCACAAGCAATAATGCAGAACAAGCAGTAATGCAAAACCAAAAGCAGAACTAGCACAAGCAATAAGGCAGAACCAGAAGTAATGCAAAACCAAAAGCAGAACTAGCACAAGCAATAAGGCAGAACCAGAAGTAATGCAAAACCAAAAGCAGAACTAGCACAAGCAATAATGCAGAACAAGCAGTAATGCAAAACCAAAAGCAGAAGTAGCACAAGCAATAATGCAGAACATGCAGTAGTGCTAAACCAGAACAAGCACAAGAATAAAGCAGAACCAGTAGTAATGCAAAACCAAAAGCAAAACCAGAACCAGCAGAACTGAACCAGAACTGAACCAGCAGAACCAGCAGAACAGAACTGGACAAGCACAAGAATAATACCAATAATGCAGTTAAAATCAAGTTTTATACCTATAATAAGGTGAAACGTACGATTCTGGATCAGCTTTGTTATACCATATACAAACAAGAGCATGGCAACACGGAATACCAGTCAAATCCCACTTACGACAAGCACAAGTTTTTGTGTTTAGATTTACCGTATAAGTATCTACACCATTTGTGACACTAAACAAGTTAAAATCATCATCTCCATGCCAAGTTGCGAACCAACCCCCAGCTGCTCTTTTTGCCTTTTCCAATATTTGTTGAATCCTAGGACATATATTGCCTCTATATCGTAGCATGAGTTCTTTTTGTTTCACAATCCTTACTGTAATGTAATGTTTCAAACCTTCAAGTAATGTTATGATAGGCTTATCTCTATACTCCAATACAGCCATGTTGAAAGCCTCACACATGTTGTTTACTTGAAGGTCACATTGTGTATCAGTGCGAAATGCTGACCTAGTCCACATAGATGGTGGAAGTTGCATCATGTCTTTCCATGCATCTTCATTGATTGCCTTAATTTTTTGCATTGCTTTCTCCCAATCCTAGACCACAGTAGCTCTTGCTGCCAACCAAAGAAGCTCTTTCATATGTCCTCCAGGATACTTTTTTTTTCCAATTCCCATACAAGTGTTTAACACATAATCGGTGATCCACGTGGGCCCCAATGTTGGCAATGGCAGGTACCAATCTCTGAAACATATGATTTAAAAAGAGATTGTTTAATTCAAAAAAAAAACAGAGGGCATAATTCAGCACAAATTGCTTAAAAACAGATTGCATAATTCAAAAAAACAAGAATAAAACCAAAACCAAAACCAGCAGAACCAGAACTGAACCAGCAGAACCAGAACCAGCAGAACCAGAACTGAACCAGCAGAACCAAAACCAAAACTGAACCCGAACTGAACCAAAACCAGCAGAACAAAACCAAAACCAAAACCAGAACAAAACTGAACAAGCACAAGAACCAAACAGAACTGAACCAAAAAACAAGAACAAAACCAAAACCAGCAGAACCAGCAGAATTCAGCACAGATTGCTTAAAAACAGATTGCATAATTCAAAAAAACAGATTGCATAAACTTCAGCGCACATACCTTTTGTTGATATGAAATGAATGCATATTGCTTATGCTGAATATTGTTGAGGTCTTCCAGTAAAAGATCCAGAAATCATTGCCATGAGTCTTTTGTTTCTGCTTCAACAACTGCATATGCAATGGGAATCATTTGATTATTCCCATCTTTACCTACTGCGGCTATTAATTGACCGCCATATTCTCCCTTCAAGAAACAAGCATCCAACCCAATTAAAGGCCTGCATGTATTAGCAAATGCAGCCTTACAAGCCTCCAAACATACATATATTCTCTCAAATACTGGTCCAATGTCAGACATACCACACTTAATAATAACCGTAGAGTTTGGATTTGATCTCCTAAGTTCATCAGCATATTCTCTCAAATATGCATATTGCTCCCTTTGAGCACCTTGAATCATTTCTATGGCTCTTACTTTGGCTCTATATGCTTGGTATTTAGACAACTTCACACCCCATTTATCAAGCGCCTCAACAATCAATCCCTTGGGTTTCATTTCAGGTGTATGTCTCAACATAGGAACGAATTTCTTGGCAAGCCATTCAATCTTAGCTTGTTTATTTTGTGCCCTCCTATGACATGTATGATCCTCTGTGAAACTCACTAATTGCCAATATTCATTTGAAGTCCTCTTACTGATCCTCATGTAAAATGGACATTCTGGCTCACACCTAACAATGATTCTCTTTCCATCATTCTTTTTGAAATACAAGTTTTTCTTAGTCTCCATTGCAAAATCTTTAATGGCATTCTTAATCTGCTCTTTTGTATTGAACTTTAGGCCCAACTCAAACCTTACTTCATCACCATTTTCAGGTTGGTTAAATTTAGGAAATTTCCTAACATTCTCTTCATCAACTTCACTTCCTGGTGAAGTATCCAAATCATCAGAATTCACATCATTTTCTTCAAAATCAGTTGCACAACTAGGCCCTGGGTTTCCTCTTGGGTTTTCATGTCTTTCAAATGAATTTTCAGCACCAACATTAACAAAGATCTCAGTTGGTATTTCAGAAATCCAGTCCCAATCCTCATCCTCATATAACTCATCCATATCATCATCGTCATCATCTGAGTTAGCAACATAATCTTCATCTTCTTCACTCAGATAATCTTCACCATGGACTGCTTCAGATTCAGGTTCAACAGGTTCAGATTCAACAGGTTCAGATTCAACAGGTTCAGATTCTGGTTGATCTGGTTCAGTTTGAACTAGTTCAGATTCTGATTTATCTTGTTCAGTTTGAACTGCTTCATATTCAGGTTGAACAGCTTCAGATTCAGGTTGAACAGCTTCAGATTCAGCTTGAACAGCTTCAGATTCAGCTTGAACAACTTCAGATTCAGGTTGAACAACTTCAGATTCAGCTTGAACAGGTACATATTCAGATTCAGATTCTGCTTCAGGTTGAAGTGGTTCAGAATCTGGTTGATCTGGTTCACATTCAGGATTATCTATACAGTGTTCCACAAAGACGTCAATTACGTTGAACCCTTTGACATCTTCAGCAAACTTTAATACATCTTCGTCATTGTTGAGAGGTCTAAGTCCACGTGTAAATGAGTACTTTAGATGCTGGTACCACAAATGTTTAATACTCATATATCCCAAACTTTTGACCATTTTAATAATTTGCATGTGGGACATTAAGTCTACATCCCAAGACCAATTCATCTCATCCACTTGGGCACAAACGTACATCTTCACTGGGTGGTTTACAAAACTACCCCCATGGTTAATTCTTAACCTAACTCTGTGGACTGAAGCTGGCCTACACAAAACACATGGACCACATTATAATACAATAGAGCATATGGACCACATTGAACAAAACAAACCATTGAATAAATCAAAGCTGGCCTACACTACACATGCACCACAAAATAATACAATAGAGCATATGGACCACATTATTAAAAGGCATTCAGTTCTATTAACAGTGTAGAGAAAAACCTTTGGCCCTAAAATCAAAGTAAAAACCCTAAAATAGAACAGAGTTTAATAATGTTAATAACAAAACAAATCGAAAACCCTAAAATCACATACCTAGCACAAAACTTTGTATCTTCATTCGCCATTTTATCACTGATGAAAAAGAAAGATGAAAAAAGAAGACGAACACACAGAGAAGATGAACTCACAGAGAAGAAGATGACGAACGCAGGGCTTTGAACGCAGGGGTAGACGATAGACGATGAACACACGGAGAAGACGATGATTTCACAATGATTGTCTCTTTCTTTCCTTTCACGGAGAAGACGATGATTTCACGATGATTTCTTTCCTTTCACGATGATTAGGTTTTTCTTTTAATTTTATTTTTAATTGTATTTTTATAAATATTTCATAATTATTAAAATGATTTTTTAAAATAAAACTTATTTTTTTTAATCAAAAATAATAAAATAATAACTTTATTCCATGTCAGCGTATGCCACATCATCAATTTATTGACACGTCATTAAAAATATGATAGCTCATGCTCAAATTCTGTTTGGGGGACTAAAACTGGGGACAAACAAAATGGGGGGACTACTTTCAATTTTCACCTATAATAGGGGGACCAAAAGTGCAATTAAGCCTATTTAATTTTGATTTTTTTAGCCCCTGCTTAATTAACCTTTCACTTAGGAGATATTATATATATTGGCCAAGTTATTCCTAAGTAAGCAACATAGAGAGTGAACATAATTGTAAAAAGCAAAACTGAGAAAAGGAAAGATGTATCTTAAAGTTTCATTTTTCAAGGGCCACATAAGGAGTTCTTTTTAGGGACTAATGTATCATTCTAGGATTTTATCAGGTATGAATTTGAGACTTCATTCAAGAGAAAATTTAGCTGAAAAGAACAAGGGAAGGACTAATAGTCTTAGAGAAAAGCTAGTTAATCTCAATGCATATCTTAAATGGAAACTCCCTTGAAGGACAGGTCATTAGAACATGAAAGAAAGGCCATTAATACAATCATATGAGGGGTAAAAGAGACAGCCTAGAATATATTTTTTGGCTAATTTGATATTAGAAGTGTAAGTCATGAGCTTCCCTGATCAAATTTTTGATTTAAGTCCCAAACATACAGTACATATGAAATATTTGCTTTATCTAATGTTATGAATTGAGAAATATTTCAGGCAAACATGAAGACACCACACACATGGAACAATAGCTTGCAACTCAAGGAATCAACCAAAGTTGGAGGATGCACTTGAGAAAGATGCAAAAATGTGTAGTGGTATTAGGTGTCAAAGTATTAAGTTGAGTAGACTAATCAATAGGGTCTCACACCTAAGTCCTTGCCAATGAACATTTATCATTCATTCAAGTTTTATCAAACTCAACTCTGAAGGAATCGATTAGACAATCGATTGCATGGTTCATCAATCGATTGGCACATAGACTCTGTTAAAAATAGCTGAGGTCTGAAACAGGCTCACTCGATTGTCAACTCGATTGAACAATTGATTGACGATTCGATTGACGCTAATTTTCGAGTTACAAAAAGGACCCAGTTTTATGCCAACTCGATTGTCCATTCGATTGTCAACTTGATTGATTGAAGTGTCTGAGTCACTTTGATCACAACACTTGATTGACGAATCGATTGATGCTATTTCTCGAGTTACAGAGAGCACCCAGTTTTGGCCAACTCGATTGCTCACTCGATTTAAAGAAAATCATAGCATCAGGTCTGATTTAGAAATTAAATGAATCGATTGTCCAATCAAGTTAAGCTTATATAATTCAAGTTTCCAGAAACACAAGACATACGACACTCGATGCAGCAATCGATTAAACCTTTATAAAATCGATTAGGCAATCGACTGTCCTGGTGTTTTCCTTGAATATATATAAGATGTTTCAATCATTTTTAAAATAACTCTTGCACAAAACTTTTCATAATTTTCAGAATCTTTTGTTCTCAATTTTGCACACCTCTGAAAAACACTTTGAAAGAAAAGTTTCTCAACACACAAAAATATCCATTGGCAAATCAATTCTTTGTGTGATGCTAGAGTGATTGAATACAATTCTTGATACTTCTCTATTTTCATGTAAAAGACAATTCTTTGTATTTGAAGGTGTAGAAAATCCAGTTTGGAAACTGGGGGCTATCCTTGTTGGTGTGATATCATCAAGAGGAAGTTTACTGTGATCTTGTGTGAGTTTGGGGATAAACTCCAAGGATCAAGTGGTGACAAGATAGGAGTGAAGGGAGTTAGATTGATAGGTCGTGTAGAAGACTGGAAAATCTGTAAAAGTACTCGAATTCATTTTATAGCAAAAGGCTGAAATCATATTGTGATTTTGGGACTGGATGTAGGCCGTTAGATCAACGGCTGAACCAGGATATATCTCGGTGCAATCTTTCTTATCCCTTCTCTTTAATTTTCAGTATTGTATACCAGCTTATTCTTGTATGCTTCTTGATAATTTTGTATGTGATTTTAAATTTCCGTTGTGTATGAGTTGTATGAATGTTGCATGATTAATATAGGAATTATGTCGAAATAGTTGAATTTGATCTTAATTCTCTTGTTATTAATCAAAAGAAGTCATAGTTTTCCAACAAGGAGAATTAATGACGAGCTTACAGTTTTCTCAAATTGGGGAAGAATGTTGCGGTCAACCAAAAACTTCCTAAGATAGCCAATCACGACTTCGAAAGCTTTAAGGACCTTCAAGGCTTCTCCCTGCATGTCTACAATCCTCTCTTCTGCAGTAGCATATCGCTACACCTCATCTTCAGGTAAATAATTTTTTAGCATTGGCATTAAAATAATGTATTCAAGATTAAATTGCTGCATGCTATTATAGTATCTTTTCATACGAGACTACTGGAATCTTTGGTCAGACTTATGCTAGTTCATACTAGGTTAGCATTATTTTTATAGTAGTTAACTGTTGGAATAATTCAACAGCCGAGATCACTATCAACGTAACGAATATGTTTATGTCAGTTAAATAATATAAGAGAATCCACAAAAAATCCATATTTGCCAATAAGAATTACAAGAATCACCATAGGTGTATAATTGGATAACATGAGAGGAAGCATACCTCCTGATAATACTCTAACAGAAGCACCATAACTCTCCTGTATGGATTTGATTAGTGATCCTTGATTTCCAATCAAACTGATAGCCTGTGTTGATGCCACCAATAATCGAACGGAACAAAATGTCCCAGTAGATCCTTTAAACTCACTCTCAGTTTCGGATAGTCCATATACCCGTTTGAATATCCTTAGTGCAGCATCCATTGCATGGGAAATAGCTGCCTCTGGCTCTTCCTTCCCTGATATAAGTATTTACAGAAAGAAAAAAATCAGAGCGCTTCAAACAAGTGGTGCTGAAATAAAATTTCAAAAACATTAGCCTCTATATATCATTCACTTTCAACACTAAAACAACAACAACAATTGACAATTTGGTCTTAAAGCCCCGGACAAAGAAATTGGCTGCCATATTATCCTCAAACCAGGAGGAGTGTTTTCCCAAATCAGCCAAGTAATCTTCACCTCTATTGTTAGTTTAGTGGTAGGCCATACTTATTTTAGATTTACTGTTATTTGTTTGATTCTGTTATTCAAGTCTTCCTCCTCTAAGTAAGTAGTTAGAAATCATGTGTGTATGAAATGGAATGGCATATATGATAGTAATATAACATGAAACAAAACAAACAAAAGTGATTGCAAGCACATCTAAAATAACAAAATGTAGTTAATTACTAACTCAAGTAAAGAACAACAAACACAAATAAAATAGAGCTTTGCTGAATCAAAGAAATGCAAAATGTGGCCATACATACATTCATTCATTATACAAACCCAACAAGTAAAGGGAAAGCAATTTGCCAGCAATGTAAGCTTATTTAACCAACCAACCAACCAGTTTAATGTCATTTAGTTATGCCAAGTAATCTCAAACAATGCAATAAATTATGCAGGTTTAATTTTCTAGAAATTGGAAAATCATATCAGTTTGAATGAATTACCTGTGTGAAGGGGTAAGATGGCACAAGTGATGATAGTAAATTTTCTGGAAACAAGGGATTTTCTTCAAGGTTTTTGTATCTTCCAGCCTATAATATAACACATTATTTTACACAATATATTATTTCAAATGCTATAACATTATTCTTAGCAAATAAGAACCACTCAAGTCCATATATCCCCAGGTGAAGAAACTTGATCAATGAGTAATAACAGAAGCAGAAAATCATAAACTAAGTGTTTCTTTGGATTGACTTCTTTGAAAGAAAAGTTACACAAAAATTTAAAATTAAGATCCAAAATGAACATTAATTAACTGCCTAAGTTGGCATGATAGCAAAAAACATTATGACTCAACATAAGCCACATCATTGTTAGTTAGCATGCTACTAGGGGTAAGATAGAAGAACACTAAATTATATATTTGTTCATAGTCAGTAGATTAGAAACATACATTTGACAACGAAATGGATAATTTAATTTGACTTTCTATTAATATGACAAACCATAGCCAAATTAATTGCAAAAAAATGAAACACAAATTTTATTGGTGGAATTGAATGACTTAACAATTACCAAACCAATACAATAATGGTTTGGACATAAAACAAGAAAACTCAAAACAATTAAACCTAGCTAGCCACTCCCTCCAAAAATAGCCTTAAGTTTTTTAACTTGAGCATGATCAAGCAAAGTAGTCTTTTCAACATAACCAGAATTCAAACTATTTCCAAACAAAGCAAAATCAACAAGTTGTGCACCAGGGTTTAAACTACTAAGTGTAAGAAAAGCAGTAGCTTTATTCCACCCAACATTAAATTGAAAATGCAACAAACATTGTGGAATTACCATAATATCCCATTTTGTTAGTGTCTTAACAAAAACAGAGTTCCCAGAGGAAATAAAACCAGTAGTTATAAAACCTTGAACCATTATCATTAATTCCAATGCGCCGCGATGCATCAGTACTACGCCTACGATGCCTAAGTCTAACCTTGTTGCAGATAATCCAAATCCACTATCTAAATAAGACACCTCATTGTTCATGTCTCATAATTATTTGGACAAAACCCTAAATAAGACACCTGATTCAAAATTAAAAAAACTTTGAAAAACTAATAATCAAATTGAAATTGAAAAGAAGTAACTAACCATGGTAGGTTTGAATTCCTTCAATTTCGGTAATTTCTTAAACTCAATATGAAGTTTCTTTTGCTCATTGCCACGATTTTCAAGTTCTTCATCCTTTTGTTTAAAGATCTCGTCTTTGGCTTTCAAGAGCTCTTCGTTTTTCTCCTTCTCGAGTTGCAAGCTATGTGCGACAATCTTCAATTTATTTTGTAGTGGAAACGGTGAGGGCGCAAGAGTGAGTGAGGTGAGGGAAACGGTGATGCGGCGGTGATAGGTTCAGCCAGACGGCAAATACGGAGTGGATAACGGCATCGAGAGGATTGAGAGTGGGTGATGGGTTTAAGAGTTAGGGTTACCTGAAAAACTTGAGGGATACATAGTGAAGGTGAGAGTCCAAAGGGATAGTGAGGTTTTTAGATTAATTTTTCAAATAATACTAATAAAAAATTAATTTTAAAAATCATAAATGTAGCATCGGCCACACTGACGCTAAGGATTAAAATAAAAAATAAAAAATCAACTAGCGTCTGCCTTATTTTATTTGGCGTCGGCTCAGCCTACGCTAACTTTTAATAAAAATTAAAAATAAAATTTGACTATCTAGCGTCTGCTTGACCGACGCTATCTAGCGTCGGAGTCGGGGGCCAACGCTAAATATGGCAGCTAAAATTGATTTTTCTAGTAGTGTTTCATAATAACATAACTTGATCATCAAAGTCAGATTCCGTGATTCTTGGTTCAGGTAGTAAGAGGAAGACAGGACTTAGAATTAGTGACATGGGCAACGTCACCTTGGTACATCTTCATAGCATGTTGCATATTAGAGGCATCATCTTAGAATAAGTTATAGTCTTCGGAGGGAGCGGAACATAAACTTTAAAGGCAACTCGCATAGAAGCTTTAGAGTTACTATAGCAGGTGCTTCAGAGGATGCTTCAAACTTTACAAATATGCTAAACAGAGGAATGTTTCACTCTTCAAAGGCATACACGTAGAATCTTCAAAGGCACATTGAGCATATGCTTTCAAAGGAAAATCTTTAGAGGCAGAGATGCGTGTATAGAACAATGTGTGTAAAAACCAGAGTTTGAATATTGCGTTGACTTCTTTTGACTTCACTTGATTCTGGTGTTTTAGTTTCCTCTAACACCTGATTTAGAAAATTTAGCGTGAAGGTAGAGAGAAAATTTAGAGAGAATATAGAAATAAGAAATGAGAGGAAGAGTGGTACATATAAGGAGAAAATAGGGCATTTGTGATAGCAAAAGCAACCACAAAATGTCGATGGTATTGTTGCTTTTGTGGCTGCCTAGACGGTCAGAAATGGTTGTCTTTGTGGTGACCAATATCCTCACAAAGTTGTGACAATCCTACTTTGTGGCGGCCGAAGCCCTCACAATGGTTCAATATTCTACTTTTGTGAGGGTACATGCCGCCACAAAATTATGTTGATATTTTCAATCAATCAAGTATGTTATGAAGGTATTGGCCGCCACAAATTCAAATAACTTTTGCCTCCAACAATTTTGTTACAACTTTTGGCCGCCATAAATATTACAATCTGCAAAAAAAAAAATGATTTATGAGGGCTTTTCAGCCACAAATAATAACCAATTCGAGTTTTAGTATTTGTGAGAATTTTTTCGATCAGTAATTTGTGAGGTTTTTTTTTTTTGTCACCAAATCTTTTTTACGTTGGCCACAAATTGAGTGCTTTCTTATAGTGAGTTGTGTTTTAGTCCCTTAACTAACAAAACATTATAAATAGAAGTAAGGGAGTTGTTACCAATTGTGTCTTGTCAATGATTTGGCCTTTATGTTGTCCTCCAAAAGTCACAAAGCCTCCGTTGGTCACAATTAGGTAATGGAATATAGACATTTCTCTCGTCATATATTGCAAGCAAAAAAATATTGTAACTATCTTGGTAATTTCTATTTATAAAATCAATTATAAATTTAACTAATTCACTACAAGTTAAATCAGAAAGTACCTAAATTTTCTCATCCACAATCTCACTTCCAGAGTCATAGTCAATATCAGCCATCAAAGCCAAATCAACTTGCTCTTCATCGTCAGGGGATTTATCAGAGTCATCCCTTGTAGCCATCATAATGTTCTTCTAAGACTTGGAATATTTCCTCTGGAACTTCCATTTTCTCCATATTGGGACATTCTTATATGACGTGACCAAGTTCATTGCACCCATGGTAGATATTGCATTTCTTGGTAGACTTATTATCTTATCCTCTACTAGACAACATGGAACGTTTACAGGGAAAAAATTCTTCTTGATGTTCCACATCCTCTGAATCTTTTTGGATATGAAAACAAGTTCTTCATCCTATAATCTCTATTATTGTCCTCTGAATCATTATCCTTTGATTCTACTGCTACTTGGAGAGCCTTCTTGTGCTTAGATATGAGAGCCAATGTCTTCTGCTTCTTCATGGGTCTATCCTCTACAAGTTCAATCTCGTGAGACTTGAGAGAACTGATTAACTCCATCAAACAAAGTCTATTCAGGTATTTTACTTCTTGAATAGTTGTGATCTTAGGTCTCTACTTGTTGGGATGACTCCTTAGGATCTTTATAACATGATCATCAATTGTGTAGCTCTTTTGAAGTACTTTTAACTTTGACACCAGAGTTTGAAACCTGGAAAACATATTCTCAATGTATTCATCTTCCTCCATTTGAAAAAGCTCATACTTTCTAATCAGAATATTAGCTTTTGCCTCTTAAACTTGTTTGCTTATTTCATATGTCAGAATTAGAGCATCATACATACTCTATGTTGTCTCCTTATTGGTGCACTTGTCAAACTCTTCGAATGTGATCACATTCATCATAAAAGTTCCAGCTTTCTGATGCATCTTGTAATTCTTCTTATTATAAGCATTTATCTCCTTTATGGAAACTTCAATACCATCCTCATTGGTAGAAATAATGTACCCATCTTCTAGCAAATTCGAAAGCTTAACATATTATCTCACATAGAAGAATTTATCCACTGATTCAGAACCTAAATTACAGCACTTGGCCCTATAAGCCAGTCTTCTCGACTTCCAGCCTAAAATCTATAGACTGTTGAGGCACTACAAAACCTTGACCATACAAGTCAAGTAATCTCAATTTCCAACTTTAAAACCTACAAGTCATTGAGGTAGAATAACCTCTACATAGTGGGGCTTAAATCAACAATTTGTTGTGGTATAATAGCCACTTTTGTTTTGCTTCTTCTAAGAGGATTGCTTACAATAAACTTCATAGTAAACCAGAGCACAAAGCACTAAGTAATATAAAGTTGAACGAGTGCCTTTCCTAAAACTGAAGCCTTAAATTCTAAATACTTAGAGAATTTTGAGTTCGTAAGGTTTTATGAGTTTTTGTGTTGTGTATTCTTCATTATAATTGATCTCTTTATATAGCATGAATTAGGGTTTCAATACTAACACAAATAAATTCTAAGTGTATCTTCCTTGCATGAGGTCAACAAAGATCTTCACAAAAAATAAACCTTTGATAGATATGGTTTTGGAATACGACAATTGAAACTTGATTAATTCCAAAATGAATCTTTCGACAAATCTTCAAACAAATCTTCAAAACCATTATCCTTGAATCTTTAGAATATTTTCCTTTTTTTAAGAGTAGTAGGAACATATCATAATTTGTTCTTGGACAACCAGAATTATGAAGCAACTTAGTCTTCATTACAGCGTTAGCTTTCCATCTTTACTTTCTCTGATATCTTACTTTGATATTTTTTTCCTCCGCTTCTTGGTACTATTAACTGCACACTCAATGAAATCATTAGTTAAATAAATTATTGTCTTCCTTTTATCATCAAAGTATAATGAAAGAATTGTTCTTAGAACCAATATGGTTTCAAAAAATTGATTCGCTTGGTAAACAAGGTTGTAATTGTAAAGATAGTTGTAGTTTTATCCAATGTGATTTTGAAAGCTATGAATGAGATTTACATGGTGCTCTTGTAAGAGTTTGTTAGTTTGTTTGCAATGTGAAAGAAAAGATTGTGTCAGAAAGTAAAAAATAGTGGTTAAGAAAGAAAGGAAAAGACAAAGAAGAAATTTGCAAAAAAAAAAGATAAAGAACAAATTGAGGAAGACGAAAAGTTATGTTTATGTTTAGAGATGAAGAATAAGAATAAAACATATGCTAAGCTAAATAAATGTTTAAGATTTTGTGACTTTTGTTTTTGATTTTTTTTTTGCGTTGCTTTCATTTTGGTCCCTGTTTACTGAGCTACAAATGTGGTAGATAGAAAGTGACACATCATTTGTCATATCACCAAGTCAATATAGTTAACAATCAATTTAACGTCAGAGACTAAACTAGTTAATATTTGGATAAGCTATAGAATAATTTGATTTTTCGACTGAGTCAATGAGTAAGTGATATCGTCTTGTACATTCAAGGACTAAAATAATGATTTAGTTGAATATGTTTTTGAGTTTAATGCAATGGAGATCTATGGTTGCAGGAAACTTCAACGAGAATTTGGGTTATTGACATCAAACCCACTTTCTATTTTGTAACCGTATTTTAAAAACAACTATAAATATTATATTTTTATTTGATGCTAATATAAAATTAATTTATACTAACCGATTATAATAACCTTTCTATTTAAAAAGTTATTTTAAAATTCCGTATCACTTTAATAGACAATTCACAATAGAATAATTCTTAAAAATTATTAAAAATTCTTTCGATGAAGTAGCTGAATCTCAAAGTTTAGATTTATAATGCACATTGATGTAAAGTTTTAGATAGTAACATAGAGGATGTCATGTTGACAAATAAAAGAAAAAAGGTATCTGATGCCATTTCTTTGACCAATTGGTTTCCCTGATCTAGAGAAAGTTAAAAAAATTTGAGTATGCAACCGATACAGAAAGTTTTCAAAACTTTTTCGAGAATTAAACTATGTTTTATGCAATGATTGATCGTGACAACGTAAATTAATTTCGAAACTCTTAACTTGAATCACAACGAATCAATGTCTTTATATTTGAATTAAAAAGGGAACTTCAATTAGAAAATCATCAAAGATCAATCTAAAAACCAAATAGAATTTGAATTTTACACCTTGAATAAGAGCTATATCAACTAATAACAACGAAAACCAAAACAAGAGGACAACATAAATTGCAAAGATCATGATAAACATCAATGAAAATTACGCACTTAACTAGACTATTGTTTTTCACCTTAGTTCTAAAATCAAAATAAAAAATCTATTTTCTACGTAACCAAAAGTCACACTAAGAATAAAATTTTAATTGATGTTCTTGAAATATTGTTTTCAACTAATTGTGAAACAACTTTCTGCACTCAATGAAACCAACAATTTTATCAACAATTGTGTAAAATCTTTTTCACATTAATCAAAAATCAAATGTCAAGAATCAACATTTTGTATTAATCAATAATTGCAGAAATTAAAAGTTCTAAGGGAAAAAGAAACACAACACAAGATTTTATCATATTTCAGTCATTTCGCTCTACAATAAATTGTTCTTGCAAATTAAATTTTGCTATTGTTAAAACACACTTGAAGTACATAAATATCTTGAAAGTTTTTTTTGTGAATGTGGTGTTTGTGATATTTTTCATGAGATCAAAGCATCCATTTTAGGTGAAGATATTTTGATGCCTCCAACTGCTTGTGCCAAAATTCAAGTAAATTCATTAGCTATTAAATTTGAAATTGAGAAGGTGGAATTTAGCAGTAGGCAACCATTTTTAATAGCAGAAAAATTGTTGGCGGAGTGTCCGATTAAGCCTCACAATATGCAAAATATGCAAAATATGCAATTGCCTTTTAATTAAACCATTTTTTCATCTCTTCCACCCAATTTACTGGCTCACAAACTAAATGTGGATTTTCTATTTTTCATATATTGTTGTTATTGCAAGTCTTTCATGTGTGAAAGTTATTCCTCCCAAGCCTCCAGATTTTTAACAATATCTAAATTTACTTACTATTTGTTTTTTCTTCTTCCTATTTCATGGTTCTATGAGGTAGTCTTAATCTCCTTATTCTTATTTTATATTTGTTATTTACATTGTGAACAATGTCTGATTTAACTCTGGGAAGAGATCTTTTAATTTTCATCATTTAGTATTTATTTACTTTCTTTTTAATTGTATTTATTTATTTAAAAATAAATAAATAATTGTGTTTGTTTTGCATGTTTTTTCAATGAATTTATTGGTTTGTTTAAGTTGTTAGTGATTTCACTATTATTTACTTATTTTTTGCATGATATGGGTAACATCTTTGCGTTCTTTGTATAATAAGTTGGATTTGAACACCAAATTTTGCATCATATATGATAGGTTATTTTCATTGTCTTTATTTTTAATGTGATTTCACTTATCTAGGCATTTTGTATTCTTGTTAAGCTACTCCGCAAATAATCCTACCATACAATTATCTATTTGTTAAGTCATTTTGAGTTTTTTATCTCATAATTTATTATAGAGCTCATTACAAGTCTAAACAAAATAAAATCAATTGACCCAATCTTAAAGAATAAGGGAGCTTCATTATGAAATGATTTTTATAATGTGATTTAAATAAGTGTGGAATGCTCATCATGACATTATGTTAGAATATCTAAATATTGTTTCTTTATTGGAATTTTGGAAAGTTGGAAACAGGAATGGGAATAGGTCAGGTCAGGCCAAGCTTTGAAAGGCTTGAGTCTGACCTACGATTTATTTTTTCGGCTTAAGCCTGGCCTACGGCCTATCAGAGGCTTTTTTTTTCGGCCTAAACCTGGCCTTTTTAATAGTTTGGTCTGGCCTGGAACCCTTTTTAAAAGCTTTTTTAATCGAATCCATTATTACTTCTTAAACAAATAAGGAACAACTAGTAAGTAATTGACTAATTGAATGGTTACTGAATATAAAACGACTACCAAATATAGAACTGCTACCAAATATGGAACGACTACTGAATATGAAATGATTAGTAAGTGATTGCCTAATTGATAGAATTTAAAATAGAAAATAATATTATTAATATAATAATAAAAAAAGAATATTAATAAATAATAAATATATATAGGTCGGCCTGTTAGGCCTAACAGACTTTTTTATAAACCTGAGTCTGACCTATTTAAATAAAAAGACTTTAAAAACAGTCTGAGCCTAGCCTTTTTATTAAATAGGTAGGCCAGGACAGACCATAAGTAGACCATAACCTATTCCCATCCATAGTTGAAAAGTTGGAAAGTCAACAAAAAATATATATTTAATTTTCCAAGGTGAGGAACTAGGGGTAAAGAAAAGAAATGAGACAAATGAAAGTTAATGGTAATTTGTTGGGTTGCCTCTCGTAATTTTATAATTATCTTCTTATCATTGCTATTTTGACCTCTTAGATTTTAAAGTTTAGTTCCCCTAGGGTTGTGTCACACGTGCCCCAATCCTCCATGTTAGGCTAAACTAATGGTCAATCAATTGGTTAGGATGTTTCAATTTAAGGAAATTGAGGGCAGTGAAGAGATTATTGAGGCAGACATAGTTTTACTAGCCATGGGATTCGTTGGTCCTGAGTCGGTAAGTATTTAATATAGCTCTATTTTTTACGTTTTAAATGAGTTAATTCATTTAGTTAGTATTTAAAATAGCTCCATTCCTTACGTTTCAAATGTGTTAATTAATTGAATTTGGTATTTTTGTAAAATAAAGATAAATTGGTTGCTAATGCTTTTTACATTGCTGCAGGATATGGTAAGTATAATATCCGATAAATGGGTTGCTATTACGTTGAATTATATATTTGTAGTTGTTAATGGGTAGCTACTACCTATTACATTTCATGATAACAAGTTATTGTATTATTGCTGCATATTCTGTCGATTTTAAACCTTGATAAATGGGCAGGCTATTACATTGCATGGTAAAATAAGTTATAGGCCAATAGCAGTAGTATGTAGTAATTTCTGTAAGCAGTGATTTCTGTAAGCTGCAACTGATAATGCTTTGTTTTGCCTTGCCAGAATATTGCAGAGAAGTTGGGTGTGGAGCGAGACAACAGGTCAAACTTCAAGGCTGATTATGGTCGCTTCTCGACCAATGTGAATGGGGTGTTTGCGGCATGTGATTGTCGCCGTGGTCAGTCGCTAGTTGTATGGGCTATTTCAGAGGGAAGACAAGCCGCTGCACAAGTCGACAGTTACCTCCCCAAAGACGACCAAGACCATATTATTGATGGGAATCAGGATGAATTTGTGAAGAGGCAAAAAGATCTCAACAAGAAGCACCAGGACAGTAGCATTCACACAGTGATGACATAGGATATGTCTTCTGTTATTTTTATGTTGGCTGAGTTCCTAAATCAAATGCACAGAATAAAAAAAAAATGAATGTTCAATGATTAAGCAGGACTTTCATTGGTTTTTTCTTTTAGGCATTCTTGGTTGGGAGTTGGTATGCTGCAGGGCGAAATAAGGAGAAAAACAAATAAAGAAAAATAATTTAGTGTAAGGAAAGCAAGAATCATCAGTCTTGGTTTTTAGTGGGGTATTAGTAGAGTACTAGGTTATTTCAGATTTGAGTGTTCATAGTTCTTATTTGGACTTCAATTATTTGGGAAGGATAGCTCGTCGTTATGATTTTATGAAATGAAATGTACAGTTTGATAATTATTTATTTATTCTGGTGTTCAATTGCTTCTGTTAATTGATCTTGTGTGGTTGACTCCATGCTCGGTTATAATTGTGTTTGTTCTATCTGATGTGTATATAATTCCTTGAGATACCATCGGATTGATTTGTGAATGCAGGGAGGAGGTGTATTGTGAATAATGATATGCAGAATTGGAATTATCTTAGCATATATGTTGGGCAATTCATAATGTGAGGATTGTGTTTCTCAGATTACGAACCTCTCCTTTTAACTCCATTTTTCTCTGATGTTGTGAGATTGTTAGATATAAAAATAATTTATATTAAGTTATATGAATAAAATAATATTTTTATATCTAAAACTCTCACAGTATGAGGGAACAAAAAGGATCATAATCCGTGTTTCTCAACTGGCCGGTCATCTAAGTCCTCTTTTTAAAAATTATCAAGTAACAATATAAGATGTTGTCCCTTTTGGGATTACCGAGTAATATAAGATGTCTCCAAACTTCATTGGATTTATGCATTTGGTAGGAATCAACACAAGTCATATAAGTTTGTTTTACTATAATGTTCTTCCATTCATTGATACCATCAATTCTATTTATTTTTTCATTGCATATATAATATAGGTCTGAAACCCTCTTGATTGACATTTTGGTCATTAATTTTTTTGAAAAACTATACTGCATTAACTTACTAGATGATGGGATCTGGTAGGTAGTTATCAACTACTGGGCATTAGATATAATGTTTTTTTTAAAAACTTAATAGTAATTAACATGGTTCATAATAATAATAATTAATACGGTTTATTATTATTATTATTATTATTATTATTTTATATAATTGAAATTTAATGCGTAAAATATTTGTAGTCAATTATGGTTGATCTTCAAGTTGAATTCAAACATTTATCGACACATGACTTAAAACTTAAGATTGCACGTGAATCCAAATCTTAGTATGTCGTTGCATTGAAATATGAGCCTATTTTGATTTGAAAATCAAGGAAGTAGCTGATTTGAAATTGGATATTGCATAGCTAGAGGTGAATGACATTGATGTTGGGATAAGCTTTATTATTGATAATAAATATAGCTTCCAAGATGATTTGATTGCTTGAGTTTATTGTTAGACAGCGAAGTTAGGATTTTTAGTGGAAATTACAAAATTTGACCATGAAGAAAACAATGTTTTGTATTGGGTTGTATGAAAGGAGTGGTGGGTATAAAGGAATCAATAAGAAGTTAAAACGCGAAAATGTGAATGTCCATTCAAGTTGTATGATTATTTACTCACAATCGAAAAATGAAATAAACTTAATTGTAGTTTTGACCTCTATATTTTAACTGATTTATAAATTAGTCCTTCTGTTTTATTTTCTCCCAATTTTAGTCCCTTAATCATACTTTTTATCCAAAAATTGATGATGTATCATACTTTAATGATGTGTGATGTGCAGCCATGTAGATTAATATATTATTTCATTATTCTAATTTATAAAAACACATTACAACTTTTTAAAAAAAAACATTTTATTATAAAACACAATACAAATTTACAAAACCCAGCATTTGATTAGGTAAAAAAAAACAAAATTGAATTAAAAACATCCAAGTTAGATACCCATAAACCCAACTCATGCAAAGCCTCTATTTGCAAATTGCACTTAATCTGAATAGCCATTTTCAACATGGAAGACAACAAATATCAACTTTCCTACACAATCTCCTTACTACCCAGAAATCCACAAAGAATATAAGTCACAAATGTATCAACGAGAAATCAAGTGAACAAAACCCATAAATCCTCTTCAAACCCAATCTAGAACCATCCCAAACAACACTTAAACCTTCCTAAAAGATCATTAACAACTGAAATAATAACAACACCTAATACACAAATTAGTAACAAGAAAAACAATAATCACCAAACCATAACTCACCAACAATGAACCCAAAAGAATAAAGAACGCTATTTCCAATCCCTTCACAAATAATTGCATATCAACACTTTCACAATCTCTTTTGTCCTGTTTCCAATATCGCCCTTTTTCCGTTCCTCTTTTCAGTCATCACAGTCATCATCTTTTTCTATATCTATTGAAGCATTTTCCGTTTTCAACGTGATTACTGAACCACCACTTCCATCAAAAACTAAACTTCATTATCAGCATCGAGATTCAAGATTCCTGAATCGAGAATGAATGGTCTGATTTTTGCGACGAAGCTAAGAGAACAAATTTTTTGGTGAGATGATAAAGAACATGATCCCACCAAAAAACATTTTAATGACTTTAAAATATAGAAGAAATGGAAGTGCGACTACAATGAAAATAGTTTATACTGCGCGTCAAAGTAAATTACATGGAGACCATAAAGAGTCTAAGATCAGAAATGCAACATCTGTTAAAATGATTTAATTGGTCACAAATATGTATAGATAGAACAATTGAAAAGACTAAAACAAAAATTCAATATATTTTTTGGGCTAATTCAAAATCAAGTCAAGTTGTTTAACACTTTTTCGATTGTGTTGGTGTTGGATTCAACTTATAAAACAAATCAATATCAAATGTCATTGTTTGAGATCGATTGGTTTAACTTCAACATAGATGACATATTCACTTGAGTTTTCTTTTCTCAGGTTTGAAAAGGAAGATAATAATACTTGAGTCCTAGAGATGTGTCGGAATTTGTTGAAATCTGAAGGCAAAATTTTCAAGGTAATTGTCATTGACAAAAATACCACATTGATTAATGTTGTTGCAAATATATTTCTAATTTTTATGCTTTAATGTGTATTATAGTCACAATTCAGCTTATATAACACAAACAAAATATTATAATTCCATAAAAAAAATATTAAATCCTATTCAACCAAAGTATTATAATTCCATAAACAAAATATTAAATTCCATTCCACCAAAGTATTATAATCAATTAAAATATTAAAACCATGTACATTTACATCAAAAGTGATATTCTCTAATACATAAATACTAGGCAACACTACTAAGTAACTATATCCCTAATGTTTATATGTCTTCACCTACTATATAAAAGCACATCGTATGTGTGATCAATGATTTGTTGCACACAATTATATGTATGAATTCCCTCCTCCATTGTCTTATGTGTTTCAATTGCTAGGTCTCTAACCATCCTACAAATCTGTTGGATGTTAGCTATATCTGACGCATACTCCTGTTGTATGTTGGCCTACCTTCTAGTCTACAGGGCTTAGATGATTTCCTTCTCGAAAATATTGCATGAAAGGATGAGAAACCTTATAAAATAATGTTACATATCCAACTATTGTTTCCCAACTCTTGTCCATGAATAGTCCCACATATCTGAAGTAATTAGATGCAATCTAAAATTATGATATGCTTGATCGACCTCTTGCATACTCATGGTAGGAGGAGAAGATATGATCTAATGTCTAGGAATGGTCTAGATATATCCAAATTGCCTAAACACACACTCATGCAAGTGAGGACACATCATCCTAGCTCAACATCTAATCCAACCATAGTACCAACATATACCCTCTAACTAACGAGGTAGGCAGTGGTCATCATAAGGAGAAAAACAATAATCTTGGACCTCCAAGCGATCCACTGCATTCCTATATGTTTATGGCGATTGATGACTATGATGTGGAATAAATAGACATACACGTTGAAAGGACTCGACATATTGAGCTTGTAGAGTCTGCATACATATGGTAGAAAAATGTTGCAAGATTCAAGCCTGAAGAAAAAAAATTAAAATTAAATAATGTTCCAAAAAAATTAACTAATATTATAATAACATATTCCAATTAAATTAATTCATAGTTATAAAAAATCGATTAATTATAAACTCTTAATTACCTGAAGAAAGGACAAGCAACCAACTGATTGTTTGATCTTCAGCTTTCTAACACCTCTTAGTTGACTGTACAAGAAAGCAAGAGCATTATCATCCTATGCATACACTACAAGAAAAACACTATTTTGTGGCAAACTTTATAAATATTTTGTGTCTGAATAAAACCCTCACAAATTAGTGACCGAAAAAACCCTCACAAATACCAAAATTGAAATTGGTCTTTATTTGTGGCTGAAAAAGCCCTCACAAATTTTTAAACATTTAACTGGATTTTGTGGCCGCCTAAGCCCTCACAAAATCACAACGTTGTGATTTTGTGAGGACTTAGGCAGCCACAAAATCTAGTTAAATTTTTAAGGATTTTGTGAGGGCTTTTACAGCGACAAAAAGTCAATTTTGTGAGGGCCAAATCCGTCACAAAGGACTGACGTGTCCAATGCATTTGTGGTTGCATAGGCCGCCTCAAAGGAAAGTATCAGTGGCATTTGTGGCTGCAAAGGCCGCCACAAAGGAACTTGACTTTTCAGGCCGCCCAGGCCGCCACAAATTCCTTGTATCTGTTGGCCATTGTGACTGCTTTGGCCGCCACAAAGGGTCAAACATACCCTATATATATTTCTCCACTCCTCCTTCATTTTTTCACATCCAACTTCTCTCTAAAACCTCGTTCTAACTATTTTCTCCACCTTCTCTCTACACAACATATTTCATCAAGCTAGATTTAATTTTGGTAAGTATAAATTATATTATATATGTAGTTTTATAATTTTATTTTTTAATTTTATATAAGTAATTAATATTATTGAATTTTTTTTACAGTGGTTGTTAATTATTTCGAAGACTTGCAAGCATCGTATGTGAGTGAAAGCTTCAAGTCAGACGCTACTTGGCATCAAGTTAGTATTTTATATATTTTAAATTTAGATTAGTAAATATATATATATATATATATTATTTTTAAAATATAGATTCGTAATATATATATTTAGATTAGTTTTATAAATTGATTATTAAAAAAATAAGAATGATGTTGTTTACAATATAATATATGATAAATAAAAGTTTCAAACACGGATAAAATTAAATATATTGATTTTAATATAATTATTATTTAAAAAAACATTATTAAAATTGATTATATTATTATTTTTTGTTATAAATAAGTCTTAATTATTAGTCTTGATTATTAAAAAAACATCATTTAAAATTTTATATAGGTTTGTATAATGATATAGTCTTGATTAATAATTTATTAAATTGTTTGCAAATTAATTAATATATAATCCCCTAATTGACATATATGCCAAAGTTATTTATTTTAAAAAAACATTATTCAAATTGATGGTATTACTTATTATTTATTGTTATAAGTATTGATACATACATATATATATATATATATAGTTTATTTTTTTGTTATTATTGATAATTTTTGTTAGTCTTGATTATTAAAAAATTATAATTTAAAATTTTATTTCAGTTTATATAATTATTGTATTGATAATAATTTATTATATTGTTTGCAAATGCATGCTTTTGAAAAATAAAGCAATTAATATATAAAACATCGATATATATATATAGATTTAGACCGTAGTTGAATGTACGATAGGAATTTTCCTAGAAGAAAGGGTCTTAAACAACGTTTTGCTAACAAGGTTGAAGACTTTCTCAATTTTGCGAGAGTGCAAAAAATTGTTGAAGATGAAGGGGGAATGAGATGTCCATGTTGTTTATGTCGATGTAGACGGTTTAAAAGTGAAGATGAAACAAGAGTGCATTTGTATGCAGACGTATTTATGCCTAACTACTGGATTTGGACTAATCATGGAGAAGAGTCTCCGACGGCGCCTAATACTAGTACATCTTTGGAGAATTATAACATAGGTCCTTCAACCTCAACAAGCTAGGGCTCCTCCTTCGACTAGCGGTGGTGCCATTGAAGATGAAATTCAATTCCAAAGCATGATGTCTCCTCCAACACAAATTAATAATACTTTTGAGGGACTTCTTTCGTCGGATATGAATGCAGGAAATAATGATGGTGGGAGTGAAGCTGATCAGAGGAATTATTATAAGGATTGATGTGATTTGAAGAATTTCATAATTTATTTTTGGGTTGTATGAACACATATATATTAATTATGTTGTCCTAGTTAATTATTGTATGTTTAATTTTGGGTTTGTAAGACATTATTTGTTAATTTTGGAATGCATGTTTTATTTGATTTTGTGGTAATTGCAAGCTTTAATTATTATTACTATTATATTTTTATATATAATATTTATTTTAATTTTAATATTTAATTTTTATTTTATTTAAATTTTAATTTAAATTTAAATTTAATTTAAATTTAAATTTAAATTTATTTATAATTTAAATTAATCTTTAATTATAATTATTAATTTAAATATTTAATTATTTAAATATTTTATTATTAATATTTTATTATTTAAATTAATCTTTAATTTAATTATTAATCTTTGTTTTTAATTTAAATATTTTATTTTAAATTTTTAATTATATTAAGATTATTTTAATATATATTAAATTTAATTTATAATTATATTATATTTTAAATTTAATTTAAATTTTAATTTAATTATAATTTAATTATAATTTAAATTTAAATTTTAATATTATATTTATATTAATTTATTATATATAATATTATAATAAACTATTAATTTTGAATTTAAAAATTAATTTTTTAAATACGTAATATTTTGTGGCGGCCTAAGCCCTCACAAAATATATATTTTTTTAATCAGCATGGTGTTTGTGGTGGCCTAAGCCCTCAAAAAGGAGGGAGTTTTGTGGCAGCCTGGGCCCTCACAAAGTTTCAATCTGAAAAAGTCAGTATGTCATTTTGTGGCGGCCTATGCCCTCACGAAGGCAGCTTTTTGTGGCTGCAAAGGCCCTCACAAATGCAGCATTTTGTGGCTGCAAAAACCCTCACAAATGCCAACCTGTTTCACACACTTTGTGGCTGCAAAAGCCCTCACAAAACTTTGTGGCCAGCTTATTTGTGGCTGCCAAAAGCCCTCACAAAATTTCACTTTGTGGTTGCTTCTTCCCCTTTATGAGGGCTTTTGACCCTCACAAAAACCTTATTTTCTTGTTGTGGTAGTCTCACACAATAGTCAGGTCTATGAAGTACTGCACATATATATATCGACGTACGTTGTACTTATGTCATAGAATATGGCAATGCCCACCAAGTAGAGAGGATAACATCGACGTACGTTGTACTTATGTCATAGAATATCGACGTACATTGTACCTATGATATTCTCTCACCTCATCATCAACAGAAAACCGAACTGATTTGTTTAGATAACTCACAAACTATGCTTTAAGGGTTGAGAATCTGACATGAGTTAATCTGATTTTTTTGAACGTCTGTCAGTGCTTCATCTAAGCATGAAATGATTTGTTGACAAAAAAAATAACAAATTGATTTTGTAAAAAAAAAATTATTTTGTAAAAGACATTTTCGAGTGTATTTTTGTTGAGATTAAATCTAGAGCGAAATATTATGTTTATGTTCGCTATAAAATTTTGGTTCTACATCCTATAATTTTTTTATAAAAACATAATAGAAAATAAAAAAATTTATAAAGACTTAGTATAAAAATTTAGAATTTTTATAAGAATTAAAAATATATTTAACGCTTCAAATTATAATTGTAATAAAGATATGTAACTATGTGAACTATAATCAATTTTCTAGACATAATTATTTTTAGAGAATAAATGATATACATTGTGAATTAGTTTTACATTGACAATTGATAAAAATTAAGGATTTTTATAGTTATTTTTAAAAAGAGGTTACAAAATAAACTAATGTGAATAAATGGTGCATTGTTATTGAATGTTAGCATAAAATTAATTTATATTGATATGAGGTAATTCACTTTTTTTTTGTTACAAATCAGTAATGTATTTAATTAAACTCTTGTTTATTTATTTTTTAACATATTAAGAAATAATAACCCATGCTTGCAAATTTGATGTGTAATGGAAAATTCAAACTCAATGAAAATCAAAACCCAAAAACCTAGTAATTATCATAATTGGTAATTTAATACTATAGTAAAGGATCTTCTACAGTATCTTCAAGAAAACTAATTGACCCAGAGATATCATCATCCAATATAGATTCTCTAGAGCTAATTTCATGATCTTGAATAATTTCAGTTGGATATGGAGAAGGCTTTGGTGGAATTTTAATATTTTCAATATCTCCTTCAAGCATTTCTATTACTCTGTCCATGGAAGGACGATCACTTGGGTTCAATTGTATACACCATAGAGCAACTATGAACATCTTCTTCACATTATTCTTATCCTCATCAGTAGCATCTCCCAATATTTCTATCTCCCTTTCTTCAATCAATTGATTATAAATCCAAAAGGGAAAGAAAATTTGGCTTGAATCATCAGCATGTGAGTTCAAATTTCTTCTCCTGTTAATTAGCTATTTCCATCAAAAGCATTCCAAAGCTATACACATCAGCCTTATAAGAAACTCCACCAATATTTTTGTAAAACAATTCAGGAGCCATGTAACCAATTGTTCCTCTTGCAGCAGTCAAAGATACAATGCTATTTTCAACTGGATAAAGTTTTGCAAGACCAAAGTCTGAAACCTTGGAGATGAAGTCCTCATCAAAGAAGGATGTTATGAGGCTTGATATCAAAATGTAAAATTTGCATGTCACAACCTTGGTGCAAATAAGCAATACCACGAGCCACTCCAAGAGATATCTCATACATTTTCTTATAAGTTAAAGAAATAGTATAATCTCTAGAGGAAATATATCTATCAAGAGAGCCATTGGGCATGAAATCATAAACAAGAGCACGTTTTGATCCCTCAACACAAAATCCAATAAGTCGAACCACATTGGTGTGATGTATTCTTCCTATGGTTGCAACTTCACTAATGAAATCTTGTCCATTACCCTTAGATTTACCCAACATCTTTATGGCTACTAAAGGTCCACTCTGTAATGTTCCCTTATAAACTGTACCATAGCCTCCTTCACCTAACTTGTCCTTAAAACTTCTAGTCATCTTCTTTATCTCTTTGTAGGAATACCTTATTGGCACGAGGGAGTTACCTTGTAGAAAATCTTCTATATTTTCATACATTGATGTATGCCTTGTTCGATATGTATTTATTAATTTTGTAAATAAAACAATGAGACCCAACAAAAGTCTCACTATAATATGTATGATGACAAGATATACTTTCCCAAAAAATTTCCTATCTTAATTCCAAGTTTAGATTCAGAAACACCAAAAGATGTATCATATTTTTCTACACCTATTGCTTGTAGTAGTCCTACATAGCATGTCATGAATGCAAGATTGTAAACATTAGAAAAATATAATTAATATTGAAATAACATTGTGAAAATAATATATACACACTATGGAATAAAATATTACCTCTGGACATGCCGTACAAAATACCTGCAAGAAATTTTAATGAAGTCAACAAATGGAAGAGATGCCTTAGAAGACCACAAATTGACAAGAAAAAGCTACTATGTAGCTAGCTACCAACATTTATTTCAGGTGTTAAAGCTTGTTGCGATTATTAATTAAAATTTCAAAATTTTAAAAAGGGAGTAATGAAGTTAGTGGTTCAAATGAATATTAAATGGTTAAATAATTTTTTTTGGGTACAATGATTAACTATAATTTAGTCTAGGGATGACAATTAGATCCAGACCAGAAAAAACCCACAATGGGTAGGGTAAAAACCCGCATAACGGGTATGGGCACGGGGACGGGTAATTACCCGCAAAATTAAACGGGTATGGGTATGGGTACGGGTACTATAGTACCCACTCCGTCCCACACCCACACTTATATAAATATATTATTTATTTATTATATTAATATTTAGTTTAATTAATTGTTTTCCTTTATGTTTTAATATCTATTAATATCATTGGACCATTACAATATTTATAATTAAATCAAAAGATAAACGTTTGCAAACTTTTTAAGAATTTGTTTACGATGAATAGTTAAATAATTGTGTCTTCATAACTAAGAGTTATATTTTATTAATCGTGTTTTTATAATTATACTTGCAACTTCTTATATATTGTTTTTACTGATCTTAAATAATATTGTCATAAGAGTTACAACTTCATACCTTACCCAAACCCTACCCATTGTCATCCCTAAAATAAGAAAACTAATAAAGGTATGGCCATTTTTCAAACGATGTTTTTGGTGTTGGTTTCACTTAAATTGGACTTACGGTAAAGAAGAACAATGCAAAATGATTAATTTGTTAAACAGAGAACTCAGGTATTTTAGAGAGAAATTGATATAGTTAAAAATTTGAGAAACTGAGTTTGTTTGACTAACTAGAACATTATTGTGTTTCCTCTCCCTTCTATGGAGGCGGCGGCAAGTAGCTACTTTTATTAGGATTCACATATATGAGTCAAGTCCATTGGTCCCCTTATTTATTTTATGTATTACTATTATTATTTTTATTTTACTAGAACAAACTTAATAGTTACTTAATCTCTCTTTTTATTTTACTATAATAAAATATAGTTGTCAAATAAAGTAATAATTACATCTTTATTTGACAACCCTATTTTATTAGGGTTTAGTGTGTTAGGGTGGTTAGTATTTAAAAAGTAATGTTTAGGGTTTAAGAAATCACGTTTAGGGATAAGGGTTTAGAGTTTAGGGTTTAGAGTTTAGGGTTTAGAGTTCAAGATTCAGAGTAAAGAGTTTAGGGGTTACGGTTTACGGTTTAGGTTTAGGATTTAGAGTTTATGGTTTAGTATTTAGGGTTTAGGGTTCGGGGTTAAATATTTAGGGTTATCTTCATTTCGAATTCTAACTACTAAATAAAGATAATAATAACATTTAGCACTACGCCAGAAATGGTATTTTACGGCGCTTTTTTTAAGCCATTTACAGCGCTTTTTCAAAAAATTAAGCGCTATAGTATTCAGCGCTGTAAAAAGATATAACAGCGCTCTTTAAAATAAAAAAAAAAAAAGCACTGTAAATCTCTTCTAAAAACGCGCTGCTTGTTGTATTAGTTTTACAGCGCTTTTGAAAAAAAACGCTGTAATAGGTGCATTCCTTTATTTCAATTAGATCTCTTTCTGGGATTATATCAACAATCTCCTTCATAAATCGCAATATACAGTATCCGCAGTCCATGTTGTTAGTTTGATGAAAGCACTATAAAATAAAACATATAAGTCAATAAATATTTATGCATTGATTGTTAATGAAATTTTAAAGGCAATATATTTCAAACCTTTATTGGAATCCATGTGATTTATTTGATTTTTGCTTCGACACTGTAGCACCCATTTGAGCTCGGAAAACTTGTAAAACATTATCAAATAAATGTGATTATTAGCATTAAGAAACACATTATATATATATATATACATGTATGTAAGAAATAAATGAATAAATGAATACAATACCTGAAGAGTGCGAAGAAATATGTAGGGTTCATAGAGTTACGGTTTCGTTTAAGAAGGAACAGCGAGAATGCGCAGAAATACGAACGGTTCATAGGACAGAGTAGGGTTCGCAATGAGAAGATTACGTAATAATATTCGTAGGGATAGTAACAAATATGGAGATGATTTGCAATGGAGATGGCTAACAATATTGTTCGTAGGGGCAATAGGGTTCGCAATGAGAAGGATAATGAAGAGGAGAAGGACACTGAAACGTAGTGAAGTTTATGTAATAAAGAGGAAACTGAAACGATTTACCTTTTACAACGCTTTTCCAAAAAGCGCTCTAATAGGTCCTTTAATTATGTGAAAGTGTCAGTCTTTTACAGCGCTTTTCCAAAAAGCGCTCTAATAGGTCCTTTAATTATGTGAAAGCACAAATCTTTTACAGCGCTTGTCAAAAAAGCGTTGTAAAAGACCTTCTTATTTTTTTTAAAAGCCTTTTACAGCGCTTTTCCAAAAAGCGCTCTAATAGGTCCTTTAATTATGTGAAAACGCAAGTCTTTTACAACACTTTTTTTACAGCGCTTGTCAAAAAAGCGCTGTAAAAGACCTTCTTATTTTTTTTTAAAAGCCTTTTACAGCGCTTTTCCAAAAAGCGCTCTAATAGGTCCTTTAATTATGTGAAAACACAAGTCTTTTACAGCGCTTTTTTTAGAGCGCTTGTCCAAAAAGCGCTGTAAAAGACCTTCTTATTTTTTTTAAAAGCCTTTTACAGCGCTTTTCCAAAAAGCGCTCTAATAGGTCCTTTCCAAAAAGCCTTTTACAACGCTTTTTTTACAGAGCTTGTCAAAAAAGCGTTGTTGTATCCTCCGTTATTTTTAAAATATCATACAACAGCGCTTGTATTTAATAAGCGCTATAAAAGACGCGCTATAAAATGTCATTTTTGGCGTAGTGTAGTAAAATAGTGTTGTCTAATAATTATGTAATTGGTACTTTATTTGACAACTCTTTTTTTAAATGTTATTACTATCTTCGTTTTATAGTTTTACTTCGTAACAATTAGTGTGTTAGTGTATAGGATTTGATATTAAGAGTTTAGGTTTAAAGGTTTAAGTATATTATTTAGGGTTTAGGGTTCGGGGTTTAAGGTCATCTTTGTTGCGAAGTATAACTTCAAAAGAAAGATAATAATAAAATCTAATAATATAAAGTTATCAAAAGATATAATTATTATTTATTTGAGAATAATATTTTATTATATGTTATTAGTTTCTTCGGTAAGGAAAACAAATACAAAACGAAAATTATAATAACATTTAATAAAATAGAGTTGTCACATAAAGTAATAATCATATATTTATTTGACAACTCAATTTTGTATATTTGAATAATTTTTAAATTTCATCACAAAATAATATTTATTTATTGATCTATTTTAGTTAAAGTGTGGGTAATAGATATGGGTACGGGCACTAGATACCCAAAGGATAAGGGTACGGACACTTAGATACCCAAAGGGTAAGGGTACGGTTATTAAAGTTGATACCCAAGAGGGTACAAACACGGGTATGGGTATTTTTTTAAACTGCAGGTATGGGTACGGGTACTATAGTACCCTACCCAAATCCTACCCATTGTCATCCTTAATTTAGTCTCTATAAAACACTATATTATCAGATTTATTAAGAAAATTTGAGAATTTTAAATAAATAAAAAGAATAGAAATACTTAATTATGAGACTAATAAAATTGCTTAAAAAATGAGTGATCAAAATTGCATGAAGCCCAAACTAGAGGGAAACACCACTATTACTTGTGTAGAGACACACACTGACGTGCCAATATGTTAGTTTTTCCTGAAAAAGATAAAGTTTATATAATTATTTAAAAATTTAGTTATAATTTCATCATTAAAAAAGAATAAATTTGTGAATAAAATAATTTAAACAAAGGGTAAAATTGAAAGAAAAAATGTTATATCAAAACTAAATATCCCTTTATATATAGACATACATAATTTAATATTAAGGATAAAATCTGAATAAAGTAATTTTACATAAGGGTAAAACTGAAAAAAAAAGCCACACAAAAACTATGTATTTTCTTTATACATAGTTATGGATTATTATTATTAATATAATTTTGTGCTGTGTTTTTTTTAATAAGTATAGGTTAGAGGTTAATTTGTAACAGTAGAAGGTTAATAGAAGAAATCAAACTCTAAATCTTCTTCACAAATAAGGATGACAAACAAATGTACAGATATCAACAGATAATTAACCAAATATTCACAAAGTAATATTAACGAATATTTTGATTATTTATTAGTTAATGGATACAGAGATAAATTAATATACTACTATTTGTGTTTGTGAATATCCGTATCCATACTAAATTAATAAAATTACTATGTTTCAATACATTTTGTGGGTTTTGCAAAGTAATATCATCTTTTTGAATTTTAAATATCAAAATGTCTCACTCCCAAAAATATATACCAAAATACCCTCTTTTTTTCCTCCAGTTGCTGGTCGCAACCTGGGGGTGCGACCTCCTGAAGGGCTTTTTTTTTACTTCTTCACATGGTCGCATCCTGGGGATGCGACCTCTAGTATACTAGGCAAATATAAAAAAATTTCATTCCAATTTGCCCTTAGGTATACTACTCATGTTTATATATATTGTTATATATTTTAAAATTAATTATAATTAGTTAAAATAATAAAAATAATTATTTTATTAATATTATATAAATGTTATTAATTATAATAATAAATAGAATAATAATAATAATAATAATAAAAAGATAATTGTATTAATAAAATAAAAATAAAAAAATATTAAATTAAAAGACATGTATGAGAGGTTGCATGTTCATGTTGTTGAACCATTCATCATAACTTCAAACAGACAACTTAACATGTTTCACCTTATTCATAAATTATTACATCCTCACTTTTGTGACACAATGAATATAAATGGACTTGCAACCCAGATTCTCATCAATGCAAAACTTTATTTCATAATTTAGATATTGTGTTGTTAATAAGAATAATAAAATATAAAAAAATTATTAAATAAAAATTAATACTAAACTACAAGCACGATAAATTTTGTGTTGATGAGAATCTAAACTACAAGCACAACACAATATCTAAATTATGAAATAAAGTTTTGCATTGATGAAAATCGGGGTTGCAAGTTCATTTATATTCATTGTGTCACAAAAGTGAGGATGTAATAATTTATGAATAAGGTGAAACATGCTAAGTTGTCTGTTTGAAGTTATGATGAATGGTTCAACAACATGAACATGCAACCTCTCATACATGTCTTTTAATTTAATGTTTTTTTATTTTTATTTTATTAATACAATTATCTTTTTATTATTATTATTATTATTATTCTATTTATTATTATAATTAATAACATTTATATAATATTAATAAAATAATTATTTTTATTATTTTAACTAATTATAATTAATTTTAAAATATATAACAATATATATAAACATGAGTAGTATACCTAAAGGCAAAATGGGAATGAAATTTTTTTGCATTTGTCTAGTAAGAGGTCGCATCCCCATGATGCAACCATGTGAAGAAGTAAAAAAAAAAAGCCATAGGACATTTTGGTATATATTTTGGGAGTGGGGCATTTTGGTATTTAAAATTCAAAAAGAGGATATTACTGTGCAAAACCCACATTTTGTTTATGTTTTAATGTATCAATATTTTTTTTATCATAGAATTTTGTTATACATTTTTTGTTTATTGATGTATTAATATTTTTTTGTGTTGATAAAAGATGAGAAAAAGTTATATATAATTGCAAAAAAAAAATTATACATAAATAATTTTTTATTTAATTAAAAGATGATATTCGTAAATGTATGTTAATATTTAGAAATACTTAAAAATTTGTTAACTACCTGTATAAACAAATTGCACAGATATAGATATGAAATACATGATGAATTTTGTCCATTGACACAAATAACAGATGAATATTATATGTGATTGTTTTTAGCATTTGTCATACCTATTTGCGACACTCTTGCGCTGTGTTAAACACTACTTATATTAAAATAGAGCAAGTAATATAATGAAGTTAGTGTTGGATATTTTGTTGGGGGTATGCTGCAAATTATGAACAAGAAGATGATGAACTCGATGATGATGAAGGTTGCACAAATAAATTCCAAAGCGTGTGTATCACACTAAGTTTTAGGTTCGATTCGCCCCCACCAATCTATATATATTGGATGCAAATGGGTTAACCGGCGAATCCCCTTCAGGATACTTTGGAATCCTTGAAGTGAATTGCACATTCACATCAAGCATATCGATCAACGATGTTTTACAAAATAAAGTTTCTTCATTTACTCTCGTGCACTAGAGAAAAGAAGAAATGACTCAGAAATATTTTTGACTTATGTAACATGAATTTGTGTTGTTTTGTCTTGTGTTTCCTTCTGTTATTTCTGCCTCTAAAATATCTCTATTTATAGAGATACTCACACCAATTAGTGAAAGAAAACAACTCTTCAACTCATACCAATTGGTGAAAGAAAACAACTCTTCAACTCATACCAATTGGTGAAAGATTGCAACTTTTGATAACTTAATAGATGCATTGGTTTGAATTAAAACCAATCATTGCAACCACTTGACCAAATGATACATTCAATTATTTAATTTTGCTACATTAATATAGCTATTAGAAAAATCTAAATATATTTTGGAAATTTCCCTAACAATCCCCCACCATTTTCAAAATATATCTAAGTCCGTTATTTTGGAAATCTCATAGTTTCAGATAAAGGTATCTTACGATTTGAACCATTACTTAGTAAATTATGTTTTCACTCATCCTCAAATAGATTGGTAGACAAGCTTTGAACCAACCATTCATTAGAACAAGTGTGCAAAACTTACACATGAAATCTCGGCACCATTGATCGAATTATAAAAATGACACATTTGATAAGGCCTTGTGTCTCATATCCTTTTCGTGAGAATTTAAGAGTCAAGCTCTTGAACTCTATGAAGCGGCCCCACTTCATTCTCATATAGGTGGACTATATCAGGAATGCACCCATAATTATACATTCCAGCAAATACATGCTATATGTCCATTAAGAGGAGACCTCATCCTACCACTTTTATTTTATGGTCCAAGTACTTTTATCCTTTGGAATGTATCTATTGTCAAGTACTTCAATCACTCTAATAGTGTACTTTCATCATTGAACTCAAGACTTGATGCTACTCAAGTGTGAGTTGACGTTTCCACCATTGGTGATTATCTAGATATGAGCTTGAATCACATCCCTAATAATGTTTTCAACATCATGTCCTTTGTCAGACCTTTCGTCAAAGGATCTGCAAGATACTTTTCAATTCTTACAAACACTATGGATATTACTCCATTAAATCATTTACATAGCTATGCACTAAACCAATATGTATTGATTTTCTATTATATTCTTGGTTATATGTTTTTGATAGTGTGTATTGACTATCACAATGTATGGATACTTGTGTCATTGACTTTGGCCAAATTGGTATCTCATACAACAAATTCTTAACCATTCAGCCTCTTTACTACCTGCAACTAGAACAATAAATTTTGCAGCCATAGTGGTGTTAATAATGCAAGTTGGTTTCTTTGAACCCTAAGAAACTGCACATCCACTTGTGGAAGCTTGATCCTCAACATGATTTATTCAACTGACATCTGTATATCCTTCCAAGTATAAAGGATATCCATTATAGACTAAACTATAGTTAATTGCTCCCTTCAAATATTTTAATACTTTATTAGTAGCATGTCAACGTTCTTTACATGGATTGCTTGTATACCGACTTAATCTTCCAACAACATATGTTATATTAGGTCTGGTACAAGTCATGACTTACATCAAGCATCCGATTACCTTTTATATTTTAGATAGTGTTGACCAATTATCACCAAACCATGACTTTTTTTTTTATTTAATCTCTTCATATTGTATCACATACAATTTATAAACATTTCACTTATCACAAACACAAAATTTTATGTCATTCTACCTTTTACCATATTTAACACAAAACATTTCACTTATCACAAACACAAAATTTTATGTCATTCTACCTTTTACAATGAATTTTCATTTGATTATTTCTAAGACTTTAATTAATCTTTAAAATCCAAACAAGCAAAATTCATGCATAAACTATATTAAATTCACATATTTGTATATATTCTAAATCATGCATACCAATCTAACCACATGTTAAATTTAACATAAACAAATGTAATTACTTTGAAGAACCACATATGAATTTAGAACTTCAAACATATCATATATATTTATATAAATTAAATGTGTACCTTTCACCATGATGAAGAAAGTCCATCTCCTATAAAAGTTGCAGTCATAATAATCGAAAATCGAACCTAAAGATTGTTGGACCTTTTTTTGGGGGTATGCTGCAAATTATGAACAAGAAGATGATGAACTCGATGATGATGAAGGTTGCACAAATAAATTCCAAAGCGTGTGTATCAAACTAAGCTTTAGGTTCGATTCGCCCCCACCAATCTATATATATTGGATGCAAATGGGTTAACCGGCGAATCCCCTTCAAGATACTTTGGAATCCTTGAAGTGAATTGCACATTCACATCAAGCATATCGATCAACGGTGTTTTACAGAATAAAGTTTCTTCATTTACTCTCGTGCACTAGAGAAAAGAAGAAATGACTCAGAAATATTTTTGACTTATGTAACATGAATTTGTGTTGTTTTGTCTTGTGTTTCCTTATGTTATTTCTGCCTCTAAAATATCTCTATTTATAGAGATACTCATACCAATTGGTGAAAGAAAACAACTCTTCAACTCATACCAATTGGTGAAAGAAAACAACTCTTCAACTCATACCAATTGGTGAAAGATTGCAACTTTTGATAACTTATTAGATGCATTGGTTTGAATTAAAACCAATCATTGCAACCACTTGACCAAATGATACATTCAATTATTTAATTTTGCTACATTAATATAACTATTAGAAAAATCCAAATATATTTTGGAAATTTCCCTAACAGTTAGAAGGACAGATTTCTCCTTATACCTTCCACAAACATTCGCAACTTTGATGGAGTTCCTAAAATTAAAACAACGAAAAAATGAGTGAATGTTCTCGAATTCTATCTATGTGAGAGTTATTGACTCACAAGAGCTACTTTTAAAGTGGAGTATTTTGGTTAATTTTTTTAAAAACAAAAAGATATTTGAATTAAAAAAAAAAAACTTATATTATAAACTAATTGTCAAAATATAATAAAAGTAAAACTCTCAGTTAATTTAAAATTAAAAAAAAAACAAAAAAAAAACAAAAAAGGTGAAATTGTTCTTACCACATCTGACATGAAATCCCAGTGTGGTTACACAGTGATCAGCCCAATCAGTGCATTGAATAATTCCAGTGATTTTATTTAAAAAGCAATTTGAGTTGTTACCACAAACCTCTTCACAAGGACCACTCATCCACGAAACCTCAAATCCACCGACCAAACATCTTATGAATTTCACCGTACGAAAACTTTCGATGGGGAATATCCCATCCCCATCCATATTGAGTACGATTAAAATGAAAAGAAGATATCGGGGCAACAACCTCCACGTGGCAGTCATCTTTTGTGTTTTGAACTTTCAAGTCCCCAGCGATAGCATAAACATAACCTTCAGAATTCAGTTTCACGCAAGAAGCTGTATCCGCTGTGAAGAATAAAGCTTAAACACTATCTGTAATTTATGAGAATTGTTTCACACACCCAGACTTTATTTCACATCTTAGCTAGATATATAGCCATGACTTACAACAGAAATTCCTAAGAAAAAGGGAAAAACTGATTCCTACAAAATAGCAAATAATACTAAGTCTAACTAGTAGTTGTTCCTACTAATTAGCAGACTTATTCAAACAGAAAGCAATTAAACAAACTAACAAATCCTTCCCTAAACTGCACAATGAAAACAAAGCAGTTTACAAAGGAACTTCCATCACCCCCAACATTTGTCTCAGCTTCGTGAATGACTCAAGCTTCAAGGACTTAGTCATGATATCTGCCACTTGGTCTTGAGTACCGCAATGCACCAACTTCACTCTTCCTTCCCCAGTCAGATCTCTTAGATAATGAAAACGTACCTCAATATGTTTACTACGTCCATGTAGTACAGGATTCTTGGACAACTGAATGGTCGAACTGTTATCACACCTAACCAAAATACAATCTCCTTGTTTGTTTCCAAGCTTTTCAAGTATTCTCTTCATCCAAATTCCCTGAGTTGCACACGAAACTGCAGCTATATATTCTGCCTCTGTGGTAGAAAGTGCTACAATAGGCTGCTTCTTTGAACTCCACGAAACAGCTCCTCCACTTAATGAGAAGACGTATCCTGATGTACTCTTACGATCATCTACGTCACCAGCATAATCACTATCAGTATATGATAATAATGTATCATCTCCTCCTCGTTGGTATCGAATCCCAAACTCTGTTGTGCTTCTAATATATCTAAACACCCTCTTCAACACCTGAAAATGAAGATCTGTTGGGGCAGACATGTATCTACTAGCAAGACATGCCACAAACATCAAATCAGGCCGTGTGACAGTAAGATACATCAAACTCCCTATCATTTGCTTGTAGAGTGTGGAATCGACTTCAACACCTCCCTTCTTTGAGAGCTTAACTCCTGGAACTATCGGATTCTTGACTCCATTGCTGTTACTCATGCCAAATCTTTTCAGAATTTCTTTAGCAAACTTCCTTTGACAGATATAAATCCCTTCCTCCTTCTGCAATACTTCAACTCCAAGAAAATATCTCATTTTCCCGAGATCAGTCATATCAAAGTTTCTCCTCATCGATTCTTTGAACTTCAGAAACATACTTTCACAATTCCCTGTGAATATTAAATCATCCACATAAAGACTCACAATCAGAATATTACCTCCAGTTTCAGACTTTATGAACATCGTGTGTTCAGATACACACTTCTCAAATCCCTCTTCGATGAAGTATCTTTCGATCTTGCTGAACCAAGCTCTTGGAGCTTGTTTTAGCCCATAGAGAGCCTTCTTTAACCTGTATACTTTTCTTTCATCTCCATTTTTTATGAAACCTTGAGGTTGATCAACAAATACCAGCTCATTTAACTCACCATGTAAGAATGCACTTTTTACATCAAGCTGATAAATAGTCCAGTTTTTCTGAGCTGCAGTTGCCACAATCATTCTGATTGTGTCCCATCTTGCCACTGGAGCATATACCTCTGTGTAATCAACTCCATACTTTTGCGCATACCCTTTGGCCACTAGTCTCGCTTTGTATTTCTCCACCACTCCAAGTTCATTGAACTTGGTCTTGAAGACCCACTTAACACCAATAGTTTTCATTCCTTCAGGTAGTTGTATCAATTCCCAAGTGTTATTTCTCTCAATTGATTCAATCTCTTGCTGCATTGCTTTCCTCCATTTCCCTTCCTTTGAAGCTTCTTCGTAGCTCGTTGGGTCTTCCTCTGAGGTAAAGACTTGAAGGACTTGTCCTTCCAAGATTAATGCATATACCTCTTCATCTGAGAGCTCTTGCCCTGTGACATAATCTTGCAAATACGCAGGTGCTCTTTGTGTTCTTTTTGGTCTCTCTTGTGAGCTGTTGGATGAGTTACTGGATCCCGAATTTATTACTTCTTGTTCAACAGTTTCAGCCTCTCCATTAGTATTGTCTCCATCAACATTTGTTGTTTCTTCTTCAACAACTCCGCTTTCTTCCTCACCAACTTCATCTTCCCAAGTGAGAACATTAGAGTTTGTGTTGCTGTCTTCACTTATGTTGCTGTCTTCACTTCCATTCCTTCCCCAATCCCAAATTTTATTCTCTTCGAAAATGACGTCTCTGCTTATTATAATCTTCTGAGTTTTGGGATTGTACATTCTATAGGCCTTGGATTCATCGCTGACACCAAGAAAGATGGCCTGACAGCTCTTATCATCAAGTTTGGTTCTGTTTGCTTGTGGAATGTGTACGTGTCCAACACAACCAAATATTTTAAAGTGTTTCACATCAGGCTTGACGCCACTCCAAGCTTCTTCTGGTGTCTGCTCTTGTAATGCTGATGTGGGACTGCGATTCAAGACATACGTGATCCATTTAACACCTTCAGCCCATAACTTCTTTGGCATCTTCTTTTCTGATAGTATGCTTCGTACCAGATTCATGACTGTTTGATTCCTCCTTTCCACTACTCCGTTTTGTTGCGGAGTATAGGCAGCCGTTAGTTGCCTTTTGATGCCGTATTCTTTGCAAAATTCGATAAATTCATCTGAGTTGAATTCTCCTCCTCTATCCGTTCTTAGGCAGCAAATCGGCAATCCAGCTTCTTTCTCAACACTTGCTTTGAATACTTTGAAGGAGTTGAAGGCTTCAGATTTTTCTGCAATGAGAAAACTCCACATTTTCCTACTGTAATCATCAATAAAACTCAAGAAATACCTCTTCTTGGTGTTTGACGTAGGATTAATTGGACCACAAATGTCTGCGTGTACCAGTTGCAGATTTTCCGTCGCTCTCCACTTGCTTTGTTTTGGAAAACTCTCTCTCTTCTGTTTTCCAACAAGACAGCTTTCACATATTTTAGTCGGTGTCCCAATTTGTGGTAGTCCGAGAACCATTTGCTTGGAACTTAACATCTTCAAGTTGTTATAACTTAGATGTCCAAATCTGCAATGCCACATGTATGCTTCATCATGTGTGGTAGCATGGAAACAAGAGCTTGTCTCTATTACTTGTGCAACAACTGCGAACATTCTGTTTGCACTCATCTTGGTCTCTATGATGGGTCCTCTTGTTGGATGAAAAACTTTGCAAGTATTATCTTGTATTAATACTGCCAAGCCTCTCTCTTGTAGTTGACCGATGCTTAACAAATTGTTGCTAAGGTTTGGAACGTAGTATACGTCTCTGACCACTTGAATCAACCCATCAATCTTAATCTTTATACAACCCTTTCCATGAACCACCAACCTTGCATTGTTTCCGAGCTTCACAGAATGTTTGTATGTCTCATCTAACTCAGAAAACCATTTTCTTACCCCTGTCATGTGATTGCTGCAACCACTGTCAAGAAACCACAAGTCTTCTACTTTCGCTCCTTGCATCTCCACGTGAGCCATAAGAAGAAGTTCTTCTTCTTCGCCTAACTCCACATAGTTTGCTTTCTTCTCCCAGCTAGGACATTCAAATTGAAAATGTCCCAATTTGTGACATTTGTAACATTCAATTAGGGATTTGTTAATTCCCATTCTTCCACGACCTCTGCCTCGTCCTCGGAATGCACCCCTGCCTATTCCTCGTGTCTCACTAAACCTTCCTTCTTCTGATGAGATCTTCAAGACATGTTCCTCGCTGGTGGAACCTTTGGTTTGGTGTCTGTTGATTTTTTGTTCATGACACAGTAGAGAACTTTGTAGCGAATCAACAGATAGGCTGCTAATGTCGTTTGACTCTTCGATTGAGCATACCACATAGGTGAATTTTTCTGAAAGAGTACGCAATATTTTCTCCACTATCTTATTGTCTTGCATGTCTTCTCCCATGTTTCTCATCTCTGTTGCCACCAAGAGCACCTTCGAAAAATACTCCGTGATAGTCTCATTCTCCTTCATCTCTAATATTTCAAAATCTCTTCTAAGGCATTGTAGTTGCGCCCTTTGAACGCGTTCACTTCCCTGATACTTTATTTTGAGAGAATCCCACAGCTGCTTAGATGTATTCTTCTGAATTATGGTTTTCAGAATTGATTTATCTATAGCTTGGAATAGATAATTCTTGACCTTAAGATCAGTAAGTTTAAGGTCTGCCAATGCTTGTCTTTGTGCTCCATTTAGAATCTCTCCTCGAGCTGGCTCAACATAGCCAGTTTCAATCAGGTGCCACCATTCTTTAGATCTGATCATATTCTCCATGAGCATGCTCCAATGCTCATAATCACCATCAAACTTGGGGATGATGACGAAATTGTCTTTTTCACTTGTCATCTCTATCTCTCTAGAAATCAGGCCCCTGTGAAGAGGCTCTGATACCAACTGTGAAGAATAAAGCTTAAACACTATCTGTAATTTATGAGAATTGTTTCACACACCCAGACTTTATTTCACATCTTAGCTAGATATATAGCCATGACTTACAACAGAAATTCCTAAGAAAAAGGGAAAAACTGATTCCTACAAAATAGCAAATAATACTAAGTCTAACTAGTAGTTGTTCCTACTAATTAGCAGACTTATTCAAACAGAAAGCAATTAAACAAACTAACATCCGCGTACACCGGATCATCCCGCACAGGATTGCTACAATTCATGTAAATTACGTGCTGGAACAATGGCAACTCTGCAGAATAGAAATATTCTAAATAATCAGCAGTCTCAATTAATCTGTTTTGGAAGGTTTGATAATGATCCCCGAGGTAGCTACGATTGTAATTACTTGTAAAATTAGAAGCGTATAAGTAATAGCGAGGCATGGAAGAGCAATCAGTACCCTCTTGAATTGCTGGATCAACTAACCTAATTGTGTAGTTTTTGTAGTTTACTTCCTTCACATAGTATTTTCCCCCAAACAGACTTAACATTGTCATGTTGTTTTCGCATGATAACTCGTACCTCTTATCACCACATCTTGTTGGATCACTCTTGAGTCGAAATGGATGTTTTATGTTTCTCATTTTGCCGCATGAAGAAGGGGGACAATTTGTATTGTTATTAGTAATTGCATCACATGTTTTATCATCAAGTAGCAGCAGCACTACTACCATAATTTCAAGGAAGCATAAGAATGATTCCACAGAGCAGGAGAAGGATTTTTCTCTGCACATGATTAATTTTGAAAATTAAAAATATTTGAGTTAGTTGCCTCTCTATTGAGTCAATCTTATCTTAAAAGAAACTATTACATCTAGAAAAACATGTAAATGAGGACAAAATTGTCTTTTTCAGCGTCAAAGTCTTGTAGCCATCTTTCTTGACTTTCATGATATAGTTATATAGCCAAAATAGTGGTTGCTCACTTGTAGAAAAAATCTGTAAGCACTGCATTTTTTTTATTAAAAAGACATTTTGTACATATAGAGGGGAAGAAGAATGGTTCAATTATGTTTAGTCTCTTGATGACGTTGCGATTCATATGATCGTCATGAACTTTGAACTATTCTTAATTCTTAATCTATCCTGCACTTTTTTTTTTTAATAATTTATTTTGAATTTGATACTATTTTAAAATTTAAATTGAGTTTAATGTAATTCCACAAAATTAGCATGTATCACATATAAACACTTTGTTAAACTCTATCTTATTTAATAGGAAACTCTTAAGAACGATGCTTTCAATTTAAGTTTCTTATATGAACTTGTCACTAATGACAATATTGCTAGCACTGCTACTGCTACTGCTACTTTTGCTTATGAACTTTGGAAGTTGTCATCAGAGCAATAAGTCATCCATTATATGCCCCTACCGTCTATCTTGTTCTAATCACAATAATCAGATAATTGAATTTCCCTCACTTCCAAATCCAACAAGATTCCACGTTGAATACATAGATTGTGAATCTCAACGATTATTCCTATCTCACCCACAAAACTGTCTTTCTAATATTTTTTTAGACAACAACTTTTCATTATTTTTTCCTTTCGAAACAAAGTACCCATTTTCCAACAACATCACTTTTTTCAACTGTTCTAACTCAGTTGCGAAACATCAACACCATCTCAAAAGCTTGGAACAACAATCATCCGATGAACAAGACATGTTGTCCTGTCCGATTTATTTCGCAGATTCAACCGAAAGCGTCGTCCAATTGGACTTATTATACTGCACAAGAATGTTTGATAAAGTTTTGCCAGTACCAGCCAGGGAATTAAGGGTAAACGCTCGATTTCTACCATTAAAGTGGTCGGAAACAAATTTTGACAGTCAATGTTTAGAATATGAGCCACATAACAAATCAGAAAAGCACACATCCATTATTTTAGCAACAACAGGTGAATATACCTTCACTAAATTCTATCCATTATTATTGTTATTTCTGTTTATTTATTTTATTGAATATACAGGGGCAATTGTTGGTTCAACTGTCATGGTTATTTTGATTGGTCTTATCTTTCGAGTATACCTCTATTTTAGGAACAAAGGTGAAGATCAAATTAGACTTGAAAACTTTTTGAACGATTACAAAGCATCAAAGCCAACTAGATTCTCTTATGCTGATATCAAGAGAATTACAGAACAATTCAGGGAAAAGTTAGGTGAAGGAGCTCATGGAGCTGTTTACAAAGGTAACTTGTCGAGTCAAATTCAAGTGGCTGTCAAAATTCTTAATAATGTAGAGGGAGATGGGAGAGAGTTTATAAATGAAGTAGGAACTATGGGCAAAATTCATCATGTTAATGTTGTTCGATTGCTTGGTTTCTGTGCTGATGGATTTCACCGTGCTTTAGTCTATGACTTATTTCCAAATGGTTCGTTGCAGAAATTCATTTCTCATCCCAGCAACAAACATAGTTTCCTTGGATGGGATGAGTTGCAACATATTGCTATAGGTATAGCCAATGGAATTGAGTATCTTCACCAAGGCTGTGATCAAAGAATTCTTCACTTTGATATCAATCCTCATAATGTTTTGTTAGATGAAAATTTCATTCCAAAAATATCAGACTTTGGTTTGGCGAAATTGTGCTCCAAAAATCAAAGTATTGTATCTATGACTGCAGCTAGAGGAACATTAGGGTACATGGCGCCTGAAGTATTTTCTAGAAACTTTGGGAATGTATCTTATAAGTCTGATATATATAGTTATGGTATGTTATTGTTGGAGCTTGTTGGAGGAAGAAAGAATACATCTACTAAGACAACCACAAGTGAAGAAAACTTTCAAGTTCTATATCCAGATTGGATCCACACATTACTTGAAGGAGGAGACATTCAAATCTCTATTGATGAAGATGGAGATTTTAGAATTGCAAGAAAATTGGCAATCATAGGACTTTGGTGCATCCAATGGCAACCTATGCACCGTCCTTCCATGAAAACTGTGGTGCAGATGCTACAAGGAGATGGAGAGAAATTAAAAGTTCCTTCCAATCCTTTTATTGCTTCATCTTCAACTAATACAACCACAAATTCTGCTATTGGATGTCTCAATTTAGAGCTAGATGTGATTCAAGAATTAGACTAGTCTATTACCTTTTTTACATTGTATTATTGTTACTATGTGCAACTATGAATTGAAATAATTTGTTTTTTTTTATTGTTGATCAAGTATTGTGAAACAAGTTAATATTACCATATATAGATTCAAAGCATAACGAATTTGTAACATTATTACACATTTAGAGACTTCAAATGAAGGACATTCGTAGTAGAACACAATAGGGGATGTATATAGACAAATGAAACATTACATAAGAACAAGTGTATACAACAAAGTGGATGCGACAAATTGCTTTTGTGAACATTCAAGCAATATTCTCTACCAGAGGAATACTTTCTATTTTTGTAGAATCATAAGAACTTGTCCAATCACTTGACATTGTTTGATTAAAGTTGGTTCCATGATCATGTGAAATTGTTTCATGTGGATAAAGGATTGGCTTTGGAGGCATTTCAAGGTTTTCAACATCTCCTTCGAGCATCTCTGGTACTTTACTCATTGAGGGGCGATCATCTGGTTTTAATTATATACACCAAAGTGCAACTATGATCATTTTCTTTACTATTTTCTTTTCCTCCTCAGTGGTATCTTCCATTTCTATGTCTTGTTCTTTTTCAAGTTGATCATAAATCCATAAAGGAAAATAAAGTTGGCTTGAATGCTCCACACGAGGATTAAGGTTTCTCCTTTTGCTTGCCATCTCCATCAAAAGCATTCCAAAACTATAAACATCTGCCTTGTAGGACACTCCACCAATATTTTTGTAGAATAATTCTGGAGCCATATATCCAATTGTACCTCTTGCCGCAGTCATTGTAACAATGCTATTCTCTAACGGATGTAGTTTTGCAAGTCCAAAATCAGATACTTTCGGAGTGAAATTCTCGTCAAGAAGGATATTGTGTGGTTTTATATCAAAATGCAAAATCTTCATTTCACAACCATGGTGAAGATAGGCAATACCCCGAGCTACTCCAACAGATATTTCAAAGATTCTATCATAGCTTATATCTATACTTCCTTCTTTTGAGAAAATATATTTATCAAGAGATCCATTAGGCATGAATTCATAAATAAGAGCACGTTTTGATCCTTCAGCACAAAATCCAATTAATTGAACCACATTCAAATGATGTATCCTTCCAATAGTTGAGACTTCACTAATGAAATCTTGTCCATTACCTTTTGATTTACCAAGCATCTTGATTGCTATAGAGGGCCCGCTACGTAGATTTCCCTTGAACACAGTGCCAAAGCCTCCTTCACCCAACTTGACTTTGAAACCTCTGGCCATATTCTTAATTTCTTTGTATGAGTATCTGATAGGCATCATGTTGTTTTGTTGTTGTAGATATATTTCAATATATTCATACATTGACAAATGCCTTTTTCGCCATTTGTATATCAACAATGCAATAAATAATGTTGTCCCTAACAGAAATCTAGATGCCACGAATGATGGTATGAGATAGTGTCCTGTGAACAATCCTACTCTATATTCAAGATAGTCATAATTTGAATTTTCTCCTTTTATCATTTCAGTAAATCCTATAACATAATGACACGAAAAAATTCAAATTTAGGTAGATTTTACTAATACTTTAAGGTATTCATTTTTTTACACAACTTTAATGCCATAGTTGAATAGTAAAGGCCACTACCGTTTTTTTTTTTGTTTTAATCTTTTAATTTTAGTGGAAAGGAGGCCTAGTAATTAGCATATTTTATGATTTGAATCTAAAACAAATGTTCACTTCATTTTTATATCAAATATTTGAGAAAAATAAATCATGTCCAATAAATAAAGTTTTCTACAGCTGAATGGTTGAAGAACTCACCTATCCAAATAGCAATAATAGTATCTGCAACAAAAATGAGACATTAAGTGAATAAATGAGTGAGAAAGAATAATCTAAAACATAACACTCACTTAGACAATGTATTTTATTTTGGGTTATGTTACGCTATTATATTGTAATGTGGTTTGATTAATTGTATACGTAAAAGGATTGTTTTCTGTTGAATAATAAGTAAATAATTTAGCTATTAGTGTATAACAATTGATAATCTTAGTTTGCTAGTGTATAACAATTTAGCTATATAGTTTGCTAATTTAGAGTAATATTTTTCTAATCATTAATAATTAAGATGAAATTAACAAAATTACAATCAATTTAATTTATTTAAAATAATAAAGAAAGATTATTTTTTATTGAAAAAGTTTAAATTGTTAATTTACATCTTTTTTATTAAGGTGTAAATTAACAACCCATATATAT
>JBBPBT010000850.1:7426587-7448000 GCA_037974875.1 Cicer bijugum
AATATAAAAATTTTATATTAGAAAATGATGTATTCAACCTTCTCATACAATTACTTGTTTCACAAGTCAAATGATTCATTTCTCTACAATTATTATAATTACTATTTCCAAGAGAATGAACCATTGGAAAACTACAACTATTGAATAAGTCATATATTCAAATGACTAAATAAATTAAAACAGTGTTTTTTATAATTCCAAAAATACCCTTATTTTATGAGGGAAATATTGATATTTATATGGAGAGTAATGTTTGTGTTGACTTGCTACTTATAATATTGCTCATAATTGCACTTTTTGGTAGCCTATGTGGAGATTGTTTTTGAGGAATTTTTTTCAAGAATATCGTTTCTTACCTAGTTATTGGCTTACTAAATTGTTACATTGAGATTTCCCTAGTTCTCGAAACTTGGAATGTTAGATGTAACATTCTAATTTGTAAGAACACTAACAATGAAATTATAATGCAAAAATACAGTCATTTTTTATTTATAAAAAATAGGCAGAATTTAATTAATTTGATAGTTTTTTATTTAAAAAATTTCCCAAAGATATATTTTCTTTTAAATTTTTCTTATAAGACTAATGGCAATCATTTGAGCGAATTCACATACAAGTACAAGTAATGAAAAAGTCTCTATTAAAATCAAGTTGACATTATATTTAGAGTTTTGATGATAATAAAAGTATTTTATGAGAACAATATATTTGACTTTAAAGAGTATCAAATAAGATTCACGTTTTTGAAGAAAATCTAAAACCAGATTTGTTTCAGAATTATAAATTGAAGAAAACCTAAAATAAGATTTGATTCAAAATTATAATTGAAGAATTTTTTGGCCAAATTGAAAACAAGATATGGTTAAAATTTGAAGAAAATTAGAAAAATATTTATACAAGATTTGATCAAGATTTATCTACAACATAATATGAACAAAATCAATCTGACGAATTTACAAACTCAATTAGAACAAAATATAAATAGAATCAATCTGAAGAATTTACACACTACAAGAAAATCAAAGTTTTGTTGCGGCCAAAAGTCCTCACAAAGGAAGAAAAGCAGTCACAACAGACACATTTGTGGCTGTCATAGGCAGCCTCAAATAAGCTAGTCACAAAGGTTTGTTGCAGTCAAAACGGCCACAAAATTTAGATTTTTTGGTTTCCATCTGTGAGGGCTTAAACCTTCACAAAATTGTGACGTAAAAGTCCACCATAAATTTGTGAGGACTTAGGTCGCCATAAAAAAAATAAAACTGTTTAAAAAAAAGTAAGTGTTTGTGAGGGTCAAGACCGCCACAAAATTTGTCTTTTGTGAGGGTTTAGGCCGCCACAAATGATGAAATGATAAACAAAAACAGTTTGTGAGGGTTTTGGCTGCCAGAAACTGTCCCATTTGTGAAGGCTTAGACCGCCACAAATGTGTGACTTTATTAAAAAAAAATTGTAAAATCCAAAATTAATATTAAAAAATGATATTATATATAAAAAATTAATAGTAATATAATTTAAAAATAAAAAATTTAAATTTAAAATAAATATTATATATAAAAATAAAAATATAATCTTAATATGAATTAAATTATTACTACCAAACAAAATAAAATATTCCAAAATTAGTAATTTATGTCATACAAACCAAAAATTAAACACACTATAATTAAATAATAGTGTATAATATATTCGTACAAACCAAAAATAAAAATAGCAAATGTTATTTAAATACTTCAATCATCATAATAATTCCTTTAATAATTAGCTCCACTCCCTCCATCATTATTTGATGGAATATTACCCGACGACAAACGTACCTCAAAAGTATTATAATTGGTGTTGGAGATAACATAGTTTGAAGCAAGTTGTTGGCATGGTTGATCGATATGAAGCTTCAAGTACACCACCACTAGTCGACGGAACCATAACTGGTTGAAGTTGATTTAAATTTGGTCTAATTAAGCTAGTTGTTAGCATAGTTGATCGGTATGTAGCTTGATCTGCTTGAGGTTGAGGAAGCTATTGTGAAAATGACAGAACCTACTAATAAATTAATAAAGAAATACACATAAATAAAGATATATATATATATATATATATATCACATAATTAATTAATTGTTTTCTTCTTCATCATCATCGTCGTCGTCATTTGATGAGTGAATTATGTCATCGTCTTCATCATTCTCTAATTATTCTATTTCTTGTTCATCAATTTCTTCTACAACGTTTGACTCATGACAAAGTTGACTAATAGTTTCATCTTCAATCACATGATCCAAATTTGTCATTTCATCCATTTGATATGCAACAAAGAATAATATTGTCTCATAGTAATTGTTTTTCGCTTGTAACAACTCCCTGTTTCTGGATTTCGATGACTTATACCAATCCTATAACCATCTTCTCCATATGGAAATAATAATGGGTATTGTAGTGCCATGAAGCTTGGGTGCAATTCTGTAATTCTCTGAAGACCAATTGTTTTGTGTTCAACAATTATATCACGATGACTTTCTTCATTTGAGCTTTCATCTGAGCAAGAGGGCAGGTTATTTTGTCTCCCATCGGTCAACCTATTGCTAAGCAATCTTAGTTTCAATTCTCCGACATCATGGTGATCATATTTATCTCTGACCATCCTAAATGATTTTACCAAGACATTGTGATTGTCCAACATATGCAAAATGTCTTATACCAGTTTCTCTTGAAGAAGATTATTTTCGTTATCACCTTGGATAAAACCTAATCTATTTGACATCTCATTTTTGGTGTCATGTATATAAAGTTGTGCAAATTTTGGCCTTACTCCATTCTAAGGGCATAAAGAACCAAGTAGGTGGTAGGTCTGTCCATTTATTCGAAAGACATAAGGGCCGCCCTGTTTGTTGATTTCATAGTCAATTTTTCCACCCATAGATGTAAAAGCAAAAGCCACAATATAAATTCTAATGTTACGACGGAAATTTTTTGCTGCACTATCTCCATCATAATCAAGCAAGTGATAAAGCAAAGTTGGTGGAAATTTTAGTAATGGAAGTTGCACCCGACCTTCCATGCAACATGTAGAAAACTTTGGATGTTGAGGGTGTTTACTCTTTTCCGTTCTTTCTTCGTACCAATGAAGAGCTCCACAAAATTCACAAATACATGTCGGTCTTCCAAAATTCCAAGTTTCAATAATGAAGCTAATAAAGAAAATAAATATTTTTAGAACCCAAACCATATAAAGACATCAAACATCAATAAATATTACCAATCCTTTTGTTTAAAATAATGATTAAAATATTTTACATGTTACATGTTTGTCTACGGGCGGCATTGGAAATTGTAGATGTTGACGGATTAAGTTGGGAAGTTTGTCTAACGGAGACTGTAAAAGGACATAAATGAAACAAATTACAAGATACTTTAGAGGTAAGTAATTTCATTCATATACAATAAAATTATTGGCACATTTGTTGAGTAAAGACCTTAATTGGATTTGGAAATTAATGGAAGCTAATAAATAAAATAAATATTTTTAGAATGCAAACATTATAAAGACACCGAACATCGATAAATATTACCAATCTTTTTGTTTAAAATAATGATTAAAATATTTTACAAGTTACCTGTCTGTCTAACGGGGACTGTAAAAGGACATAAATGGAACAAATTACAAGATACTTTGGAGGTAAGTAATTTCATTCATATACAATAAAATTCTTGGCACATTTGTTTAGTAAAAACCTTAATTGGATTTGGAAATTAATGGATGCTAATAAATAAAATAAATATTTTTGGAATGTAAATGTAAGACCCATAATTTTAAATTATACGTTATGTATTTTAGTGGATTTTGGTATTGAACTCAGGGGCTTTTTAGCCAAGTTATTAATATTTTGGGAGTTTAAATGACCAAAAAGATATGTTGATGCCCGATTAAAATTACTCGTCGATAAATAAATTAAATTAAGTACGACGAATCCTTTACGAAGAATTTAATGTGTTATGGGTGAACTGGTAATTTTAATAAATATCTAGATTTGGAGATATTTGTTAAAAGTAATTAATATATATTAATATATATATATATATATATATATATGTTTGTGTGGAGGGAGAAAGAAAAGAAGATAAAAAGAAAAGAAATAGAGAGGAAGGAAAAAGAGAGAAAGGAAAAGACAAAGAAAGAAAGAAAAGAGAATTCATCTTCTTCCTCTGCTTCGCGTGACTCCCTCCCTCGTTCTTCCATTTTCGTTTTTCTTAGCTTTCTCTAAGTTTGAGAATTGAAACCCAAGGAATTGTGGATGAGTAAGAACAAATTTCCAGCTTCTTCCTCCTTCCCGGATTCGAAAACGGAGTTAGGGATTTCAAAACCGTCAAACACAAACCTTCCCATTTCATCTAGATCTAAGATTCGTTTCGCGAAGAGATAGAAGGGAAATTTGCTCACTACCACGCTACGGTGCTAGGGAACCAACTTTGGAAGCGATGTTGTGAATGGAGATTTTACCGGATTTACTCGTGGTACCGTAATCGCACGTAAATGCTAAAGTGAAGGTAAGGGCTCCTTCCAAACTTTTAGTTTGCATTTAGGGACTTATATGTGGTTGTGTGGAAAGGAATTTGTTAGGGTTGAAGTGTTGATTTGGGGAAAATGAATCTAAGGTTTTATGGGTAAAATCTTAGAGTTAGGTTTTGGTTATATTGATGAATGTTTCGTGGAAAATGAATTTAATCTCATTTATGTATGATTTTGAGTAAATGAAACTTGTTGTGTTTGAGTGGTGGGTTGTGTTGATTTCTGTTCATCGTATTTGACGTGTTCTTAATTAATACTGATGAAATTTGATATGTGTATGGTTGGATTTTGTGGAGGAATGAATTGATGTGTTTTGGTGTGAATCATGGATTGAATTTGATAATATGTTTGAGTTTGTTTTGTGTGGAATTTGAAAACTATTAAGTTAAACGAGTATTAAGAATGGGGAAACTCTTAATGTCTTGTTTACTTAATGTGTGTTTGTGAAAATCATTTAAGTCAAATGAGTATTAAGAATGGGGAATCTCTTAATGTTTGTTTGCTTAAAGTTTGTTGTGAAAATCGTTTAAGTTAAATGAGTATTAAGAATGGGGAATCTCTTAATGCCTTGTTTACTTAATGTTTGTTTTGAAAATCGCTTAAGTTAAAAGAGTATTAAGAATGGGGAATCTCTTAATATTTCTGTTTCCTTAATGTGTGTTTTGAAAATCGTTTAAGTAAAAAAGAGTATTAAGAATGGGGAATCTCTTAATATTTCTGTTTACTTAATGTTTGTTGTGAAAATCGTTTAAGTTAAATGAGTATTAAAAATGGGGAAGCTTTTAATATCTGCATTTGCTTAACGATTGTCGTGGATGGAGTCAGAGTATGCTTATGCATTTTCATTCTTTTTGTAAATCGTGCAGACCCGTAATAGGTGGCACCTTGATAAATAGTACTTTGGCCTGTGATAGGCGGTACATTTATGATTTACGTTTTTGTAAATTGTGCAGACCCATGATAGGTGGCACCTTGGTAAATAGTATTTTGGCCCGTGATAGGCGGTACATTTACGATTTACGGTTTTTTGTAAATTGTCCAGACCCGTGATAGGTGGCACCTTGATAAATAGTACTTTGGCCTATGATAGGCGGTACATTTACAATTTACGTTCTTTTTAGTAAACCGTACAGACCCGTGATAGGTGGCACCTTGGTAAACGGTACGGGCTCGTGATAGGCAGTACGTTTATGGTTTACGCTTTTTAGTAAATCATGCAGACCCGTGATAGGTGGCACCTCGATAATTGGTACTTCGGCATGCGATAGGCGGTACAATTATGATTTACGGCCCTTCAAGGAGGGTTTTGGTTTGGAATTCTGAGTCCATGCATTTTGGCATATACGCATTGCATTAGGGTGCTTGGCACGCAAGTCGTGTTTGATTCAAGTTTATGATTGAGTGTTTTGAATTTGAGATGTCATTGTGATTGTGTTGATTTTTCTAAGTGTTAGGTTTTGAAATTGTGTGTAAATGGGATGGATTGTAAAACTAATTCAAAACTCAAGTGGTCGTGGTAATTGTGTTGAAATTGCTAAGTGTTATGTATTGATTATTGTGTGTAAGTGTGATGGATTATAAAACTATTTCGAAACCCAATTTGTCGTGGTAATCGTGTGAGAATTGCTAAGTGTTAAGATTTGGAATTGTGTATGAATGTGATTGAGTTAGTTTATGTATTTTTGGAAGAATATGCAGGGAAATCGATTTCCCAATCGATTTGATGAGTTATAGGGATTTCGCTAATTTGACAAAAGCGATTTGCCAATCGATCTTGTAATATGTTTTTCAAAACCATTTAAGAAATCGATTTGGAAATCGATTGGATTTATTACAGGAGCTCAGCCATTTTGACAAAATCGATTTGGAAATCGATTGGCTTTAATACAGGGGCTCAGTTGTTCATTCAATCGATTTTCCAATCGATTGAATTAAGCCCAGAGTTCAGTTTTCACTAAAAAACTTACAGGAAATCGATTTCCCAATCAATTGGCTCAATAGAAATTCTTATTTTGAGTTAGATAATCGATTGCTCAATTGGTTCATCAATGGATTGGCCAGTTGTTATTACTTGATTGATTTAAGACTTATTTTGATTTCATTTTTATTTTGCAAGCATTATATGAACTTTTAGCATATGGAAAACCCTTTTAAGGTGCATGCTAGGTTGAAAGGTTATCTTGTGCATTTAAAAACTTAAATGTTATGTGTTAACTGTTAATTTTGGTTGGTGACCTTTTACAACTATTGTGGAAATCTGGGCTTTGCCCTCAGATGAGAGCCAGGACAATCCTACCGGTTTGTACCCTGTGGATGGGAATGTAGAGGGGAATGCCTGACTGGAGCTATGTTAGGAGGCTGTTACGGGGCGCGTGGAGATCACTCAGCGTGTTTAGTTTGTTTTGGAAAATGATCAGACTAGGTTGACATAGAGGGAACAAATGTCTTTCTTTTGAATTGTATTTATTTTAAAATGGAATACTGTACTTATACTAATATTGTCAGCTTGACATGTTATTTTCGATGGGTTACATGTACCACTTTTTGATGTCTAAATATTTTGGATTCATATTTCGAGAAACTTTTCCGCTGCTTGTAAATTATAATGACTTAATTATTTATCCAAAGATATTACCTTGTTTATTTCTCTGTTTTATTTTAATTTCTTTTGAAAAAAAAATGCACCCTCACTTTGAAAATCGGGGTGTTACATATACATTATAAAGACACCAAACATCAATAAATATTACCAATCCTTTTGTTTAAAATAATGATTAAAATATTTTACAAGTTACCTGTCTATCTACTGGTGGCATTGGAAATTGTAGATGTTGACGGAATAAGTTGGGAATTTTGTCTAACGGAGACTGTAAAAGACATAAATGGAACAAATTACAGGAAATTTTGGAGGTAAATAATTTCATTCATATACAATAAAATTCTTGGCACATTTGTTGAGTAAAGATCTTAATTGGATTTCGAAATTATATTCCTTGCTTCTTTAGATTGAGCATGTTGTGACGAAATTTCAAATAAGCTAAATAAAATGTAGGAATCATATTTACAAAATACATTATGCACACCTTTATTTTCAACAAAGGCAGAATTCCTTTTCAAATGAAGCAATTGTTTTTTTTTTTAAACCTTGCAAGTCAACACCAAACAAGTTTTTCCAAGCGGTCTTCATCAACCTCTACAAACATATATTACATTTCATCATTGGAAACAAAGAAAGCTTCATGTAGTAGGTGATTGGATTCCTATCGCCAATCATGTACCCATCCCTAAATTTCTATGAGCATGTTGTGACGAAATTTCAAATAAGCTAAATAAAATGTAGGAATCATATTTACAAAATATATTATGCACACCTTTATTTTCAACAGAGGCAGAATTCCTTTTCAAATGAAGCAATTGTTTTCTTTTAAACCTTGCAAGTCGACACCGGACAAGTTTTTCCAAGCGGTCTTCATCAACCTCTACATACATATATTATATTTCATCATTGGAAACAAAGAAAACTTCATGTAGTAGGTGACTGGATTCCTATCACCAATCATGTACCCATCCCTAAATTTCTATAAGAAAGACTAACTATTTTAACACAAACTCTTGAAAACTATAACAAAATCTTGACAAAATTTTCCTTATTCCAAAGTGTGTTACTAATAATGCATCCCTGTAACACTGTAAGCCAATTTCTGAAAACATTTAGATAAAATGAATAACCAAACAACATAAAAGTATCTATAAAAAAAATAACTTTCTTGTAGCCTGTAGTAAATGAGAAGTTAAAAAAAAATCTAAAAGGCAAGCGTGCACCAAAATGTAAGAACTTCCAACTAAGAAATCATTCCTAGCTTCATAAAATGCACCAAAATGTAATCGGTTTTTTTATTGAATTTAATAATTAATAATATAAATTATTACCATCGGTAAATGACTAATAATATTATAAAATAATTTATAAAATAATTTATAAGTTTCTTATAAAATAACTTATCAAATAATTTGATAATAATATAAATTATAAATTATTATTAGATTGTAAAATAATTTATAGATTATAAATAATTGTAAAATAATTTTATTATTTATAAATTTATTATAAAATAATATTATCAAATAGATTTTGGAGGCATGAAAGAAATTGTGGAAGAAATAGAAAAAATAGAGTATGATTAAAAGAGATTAGGTATTGAGAGGATGATTGAGAAGGGAGAAAGGAGGAGAGGTCCACATCAGCTTTTTGGCTGATGTGAAAAATATTTGTATATGTGGCATTCGAGAGACATTCACGGATTTGTTTTAAATATATATAATAGATAATAAATTTTTATTGTATCTTATGTTGGTATTTTGTCCGGATACTTAATTAATATAAGTTTAATTGTTGTGTTATGCAGTGACTATTCTGATACCCTTCAAAATATTCAACGACAAGATTAAACGTTGGTTGCGTGAAAGCAACACAACTTCATCAAATTGAGATCGCAAATAAATGTGGGTAAAATTCCCAATGAAGGTCGATGATTTATAACATAAGCTTTCAATTTTGTGTTGAAGTGATTTGAAGGAAATATGATATCACGTTTTGAGCGACTTGTCATCATTCATAGATGCCACACGGAAAGCCACAATAATCCTTTTCCATAATTTGCTATAGTGGGTTGTTGAAGTGACGCACTAAGTGCACTTTTCTAGTTTTGTTCACACCATTATTTTGTTCCCTTTACAATTTCCAATTACCCTAATTCATAATCAGGTTGTTATGGTTGGTTGGTTCAATTCCAATCATAACATCTATTAAACAAAATGTTCCGATAAATAGTATTTTTGTCAAAACATTCCTTATTTAAATTATAAAAAATATCAATATATATTGTTTTAGTTATTTTGGCTCTGTGTTTTTAGTTAATCAATTTAAATCAATTTAGATCATAAAATTTCTTATAAAGACGATATTTAAGAATGTATTTACAATTTTAACACACTAAATATTATAATAACGATACCTCATAACGACTAAAATAATTATGAATTTAAAAGTAGTTTTACAATAAAGTTGATTTATATTGTTATATTTTCATAATTATTTAGTTTATCACATCACATTAAATAATTTTTAAATCAAAATTAGTAATTGAATATTTTGTATAAATTATTAATTATTGTAAGTTTAAAACAACTATACACACTTTAAATCCAATAATTGTTTACCACAAAATGTTCTCATATAAATGATTCAATAGATATACCTAAAATAATAATAATAATTCAATAGAAAAATGTAACACTCCCACTAAGCAGTGACACAATTATCGACATGACACTAATAAATAAAGTAAAAAAGTAATAAGTGTAGATAATTATTATTCTAGAAACTATATAATTTATATATGATATGACAAATAACATTCTTCACCAACAACACACTACTCTACCAATATTTATTCAATTACTTTCAATCTCATATTACCTCAACCACATCACTTCCCATCTCAATCCTTTCTCAACATCACACACAAAACAAAATGCTCCACCAAAATACAAAAGCCATGGTTCATTTCCTACTAGTAGCTTCAATGATAGTGTGGAATGGAATGGCAGATTCATCAAAAGACAAAGATGAATGCACATCACAAATTACAGGGCTAGCATCATGTCTCCCTTATGTTGAAGGTGAAGGAAAAACACCAGCACCAGATTGTTGTGATGGTCTTAAGACACTGCTCAACACTAACAAAAAGTGTTTGTGTCTTATTATTAAAGATCGTAATGATCCAGATTTGGGTGGTATACAAATTAATGTGACTTTGGCTTTGGGTCTTCCTACAGTTTGTAATGCCCCTGCTAATATCTCAAAGTGTCCTGGTAAATTTTTTATGTAATTGTACAATTTTTAATTTCAGTTATTAATTGTTAGTTTGGGAAACACATTTCTTGCGGTTACTTCTTTCGACCGTTCAATCAACATCAATGATTTTTTTTTCTTACTCATCAAGATCAGTAGTTGAGATTATGTAAAATTTATTTAGAAAATATATAATTAAAATCATTTGATCTTAAATAAATATTTAAATTAAAATTTATGGTTGAGATTATATAAAATTGATTTTAAAAATATATAATTAAATTCGTTCGATTACAAAAAAATATCTATTAATTATTGCGTTACTATTCCTGCACGGAATCCAAATCTTTTTAGTCTTTAGTTTGTTTTACACTTTTTTGTTATAAATAATATTTTTTATAAAAAGTTGGGGAAGAGATTATTATAATAAATCAGTGACACTAACAGTTATTTTAGAATGTCTTGTACCCGATTTTAATTTGGTAATATGAAGTTGTAAAGTAAAATACTTACCATTAAACTAGTAGTTCTTGAACAAATAATTTATTTTACATTGTTGTAGGAAATAAATGGATCAAATTTGTTATGAGCTGTTACATAACATGAAGAGTTTATTTATTTATTTATTTTTTTTAATGAATTAGAGCTGCTGCACATGGATCCCAAATCAGCAGAGGCTCAGGTTTTTTATGGCTCCAGCAATGTTGCTCCAGGTCCTGCACCTAGTCCTTCAGGTAATGATGACATTACTATGAAACTTTGCTTTTATTTATTTTTTCTTTTATTCTACTATTAAACTTGGGCTTATTATATTATTGAATGTTTTGAATTGTGGTCCCCACTCATAGAAGTTATACATCACTATCTCGTCATAGTTCTTGATATTAAGGAGAATCTTATTTTCAGAAAATAAAAGAAATAGAGAGAGGATTTTAAAATTTAAAAAGAAGAGAGATGTGGAGTTGTAATCGCTGAGATTTAAAATCCTTGTTCCAATTTGGTTATCTTTAAAATTATGAAAAATTAACAATAAATACAACTTGAAAACATTGATACTAACTAGTTTTTTTTTTTTTTTTTTATGTTAAAAGTGTGATTCTTGTGTATATTAATTATGTTGTGGCTGCAGATGGAGCAAGTCCTGAAGGCACAAGAAGTACAACACAGAAGAGTGATGCATTCAGCAAGAAGAAGGGATTGTTTGAGTTAGACGTTTTGGGTATTGGGCTTTTAGTTTGGTTTTTATTCGGCTCTGTTGTTGGAAACTTTTTCATTTGGATACCAATGTGAATATTGATTACCTTTTTCAAATAGTGTTTACTTTTCTTGGTATACATACATACCATTTGAAGTTATCTTTTGTAAAAGTATCACTAGTATGGTGTAATATTTTTTTTATGAATAATTATTAATTATTAAAAGGCGAGCAAATGAGAGTTAAAATATAAAATTTATTTATTTTGTGAAAATATTTTTTATATTTATCTTTTAAAATGTGTGTTAATTTTAATAGTTAATAAATATTAAATATTTTTTGTAACGAACAATTATTTATATTTATAAAAATAATAAAAAAAACTATTTTTATTATTTTATAAGTATATTTTTATTATTTTTCATTTTATTTTTTTATGACAATATTTTATATCAAAATACTGTCAGAAAGTATATGAGATTTGAATGTCTTGTTGTTGGAGTTTCAAATCAAACTTTCAAACCCTGACATGCTGAGGGAGTTAGACATTCTAATCAACAACAGAGATCAAAATTTATCTTTAAATAATAAATAAATTAGTCTATCCAATTGTTTTAAAAAGAAATTAAGATAAAAATCTCAGCACTTTAAATTAGAATAAATCTACAAATTAGTTTATAAATAATTTATATATAATTTAAGGACTAAATAGAAGAGAGATTGATATTTTGTGATGAAGTTGAGAATTTACTCATTTCAATTATGAGAAGAGGAAATTTAAATTGTTTCATAAATACAATATCTATTATATATTTATATATCTTTTCTTTTGAAATTAGTATAATATCCATGTTATCGCATGAGTAGTGTGTTATTTATATATTTTTATTTAATTAAATATTTTTTATAATAAATAGAACATAATAAATAAAGTTAATTACTGTAGTCGAAATTACCAAACTAATAATTTATGATGTGGTTGTGGTTGTGAGAGTTAAAATTTTAAGAAAATTTATTAGTGATAGTAAGTACTATGACTGCTATGGAGTATCCAAATTATATTATTTTGTAGAAAACAATTTTTCAAGACAATGAGCATGCAAATTAGAATGAAACCATCGCAATAATAAAATTTGAATGCTATTGATTAAGATATATAATATTAAATCATAGTTTACTAAAATATGTTTTACATGTAAAGAAATCTACCGTAGAAATGTCATCTATACATTTTCAATCGTTGTATTTAGATTGTTTGATAAGATAATAAAATGTGAGAAATAGAGTTAACAACATACTTTAACTTTTAATGGTTCGACTACATTCTCTATAGTATATTTTTTCTATAACACATTCAATGTTAGTTGACGATCTATCTCAGCAAAATAATACTGATTGAAAATTGTCTTTCAATTGTAAAAATCGTCAAAAAAAATTCAAATCGCTAATTGTATTCTTTACTGTAAAACTAAATTCAAATTGCTAATTGTATTCTTTACTATAAAACTAAGCACATTTGTTAAATTAGATTTATGTATACTATGATAAAACATTACAGATTTTAGATTTAAATTAGATCACGTACATGGTCCGGAATTTCAACTGAAATTATTTTGTTAATATCATATAATGTTTGGTATTTTGTTGATGGATGAAGGAATATCGAGATATGAGCATGTGACAAACCTCGCTTTTAAAATTCAATGGTGTACATATCTACAAAGGTAAATTTTCCATTTATCACATGATGAGCATATATGTTTACAACATATAAACTATTTATAAATATTAAGAGGAATACTTACATGAAGGTATTTTGCAAGAACTTGTTTCTTTGTCAAATCTGCTAGTAGCTCGTCAAACTTCATTTTAAATATCCCTGCAATTATGTCTGAACGATCAGTAGCTTTTAAATGATTTGATGCCAACAATCATTGGACTTCTGGCCAATTAGGATTACATGTAAATGTAATAAAAAGGTCAAGAAATCCAACATAGCTACAAATAGCCATACCCTCAAAGTATAAGTTATCCATGTAACGAAGACTACTGACATATGTTGCTAGTAACACAACTCTCTTAGCCCTATATGAACCTTGAACTTGGTTGTTTCCTTGTTTATCATTCAAACTACGATATTTTTCAACTCGCAATTTTGACTGGTTGTTTCTCAACCACTTGAGGTTTTGTCCCTCCATCATTGTGAATCCAGCAATCAAGAATTGTTGGAGTAATCTTCTTGATCTCATTATTGTTTGTGCTTCATGATCTCTTGACATAATTCTATATGCAAGCCATTCTCATACTGTAAGTCGATTCCGCTTAGTACTTTTGGTTCCTATTGTCTCTCTATGAGCAATTTTTGGTCTATAACCATCTTCACCACACGAGAATAGCAAAGGATAATGATATGCTAAATAACTTGGAAGGAATGCGTCAATCCTTTTTAGTTTACCACTTTGTATCTCAATTATAATATATCTTTTTAAACTTGTATCCACATCACCAACTATTAGTGCAACCACTTCAGACAAAATCGGTTGGTTATATAGCCTTCCATCAGATGATCTTTCAGAAATCAAGCGTAGTTTCCAATCATGCACTTGATTATCTTGCAATCGTACTCTTGCCATTTTAAATGATTGAGCATGTATGTTGTATTGGTAAAGCATGTTACTAAGCTTTTGAACTTTCTGTTGATCAATATTGTTGTTCCTATATATTCATAATTTATAATATGAAATTGTTATTGCTTACTAAGATAGTATTGAAAAATGTGATAGGACACATCCAATTATTTTTAAGGCATATGATTTAAAAATCCTTAATATATTGATAATTTAGATTAAAAAATTATTAATTAGCATGACATTTCTCTCTCTCTCTCTCTATATATATATATATATATATTAATGAATGTCTGATAACTATATGAAATTGTATATTCAATTTTATGTTTATTTGTTGCTTTAAAAGCTTACTAAATATAATACAATTGATAAAATGTATATTAAAAATGCTAACATAATAATTATTGATGATAAGTTTACTTGAATCTTTGGACTTTGTTTTGGATCTCATTTTCAATATCATAAATATATAGTTGTGCAAACTTGGGTGTTTGACCAGGTAGTGGTAACAAACTACCTATCCTGTGACATGTTTGACCTTGTATTCTCATATTTGGTGGTCCTCGTCTAGTATTAAACATATTGTCCAACTTTGTTCCTGAAGAGGTGAATGCAAACATCATATTATAAATCCTAATATGTTGTTGGAAGATTTTACTTTTAGAGGAATCATTCGTGAAAAGTAGCTTTTGAAGAAGTGGCGGTGGTGTCTATAGTAAGGGAAGTTGCACTTTTCGATTGCCACAACACATTGAATATTTTGGATTTGTAGAATTAGAACTTTTGCTTATCCGTTCTTGATACCACATGTTACCTCCACAATAATTGCATTTAATCACGGCATTTCCAAGATCTGAATATACTGAAATAAATCAGCTTGAAGTAATTTAATATTCACAACTTCCTAAAATATTAAACATATTAAATTATAATCTTAAAATGCATAAATAGACCTTGTCTATTCGCAACATCATTGCATTCATGCTCAGAATATGTATTCATGTTTATCAACTACATCTATTAAGGGATTCATTTTAGTTTGTTCATTTCCATTTAGTTTGTACATGATTGTCAAAGATAAATCACATATTTGGCTAATACGGTCCGTACCTTCACTATCATCGAATTCAGGATCCGAGACATGTAAGTCATCGTCACTATTGTCATTTTCATATCTTTGTGTGCTTATTGGAATCACTTTTGGTAATGCTTTTGATGTTGAACATGAACATGAATCATCATTTTGGAATTTTCTGAAAAGATTAGCTGTCAAAGCATGTAGCCTAGACAATTGTTTTCCCTTTATCTGATGGCAGAAATCTGAATGTGGTTGACTTTGTATAACCTTCCCCCTTGTCTTTATATTTGAGGTGCAACTCTGATTAAAAGAAGATATTGAACTTTTGTTGTTAACATCCAATGTAATATCAAACAAATGAGTTGTTTGATGATGATGTATAACATTTAATTCAAAATTGGGATTTGACATAGTAGAGAGACAATCAAATTTGATCCTTATTGCTTTTCTTTTGTCCAATATAGTTTAACTTTTATGTCTTGTTTTTGTAGCTCTCATTTTTTCTAACAATAGTGTAATCATCCACATTATCTTTTATGATTTTATGTATAGTGTAGATATAAAATTTTTTAAAAAAAAGGTTAGACTAATAAACAACATTATTATAAACATTGTAGTCGTAATAATTTAAAAATAAAATAAAATAAATTTATCCCTTTAATCTACATTTCATTCGATTGGGTACAAAAATTATCGTTTCATGTTAAAGTTTATTTTTCATGATGGAGGCTAATTTTTGTTTAATGATGGAGGTAGTTATTGTTTTATGATGGAGGTTAATTTTTTTTCCATGTTAAATCTAAAATTTTGTTGATATCATGATAGCAATATTATATGTTTTAATCTTACCAAAAACTACATTGGTAGTGCTAAACCAATTTAGGAACAATAAATATTTGATATTGCTTAACCAAAAATTTTATCAATATTTCAAAAAACACATAATTGCCATTAAACTGTGCATTTTCAAACCATATTGTACTAAATTGTCGTTATTGATTTATATTAATTGTTAAAAAAAATAAAATATGACTTGATTTTCTATAAAATAAACGAACCAGTCTGGTTCATAAAATGAAATGTAATATATTATTTAAAAAGTATAAAAGTTTGAGTTATTTTATAGCGTAATTGTGTAACTTATGTTCTATTATGCAACAAAAAAAACTATTATTTAAGATAGTAATTAATTTTCTCTTTAGTCATATATAATTTTTTAAATATAGAGATATAAGGATAATCACTGAGTTTTTATTTTTTCACTAGACAACTTATCAACATTTTCTATATTACTGTTCCTAAAGACATTAATTAATTAAACATCCATCCTATAATAATAACATTGAACCAAAAAGTGTGTTTGTGTTTAGTGTTTACAACAATTCATAATCTGAGAATATGTATCCCATGATTCAGACTTCGTGAGACCAAAACATAATTAGACCTTAGGATTACAACATATAATAATAGTTTTTAACATAATTGATGTCATCATCTATTGTCTAGCATATAATTTCATTGTAGTTCCTATTCATATTTGATATTCTTAAGTGATTTTGATTATGATAGTTGGGCACTTGCAATTGCATTGTTACCCCCATTATCTTGTTGGTCATCAGTTGGAGGCCTTTTAGCCGATCAATATCATTTTCACCAGTCATTGATAATGATTGCTATATATTTTATAAAGTTTGTAGAAATTAATTAGATTATTGTCATAAAGATTTATGAAATTAGAATGTATTTACCCAAATGATGCACTTATAGACAGTCATGTAGATATACTGACAGTGTCAAATAGTATTTCTTGACGAAGAAGTTCACGACTCGGTTCTCCTTTAGATGTATTCTGAAAAGGGATTTCTATTAATTAATTTAAGTTGTGTAGTTTTTAATATATATATATAATTTATTGCAATTAGAAGATACAATAAGGCAATATGTGGTTTGAATACTTCTTCAATTTGAAATTGTTCCTTATTTGCAGCAATAAGTGCAACATCACTCCATGACTTATTAACATAATACTGTTTTGAAGATGGTTGTAGTTTTAAATGAAAAGCAAGAGTGGTCCCCATTATATCTTGAAGTTCTTATGGTATATTCTTATGTCAATATCACCAACCTTTAACATGTTTCAGGTAAATGAGTTATGTCATATATTATGTGGTAAACAATAAATATCCAAACTATGAAGTTACTTGGACTAAGCATTATATACATGCCTCGATCATATTCTTCCTCATTTGAAGTGTTGAAATTCCAAGTAGTGAAGTACAATCCAAGTCCCACATAAGGAAGTTACAAAAACAATTATCGTGGAAAACTTCAATGATCATTTTGTTCTTGTTTTATGTTGTTAGTATTGATACCAATAAGTGTTTGCTATAAGGACTCTAATATTGATTTATAAATTCTACTAAATTAAGGTTGAATATTGAACTACTCTTATGGGCTAATTGCTTTTAGTTTGGGAACAAATTCATATCCTTATATGACAGTTAAGAGAAAACCTTTCATATAGTAACACTAACTCTTTATAATATACAAATTGTTTCTACCTTACTCCATATGCCTATAAATTAGAAAATTGTAATCATTTAGTTTTACTTTTGATTGGACAATATATTTTGAATTATGAAGAACAAATAAAATTACATACTTCTAAAATATGAAAAACATCATATATTAAAGTTTGATGTACCTTGGAATTGGTTCGTCAACCTGAACACCATATCTACATTGATAATTTGTAATCCTTTCTTTAGCTTTGACTGTGCAATTAGTGCAACCAAGATAATGGCACAACCTTTGACACAGTTGCCACAATGACACAAATCATTTCCTAAAAACCATATTGTAGTTAAAAAAAATTAACAGTTAAATAATGTATAGGTGGGCCAATATCCTTCATTAGGTATAGGTGGAAACTCTTCTTTGTAGATGTTAAATACATTAACAACCTTGTACACGTCAGGTAGAAGCACTAAATAGTTTTGACGAGCATAAGAACATGCAGATATGACATGTGAACAAGGAACATGTATAGCCTGGAATTTTCCACAATCACAGTGTTTTCTTTGAAGGTTGACTTCCATATAACCAATTGGCCGCACCTCTTTTGGGTTTAATGTATCATGCACCATGAAAGAATAATGATTTTGGTCGAATTGCATGACTTGGTGAGTATTAGATTTACCAACTTCGTATTTAATCTTGTCCAAGCAATCGTTTGTGCATATTCAACCAGAAGCTAATGATGCATGATGTTGTTGTCCTCTTTCTGCATATAAAACTCCCAATCTATAATATGTTGATTGTACCAAAGTAGTGATTGGGAGATTGTGTGTACCCTTGAGCACTACGTTGATGGACTCGAAAACATTTGTTGTCATATGTCCCATCATCGACCTTGAGAATAAGCCATAGTCCATTGTTCTAGGGGGATATTATCGATCCATCTTAAAGCCTCTGGATTTGCCATCTTGATTTCATTGCGGTAATACTTGAATGATGGCTCATTTAATGCATATCCTGTTAGAAATGATGTAAAAATTATTAAATATGATAAAGTGATAAGTGGAAAATATACTAAGAAGAATTATATTATTACCCATACAAATAAGTTTTCTTTGAAGTTCCTTGTCCTTGAACTCTCTCATGAAATTTTGTGCAATGTGCCGGATGCAGTACACACGTGTTCAAGGAGGATCATACCAACCATTATTTAGATTATTATAAGCACTCTTAATGGATTCGTGTCTATCTGAAATCAAACAAACGTCAACTTGAGGTGTTACATACCTTCTTAGATTTTTCAACAAAAAAAAAGCTCGAAGGACCCCCTGTCTCACCTTCCACAAGTGCATAAGCAATGAGAATTGTGTTTTTGTTTTTCCATCTTGTGCAACAACAAACAAAAGAGTTCCCTTGTACTTTCCGTACAACCAAGTTCTATCCACTAAAACATATGGTTTACAAAATTTAAACCTAGATATGCACAGAGGGAAAGTCCAGAATAGTCATTTGAAAATTTTTGACTCCTGTAATAGAGTATTATCAGAATATGCAAGTGATACTTCTATTTCCACAATATTTCCTAGAAGAAATTTATGCATAGCCAACAACCACCTTGGAAGGTCATTGTAAGACTTTTCCCAATTCACATAAATCATTTTGATAGCTTTGTTATTTGCCATCCATGCCTTTCTCTAGGTGATTTTGTAGTTGTATCGTTCCCGAATATGTGCAATGATCACCTTCACTTTAATTGATGGATTAGCTTTCAAAAGCAACTTTACGCTTTTGCATATGATGTTAGAGTCAAGCTTGGTATGACCTGTGACATAGAGGAATTTGTGCAATTGTGGGGCCATTTCAAACGACCAATCAACCATTGCTTACTTTTTTGACTTAACGAAGCCCTGCATTTGAGGGAGTATTTTATGTGATAATTCTTAATTGCAAGTTGACAGTCTGGTTTGCTATTAAACTTCATTCCAATCTCAAGAGATGCATCTAATGGAGGTGGTTTATTAGATGACATATCAAATTCGGAGGATTGCTAAGCATAATCCAAATTTAGATTACGCATATGGAATGATGGATCGTATGTTGTTTTAATTACATGAGGTTCTGGCTCTAGATCGTCACCATTGTCATTGTCATCTTCGTCGTCCTCGTCCTCATCTTCATCAAAGTATGTTTCTTCTTCACTCTCTTCACTTATTTCTTGTTGATCAAAATCGGCCATATCACCTATTGGAATATATGGTTCAGGTTGAGATGGTTCAAGTTCATATGTTTCGGCCTGGTCAAAGTATGGTTCGGGTTGGTAAGAGTCATAATTTTTAAAAGAATAAGTCTTTTGTGTTTGAAAATGGTATTAAAGGTGAGGTGTGGTTGTGGATGATGGTTGACCAACATCGTATAATGGATTACACTCCTCAAATGTGACATATAACTCGATAGATCCGAGTTACGACCACTGTTTATGAACATCAAACATGAGTTCAACATCTTCGTCATCTTCAACATTTAACAATTCATAATGAACTAGGCTTTGTCAAAATGAGATAGGGTGTCGAAAAATTATATTAGACACCTTTTTATTTCTAAGCTCAACTTTGCTTCCATTTTGGTAATGTTGCATCGAAAATTAACTCAAATAGTTTTTTTTTCCCGTCAATTTTGAAATATTTACCAATATCTTGTCTTTCACATATTTCACCATTGTAATAAATTAAAAAAAAAAACTATATTTTTTGGTGCCATTGAAATGAAAATGAGATATTGATATTGAGATTAAATGCAATGAAAATAATATATCATACTTAGAGACAACCAATTGTGATACATGCAATTATGGACAACCAATTGTGATACATGCAATGCTGTAAAATGCTGCCAGCACTTGTGCAATCCCATTGTGATAATCCAACACTTGTGCACTGCCATTGTGATAGCCCAGACGTGCATGCATGCATTGCCTTACAAGTTGCCTTTCCCAAAGGCGACTTCGTGACATGCCTTTGATAAGTTGCCATCCCAAATGGCGAGCTCGTGACAAGCCTGCAGCAAGTCACCATTCACAAAGGCGACCTTGGAAAAGCTTTGAGAAATCGCCTTTCCAAATGGTGATTTAGATGGGAATATGAATATATTCCCACATTGGGAACTTGCAAAAATGTGTTCAGCCTTCTAGTCTTCTCCTTCTAATCTAATCCTTGCCATCATCTGTCTTCTCCGTCCAGAAGTGTGTATTTTCAATGTGCTTGTCGTGTGAAGCCATGCATAATATTTTATTGGTCATTCAAAGTATTGTCTTGTTTATAAATAGGCCAACTCTATGATCATATTTCTTCACTCTTCCATTCTTCACAACTTCAATCTTCTTTATATTTTCACTCTTCCACTATTAATATTTCTTCCTTGGTCTTTATATTTCATCTAAATGGCATTGTAATGGAATGATGATAATCACATATCAACACTACACCACATTCAACATTTTGTAAGTAATACAATACTTTATGTTATATTTTTTTTATATATATTATACTATGTTTTTTTTTTTTCTAAAACATAGTTTTA
>JBBPBT010000850.1:7450690-7490665 GCA_037974875.1 Cicer bijugum
CTAAAAAGAATGTGGAAAGTCGTCATTTGGAATTTGGGCTTCTTTAAGAAACTCGTCATTCTAAATAGAGATTTATAACTTAAAAAAAAAAAACAAGCATTTTAATATATTATTTTTAAAAGAGAATAATCTGGTGTTTTAAAAAAAAAAGGTTATTTGAATAAAAAAAAACCCCAAAACTAATTCAATTGTCGGTTGTATCGGATTTTAATAAGCGAAAAATGTCCGTTTTTAAGTGAAATGGTTTTGCAAGATTTCCATAGTGGTAGAATTCATGCAACTATAAAAAATATTTTGCTATACAAATTTAAAAATGACTTTGTTGAGGGGACATACCATTTTGTTCCAATATATGAGGTTGTGAATATGTTCTCAGATTATTAAGTGCGTAAGTTTTTAAAAAAAAATCAAAATTGATTTTTCAAAGTCTATTTTGTAATAAAAAAAACTATTTTGATTTACATGTTTTTTTTATAAACTTTTATCTTTAAATTTCTTAAAACTCGTGTTTGTAAGAAATATGCCTCCTTGATATTGTTTTTGATATAATTTTCAAACATACAATGTATATTCATCATTTGATAAATCTAATAGTGTAAGTTGAGATACATTTCAGAAAATCAATCAAGCAAAGATTAATCATAAAGCTTGAAGATTATGTGAAAAAGAATCAAACACTTGGACAAATCTTGGATCTCAAGCAATCAAGCAAAGATGGATGATAGTATACAAAGCTTGAAGATTATATGCAATTTTGTCTAGTGGTCATAGTATTTAATAGGTAGATTCATCACTATGGTTTCATACCTAAGTATTTGACAAATTAAAAATGAAATCATAAAATAAGTAAGTAAATCAATCAACTGGTAAATTGATTGATAAATCAATTGGGTAATCGATTGTCTAATTCACAGAACAAATTTTCACTGAGTTAATCGATTGGGAAATCGATTACTTAAATGTTTCTAATCAGGTATGCGTTATGTGATTAAACAAATCAATTGGACAATCGATTTGCAAATCAATTAGGTAATCGATTTTATAACTTACAGAACAAAACTTGTCTTGAGTCAATCGATTGGTAAATCGATTACTAAAAAGTTTTTAATCAGGTCTGTGTTATATGGTTAAAGAAATCAATTGGACAATCGATTGAAATAAGTTTCTTAAGTTGCAAGCTTTGCACTAATCGATTGAATAATGAACTGGTTAATCATTTATCATAAACATATTGCATAACCGGTTGGCACATCGATTTTAACTAAATAGCTGAGTTACTGTAACAAGCCAAATCGATTGGTAAATCGATTGGAGTAAATATATGAGTCACTGTGACCAGCCAAATCGATTGGAGTAATGTTTGAGTTACAAGGAGAATTTAGCCTATTTCCAAATCGATTATGTCAATAAAGGTGAGTCGACTGAGTAATCGATTGTTTTGATCTCGTTGTTTGAACAAAACAAGTATAATCGATTAGTCAATCGATTATGATATAAATTGAGTATCAGTTTCTAATATATGTATTAAAAGAATCAATTAGGAAATCGATCAGTTCATATATTTTCAAGATTCAAGAAAAACAAGAAACACGATAATCGATTAGGCAATCGACTGAGCTGGTTATACGCATTAACAAATCGATTAGGAAATCGATTTGACTGTGGTTTTTCTGAAACTATATAAACTTTATCAATCACAATTTTCATAATAGTTAATACATTTTGAAAGAACTTAAAGTTTTCATTGGCTACTCGAAAATTACACTTTGAGAGTAACTGTTACAACTCACAAATATCAATTGGCAAAATACTTAGAGTGTGAGAATTGTGTGATTGAATAAAGTGTTCTTATTTCTTAGTTCTTTGAGAAAGAAACATTGTTGTAAAAGAAAGTGTGTGAAAAATCCAATATTGTTAAACTGGTGGTTATCTTTTAGGATGCTTGTGTTCATCTAAAAGAAACCTCAACTTAATGTCGCTAGAGCTTGGCGAGTAGCTCTTAGGGATAGGTTGGTGTTGTGGTAGAAGTGGTGTTGAGTTGGATGTATAGGCAGTGATGTGCTGGAAAGTCTATAAAAATTACTCAAATCAATTCTAGTGAAAGCTGAAATCTATGATTGATTTCAGGACTGGATGTAGACTATCGAATCGATAGTCGAACTAGTATAAAAATCCCAGGTGCACACTTCTCTATCTCTATACTCTTTATCTTGATGATGCATGCATTCTTGAATATCTGTTTTGAATAAGTGTTGTATCTGTACTCTTATCTTGATAATACATGTGTATTTGAATCTTTGTCTTGATTAGTTTTTGAATCTATCACTGTTAAATTGGAATTAATATTAAACAAGTTGGTTTTAATATTAAGTTCATCACTTAGAAAGAAATTGAACAATTTGGTTAATAATCTTGTGTATAACTTTCTAAAGATAGAGGCCATTATACCAACAATGTTTCCTTTTAAAAGATTTTATAAAAATATTCCAATATTTATTATTTAGATTATAATAGATACTATACGAACTCTTGCTAGGGTTGGTATAGAGAGAGAGTATGAGAAAAATAATATCACTACAAAGCTTAATGTATTAATTTTAGAGGCTGATGGGTAATGTGTCAAATCCAAACTTATGAAATTTTTGGTGAAGTTTGATGTTTTTGTAAATTTAATTTAAATATTTATGTAACTGAAAACTTAATTTTCTTTTTAATCATCCATAAGATTCAATACACTTTATTGGAAACTAAGGTGATGATCACATTACATTTATTGCCACGTGACACACTCAAAAGGTCAATGTCCTCGTTCAGCCAGGTAAGTCAAAACTTTTAAAAGTTTGCTATGGTATATTTTAAGACAAAATTCACTTTATAAGAATAAAAACCTAGAATTGTATAAACTAATGCATTTTTTTCTTGACATATATATGATGTTGAAGGTGTTGGATATAATATTTGTAGACAAAATCTACCGTCAAAACTGCATAATTATGTTAGATTGATTTTTACTGGGGATGACAATTAGATCTAACACATAATTGGTACGCGCAAAAAAAAAAATCACAATAGGTAGAATAAAACTTCGTATAACGGATAAAGGTATGAGGATAGGTAATTACCCGCAAAATTGAACGGATATAGTTACATGTACTATAGTATCCACCTCATATGCAAATATTCTGCAATGGTTTGAGGTCTAGCACTAGAATTATGTTGGATGCTACAACAGGTGGTTTTTTGAATTACAAGACCGCATCAGAAGCACGAAAAATTACCGAGATTATGGCACCAAATGAACAAATGATGTTGTATGGTAGAGGTGGAGGGCCAAAACATAGTCTGTTGGAATTGAGTGTTATTGATGTGGGGTTGGAACAAGGAAAACTGCATTCAAAACAACTAGAGGATGTTATCATTGCTAAGATAAAGAAAAAGATGATAACTCTAAATATACAACCCCAAGCAGCCATTATCAAATTATTGAAACATATTGGTTGTGACTTTTGTGGGGGAGCACATAAAAATGGAGCTTGTGAAGTATCAGATGAAGATGATATAGAAGAACTAGAAGAGGTGAACTTTATGGGTAACGACGAGAAGCAGAACAATCCCTACTCTAGTACGTATAATCCGGGATAGAGAAATCATCCAAAAAAGTCACAAGATGTTGTTAAAGATAGTGATGATCCAAGAGTGTTGTGTCTATCCCAAGATGTTGTTAAAGATAATGAAGATCCAAGAGTGAAAGATGATTTAGCCATGTTGAAAGCATCACCATCTCACTCCCCCCACTTCCTTACTAGATGGGAGGAGTTGAAGCAATTAACACCTCAGTTGAAATATATATTCCTTGGTAAGAAGGATGATGTGTTCTTTTTGTCATATATGCCACCTTGACAATAGTTGAGGCATCAAGATAATCACCGTAAAGAAGCACTTTGTGGGAGGCAACTCATAGGTAGAGGTAACTTTTATTTTTGTAATCTTATTTTTGTTATTTGAATTTGTTTCTTGTTTATTGTCTGCTAAAGTGCACTATGATGAAGAATTTTTAACAACTTGAAGTTGATCTAAAGTTTTATGTTTGGGATTTTGAAAATTGAATTATATTTCTTGGCTCATGTCATTACTCAATTCAACGAGTTTCACTAATTCATACTTTGTTGATTACTCTATAATTGTATAAGTCTAACTTGCAATCAATTCTTTTTAAAAATAAAAAACAAAATTCAACTTTTCAATGACATGTTTGGCATTATTTTGAAAGTTCATACTATCTCTTATTATCCATGTTGTGAGCTTTGGAGCCTAAACACATTAATTATTTGTTTTGTGATTATCCAAACATATATTATCCCTTTATAACTTGCACTAATTATGACTTGTATCACTTGTGATTTATGCATACATTGAGGCAATTTTGTTTGGTCATTTGAGCCTTTCTAACTATCCTATGAAAATTTTACCTTTTGCTAGCCTCTTTGAGCCTTGTCATTTTCTTTCGGTTACTAGCAACATTACAAGCCAAAAACACGACTTTAATTAAATCACCTTACTTGGAGTTATGTAGGAATTTTTTTGTTTTGTCTGGGTAAAGTTCTAAGTTTGGGAATGCTCATGGGATAACATCCTTTTAAGTTTGGGGTAGTGGTTCTCAAAAATAAAAATTCAAAACAAAAAGCAAAAAAGAAGATGAAGAAGAAAACCAGCTTGTGTACTTCGATAAATCACATTTTCTTGGTTCTTTTATCAGTGTTTGAGAATCTTCACAATGAAAATGTGAAGAAAAAGAGTGGTAGAGTAGTTTAAAAATGTGTACCTAACTCCAAGTAGTAAAGCCTCATATCCCAAAATTTTCTATCTATACCTAAGCCCCATTACAACCTGAAAGTCCTCAAAAGGTGTATGTGTTTGTTGCTTGTGATGCATGGTCTAGGATTTTAGTGATAAACTCATAACCCTTGCTAAACACTTGAGAGAAATTTTGGTGAGATTGTGTGAAGAGAGAGTTGAACTTGATGACTGAATGCTAAATTGAACAAAGTGTTTTATTTATTATTTTGTAAGCAACCATGGAGCATGATGAATGTTTTGTACTAGCTGAAATTTCAAGAACCGATTTTGATTTGATTTGAAAAATTGAGTTTAAGTTTGCATTTAACTATACCAAATCTAAAATTAATTGTTGCTTGGGGACAATATTGAAGGCAAAACGAATATGGAGTATTTAACATGACCTATACGGAGTATTTAAGCCATATATGGAGTTCTAGATGTCCAATTTAAGTCAAAACGAATGCATATCAAATTTAAGGTCCATAGCTACAACTTTCATGAAGGCACAGAAACCGAATTTGGACTCTAAAGAGGAGACAAATGCACTAAACTTCAGAAAAAAGATGTTGTGTGTTTGAAGCGCAAAGCCTGCGCCCAAAGTGCATTTCCACAATATTTTCACATCTTGATTATGTACAGGCGCGTTCGAAGTGCAAGTCCCATACCTTTGGTGCACAACATGCATCAAGACACATGAAAACAAGTTTTTATCACTTTTGAGGGTAGCGTCGGCTTATAGTAGGTTTGATCAACGTTATATTAGCGTTGGATGGTAGCGTCGACTTATAGTAGGTTTGATCAACGCTATATTAGTGTTGGATGGTATTTGGTCTATGCTATGTATTAGCTTCGACTTTTAACCTAGGTCCGACACACGACGCTAATCGGACGCTAAATCAACATTAGCATTGGCTTTTGGCGTATTAGTATTGGCTTTTGGCCGACGCTAAAATTAATTTTTCTAGTAGTGTTTTAATGTTCTCTTTAATTATTATTTTTTTACATAGATGTTATTGTAATACCTTACGGTTTTTTAAAATGAGTTACTAGGAATATGGTTTTATTTTGCTTGGTACTTTGCAACGCATTCTGATTCATACAATTGGTGGTTTCCTGCTTGTGTGTGCAACAAGTCAATTTATCGAGATTCAATAATGTACTTTTGTCCTAAATGTGACAAACATGGGAAGAAAATATTTCATAGGAATATAATTTGTCAATATATATTTGCATCTTTGTCAAACTTATTATCTATTATTAGTATAAATGTATTAGTATAAAAAGATTGTAATTGTGTTTAAGGACAATATACACCGAATCAGTTATCAACATTCTGACAATGACTTGAATTTAAATTTGAATTTAACAATTGGCTTATGAAATTATGTTACTTGGTTGTGTTTTCTTTCTATATTTTATACGTGTACTTTTAAGAACTTTTTAAAGATCGAGTCATCCAGTTTAAATTGATTTATCCATTTTATTTAATTATATGATCACATTATATTTATTATATATATGAGTCATATGACTAAGTGAACTCAATTTTATCCTATACAATTATGTATTCAAACCAATGGTCAAAATAGTTCAATCAGTGACTTAATACCATCACTGAGTAAAGGATCAAACCAAATTTTAAAATTTCGGTCTAAAGTATTTGAAATTATGATATCTAAATTTAATTTATCGAAAACTAACAAATTAATTTCAAAAATCAACATTACCAAAATGTAAAACTACTACGCCAAAAATAGTATTTTACAACGCTTTTTTAAGTCATTTACAACGTTTTTTCCCAAAAATTAAGCGTTGTAGTATCTAACGCTATAAAAAGATACAACAACGCTCTTTAAAAAAAACGTTCTAAATCTCTTCTAAAAATGTGCCGCTTGTTGTGCTAGTTTTACAGCGTTTTTTCAAAAAAGCGCTGTAATAGGTGCATTCTTATGCATGTTTTACAGCGTTTTTTTTAAGAAAAGCGCTGTAATAGGTGCATTCTTATTCTATTTATTAAAAGCGCTGTAAAACTAGAATAAGAATGAACATACACTACAAGAAAAACACATATTTGTGGCCAACTTTATAAATATTTTGTGGCCGAATAAAACCCTCACAAATTAGTGACCGAAAAAGCCCTCACAAATGCAAAAATTGAAATTGGTCTTTATTTGTAGCTTAAAAAACCCTCACAAATTCTTAAACATTTAACTGGATTTTGTAGTTGTCTAAGCCCTCACAAAATCGCAACGTTGTGATTTTGTGAGGGCTTAGCCAGCCACAAAATTTGGTTAAATTTTAAAGGATTTTGTGAGGGGCAAAGTCATCACAAATGACTGAGGTGACATGTCCATTTGTGGCTGCATAGGCCGCCAAAAAGGCAAGTGAACGTTGGCATTTATGGCTGCAAAGGCCGCCACAAAGGAAGCAAAATGACGTTGACCTTTCTGACCGCCCAGGCCGTCACAAAGGATTAGACCAATACCTTTTGTGGCGGCAAAGGCCGCCACGAACTACAATTGTACCGTTGGCACGTTCTGGCCGCCCAGGCCGCCACAAATGCCTTGTGTGTGTGTGTGTGTGTTTGTCTTCATAATAATTTATTATATTGTTTGCAAATTAATTAATATATAATCCCCTAATTGACATATATGCCAAAGTTATTGATTTTAATATAACTATTTTTTTAAAAAAACATTTTAAAATTGATGATATTAATTATTATTTTTTGTTATAAGTATTGATACATATATATATATATATATAGTTTATTTTTTGTTAGTATTGATATTTTTTGTTAGTCTTGATTATTAAAAAAATATAATTTAAAATTTTATTTCGGTTTATGTAATTATTGTATTGATATTATATTGTTTGCAAATGCATGCTCCCCTAATTGACATATAAATATGTCAAAATTTATATATAATGCTTTTGAAAAATAAAGCAATTAATATATAAAACATCGATATATATATATATATACACACACACACACACATATACATTTATATATATATATATATATATATATGAATTTAAACCGTAGTTGGATGTACGATAGGAATTTTTCTGGAAGAAAGGGTCTTAAACAACGTTTTGCTAACAAGGTTGAAGACTTTCTCAATTTTGCGAGAGTGCAAAAAATTGTCGAAGATGAAGGGGGAATGAGATGTCCATGTTGTTTATGTCGATGTAGACGGTTTAAAAGTGAAGATGAAATAAGAGTGCATTTGTATCCAAATGGATTTATGCTTAACTACTGGATTTGGACTAATCATGGAGATGAGTCTCCGACGACACCTAATACTAGTACATCTGTGGAGAATTATAACATAGGTCCTTCAAGTAGTACTAACATGTTAGGTATAGATTATTATAACTATCAACACTTTGAGGCGATGAATGATATGATCTCGGATGCTGTTGTGGTTAATTTGTCATTCAATGAAGATCAATATGACGATACTGATGAACTTCCCAATGAAGAAGCTCATAGATTTTATGGTCTTTTGAAAGAGACAAATAAATCGTAATTTGAAGGTTCTTCAAACTCAAAGTTATTAATGTGTATTAGACTGTTAGGTCTAAAGTCTCAATTTCATGTTCCTGATTTAGCTTCGGATTTGATGACTAAAATGATGCTAGACGCAACACCTATTAGAGATGGTTTGCCGCAAAGTTATTACGATGCAAAACGGTTAGTGTCAAAGTTCGAATTAGGTGCCAAGAGGATTGGTTGTTGTGTTTAAGGTTGAATGTTGTATTATGACAATGAATTTGGTATGAATTATGCTAACTTAGTTGAATGCAAGTTTTGTCAACAACCAAGGTAACACCAAAGGAATAACTCTAGGGTAAGTAGGGGAAAATCAATTCCAAGGAAATCAATGTTTTACCTCCTTATTGTATCAAAATTGCATAGATTGTTTGCATCAATATAAACTGCAGGAAAGATGACGTGGCATTATGAGAATAGAAGAAATTCAGGCGAGTTGCAACATCCGTCTGATGGTCAGGCATGGAAACAATTTGATCAAATGCATCCTGATTTTGCGTCAGATCCATGCTATGTAAGACTTGGATTATCCTCAGATGGATTTATGCCTTACATACCAGCATCGTCTACTCCTTATTCTTGTTGGCCGGTAATTGTTACTTCTTACAATCTTCCTCCTGATATGTGTATGTCTAAACCTTATATGTTCTTAGCTGCTGTGATACCAGGTCCTTCTAATCCTACAACTGGTATTGATATTTTTTTTACAACCTGTGATTGACGATTTGAAGAGGTTGTGGAATGGTGTCTTGACATATGATATTGCTCGGAGTGAAAATTTTATGATGAGAGCTGCATTGATGTGGACCATTAATGATTTCCTCGCTTATGGGATGTTGTCAGGATGGGACACCCATGGTAAATTAGCTTGTCCTATTTGTATGGAAGATACAAAAGCATTTACTTTAAAATTTGGCGGGAAGGCATCGTGGTTTGACTCACATCGTAGGTTTTTACCTGCAGATCATGCATTTAGAAGGAACAAAGCTGCATTTATGAAGGGCTATGCAGAAAGTCTAGGACCCCCGCTTAAACTGACATCAGAACAAGTTTGGAATAAAGTAAAAGATATGCCAAAGGTACATGTTGTTAATGGTGTGGCTTGTAAAAAATAAGGTTACGGACAATGGCACAATTGGACAAAAAGATGTATTTTTTGGGATCTACCGTATTGGAAAGATAATCTTTTGAGACATAATCTCGATGTTAAGCATATTGAGAAAAATTTCTTTGACAACATATTTAATACTGTGATGAAAGTGAAAGGGAAAACAAAAGATAAAGACAAAACTAGAAAAGACATATGTATATATTGCAGACGACCAGATTTGTTGTTGGTGGAACAAAACGGCAAGACCCTAAAACCTCGTGCAAATTATACTTTGTCTACTGATGAAGCCAAATTTGTTTATCGTTGGATCAAAGAGCTGAAGACGCCTGACGGTTATTGTTCTAATTTGGCAAGATGTGCTAATGTGGAAAATGGGAGGATGCATGGGATGAAAAGTCATGATTGTCATATATTTTTAGAGTGTTTACTTCATATCCTTTAGTGCTTTACCAACACATGTATCAAACCCACTTATTGAAGTGAGTCAATAGTTCAAGAATTTGTGTTCTTCAACACCCATTAATAAAGATCTGATCAAGATAGAAAATGATATTCCGATCATTCTATGTAAGTTGGAGAAAGTATTTCCTCCTGGGTTTTTTGATTCCATGGAGCATCTCTCAGTGCATCTTGCAAGTGAAGCTAGGCTTGGTGGACCAGTTCAATATAAATGGATGTATCCATTTGAGAGGTGATATATATATATATATACATATACTTGATTTTCAATATACTTCAACTTATATATACATGGAGCTTATTGTGCATCTTTTTGTATATTATAGGTTCATGGGTTATTCAAAACGGCCGGTGAAAAACAAAGCTAGAGTTGAGGGCTCAATTTGTTCATCTTACCTACACCGTGAAACAACACACTTCTGTTCTCATTATTTCAACAACGAAACATTGTCATCAGTTAATGGAAGAAACGCTACTGATAGTGTTATACGTCATCCACATGCTTTATTAGTTTTTTGCTTGTCTGGTCATCATGCTGGTAGGGATTTTTCGATTTTCTGGCCAAGCGACAAAGTATTTAATGCGACACATGTTCACGTTGTGATTAACTGCGCTGAAGTTAAACCATACATTGAGTATGTTTCAAATTCCTCTTCTTATTAATTATATTTAATTATATGATTAAATAGATATTCACCATATATATGGTCATCGATCAAGGAAATTTTTAACTATGGGACAATCATCTGATGATATACATTCAAATTTCCTATTAAGGTTTCAACAACAAGTGCATCTCGAAGAAAAAACTCCTATCAACATCCACTTAAAGCACTTACTATGGACCTGAGTAGAAGTTTAAAAGAATGACACACCTATTATGTCAATGGATACAAATTTCACACTGAATCTTAGACTAAAGGAAAAGAAACAATTAATAATGTAGTTTGTGTGAAAAGTGTCTCTGATAATGGTGTAGTAGAAGATTTCTATGGCATAATTAAGCATATTTAGGAAATTGACAACACGTTCCTAGATTATGCTAAAAAAAGTGGTGTTGTTTTACTGTAAGTGGTTTGATCCATCTAGCAGAGGAACTAAAATAAATTTGATATCCAATACTGTAGACATTCGTATGAGCAAAAAATATTCACGGTTTGATCCATTTGCCCTGGTCCATAATGTAAGACAAGTGTATTATGTTCCTTATCCATCAACTGTCAGAAGCAAACAAGGTTGATGTGCTGTAATCAAAACAAGACCAACGAGTGGAATAGAAGAAGTTGAAGCAAGTCAAAATAAAGAAGTTGCATTTCAAATGGATGAAATGTCATATTTGGATCATGTGATTGGAGATGAGGCTATTAATCAACTTTGTCATGAGTCACACATTGGAGAAGAAATTGATAAACAAGAAATAGATAAATTAGAGAATGATGAAGGCAATGACTTAATTCACTCATCAAATAACGACAACGATGATGATGATGACCATGACGAAGACAATTAATTAATTACGCATTATATATATATATATATGTATAATATTATATATTGTAATGTGAAATGAACGACAACTTATATATATATATATATATATATTTATTTCTTTATTTATGTGAGTGTTATAATTTATTTATGTATATTTCATTATTAATTATTCTTATGTTAATTGTACACACACATATATTATATATATGTATGGATATGGATATATATATATATATATATATATATATATATATATATATATATATATATATATATATATATATATATCACTACAACAAAATAGACATATACCTACAGAGGTTTATAACGATAACATTAAAAACTATAGGTATAGACAAACTATCCCCACAGATAAATTAGTTGTTGTTGGTATATGTGTCTTATACCTTCAATGACATAAATTTGTCACAAATTGTTATAGTTACACACTTAAATCTGTGGCTATATACATCAAAATTGAAAAATATTTTTTTTTAAAGGAGCTAAAATGTTAATTGTTTGTGAAAATCAATTTATAGAAATTTTCACGATTTAAGCCAAAAAAAATTTAATGGAGGCAAAATCCTAATTTTTTTTAATGCACCCAATTTCAATGGAGCCAAAATCTAAATTTTTTCAATGGAGCCAAAATCCAAATTTTTTCAATGGAGGCAAAAAAAATTCAATTGAGATAAAATCCAAATTTTTTTAATGGAGCCAAAATAAAAATTAATAGAGCCAAAACCTAAATGAGTATCAAGTATCAACTAAACCCTTTCTCATCGAAACCCTAAAACCCAAAACTCTTCTCCTCTTTCACCCAATGTGGCCGTCAATCATTGTTGTTGAATTAAAACCCTAAAACCCAAAACTCTTCTCCTCTCTCATCAATCTGACCGTGAATCTCGAATCCCAATCGTCACCTTCTCCTTCTCACCGTGCACCCGCGGCAGCACCTTCGTTCTCACCGTCGCACCATTGTTGTTATTGTCGAACCATCTTTCGTCGCAGTCGCTCCATCTTTCTCGCCGTCACACCACGAATGCCACCGTGAGCAGACCCTGTGACCATCGTTTTCGCACCACCGGTAAATTTTAAATTTCTGTACTGTTTAAATAAGAACCTGAACCTGTGATGTTGTTTAAAATCCGTTGACTTGTTCTGTTATGTTCTGAGACTTGTATTGTTTTGTTTTGAGAATGTTAAATAAGAACATGTAATGTTGTTATATGATAATGTACATAAACTTGTAATGTTCATAAATCCGTTGACTTGACTTGTTTTTGTTCTGTTCTGAGACTTGCTTTGTTTTGAGAATATTAAATAAGAACATGTTTTGAGAATGATAATGTTCATAAACTTGTATTGTTTTTATAAATCTAAGAACCTTTAATATTTTTATGTATTGTTGTTATGTATTCCTGTGTTAATAAAAATCCAAGGATTTCACTGTTTACCATGTGATTTTCTTCACAGAGGACAACTAGTGTTCCTTCTTAAGGTTCTCAGTTTCTTTTTTGCCTTCTGAGCTTTGGTTTGCACTCTCACATTTGTTTCCTCTGAACACTGATAAATAATCAAAAGATAGTAATTTAGATGGAATTGGAAGTAAATTTGCTTTAAAAAAAAAGGTATTTTTATGTCCAAACTATTTGACACGGTCGGTCTCTCTAAAATTTCGTTGCTAATTAACTGTTGGCTTCGTCTCCTCTCGAGCTCAGTTTGAAGAATAAAAGCATGATCCTTGTCAGTATAATTGAAACACTAAAGAAAAAACTAAATTTTCTATAAAAGTTCTTGTTGTTTTTGAAAGTACCAGTGCTTGCACTACAAGAAATTGAAGGTTTAGCGACAGTGAAAATCTGTAGGTAAACGTATAAAAACCGTAGGGATAGGCAAAATTACCTATACGACGGGGTTTTTTTTCGTGGTATATAATTACCCAATACCTACGGATTTTCGTCGTGGCTATACGGTATAGTGACAAATTTTTTTCCGTTGCGGTAAACATTTGATTTTACCTACGGATATTTTACCATTGGTATATGCGTTAACCATAATTTATAAAATTTATACCTACAGTTTTGATTCTGTTGCTATACATTTAAGTGATAACATTTTTTCTGTTAGTATAGGTTTTGAAGTTAACTAATTTATTATAAATATTAATTTTTTTATTATCAATAAAACTTATATAATAATTTAAAATTTGATTTCATAAAATTAACAAAATATAAATACACAATGAAATATATATATATATATATATATATATATTTTGACTCTTAAATATATATATATATATAATAAAAATTAACATAAAAGTCTTACAACTTTCAATCAATAGTTAAACAATGTTCACCACAGGGTACTCTAATGAATTTTTACTCAGTAATGGAAAAAAATAGACATCGTGTGTCGTTCATAACAATCTCAAAAAACATTAAGCAATTGAGTCCACTAAATTGACAATATTCCATCTTCAACAACAAATTAGCTTTTAATCTTCACCTACAATCAATAAAATAAAAAATGAATAAATACATGATTCAATATAAAAATATTACTAACAAATTTTCCATATTCTTAACTCTTTCACGCAACTCTTCATTTTCAGATGTACAAACCTTTGATTTTTTAGAATGAGGAATCTTGCCCGTACATCGCACACGTTCGTTTTTATCAGGTCCTTGTACTTGATAAAATATGTCATCCATCCAAGACATAGAACCTTGTGTGTCTTGGGTTGATTGAGAAGTTTCAGCCTCATTACTATGTTTTTTTAGTTTATCCTAAAAAATAAAGTAAAAATTATTAATGATTGAAAATACCAAATTGAAATTGACATTCGAAGCATGTAGTACTGCAATAAGATCCAATTAAAAACAATACAATCATCATACAATTGAAAGTAAAATTCAGCACTTTGTCAAACTTAATTTATACACATTTTATATATTGGTACCATTTAAATACTATCAAATCTTACAATCAATCTCGCAGCCTTTTCATTAACTATTGTTCCGTCTTTACGAGTGCGGGTATCAATGTAAATCTCTTTACGTCCAGGCAACACTCCTTTGCCCATTTTTATCTACAATCAAACAAATAAGTTAAATGCATTTCATTTTTAATTTAAATTAAAGCCATGAAAATAGAAATAGAAATAAACCTTCTCATCAATAAGCTTTGGGAGACTTTTTGAACCCATACAATGAACATCTTCAAACTTAGCACGATTTTGCCTATTAATTTTACTTATTTTCTGCAATTGATGTAAAATATTAGTCTAAATAATAAACTCTTTAATATATTACTCATAATATATATGACTTACTTGTCCTTTAACTGAAAACCAATGATGAACCAAACCACGATATTGATTTGGGTCAACCCTATCATCTAGTACAAGAGATGCAACTTAGATTTATAAACATTATTTAACATTATCAATATAACAACAATACATAAAAACAATATTACATGTTCTTAGATTTATAACAACAATTCATAACAACAATACATAACAACAATACATAAAAATATTACAGGTTCTTAGATTTATAAAAACAATACAAGTTTACGAACATTATCATTCTCAAAACATGAAGATAATCCTACATTACACAATTATTGAAGCTATTAGTACATACATTAGTTTAAGAAGAATTGGTAACGTATCAATACTTCATGCATACAAATTGGATATACTATGTTTAATCTAGTCTGTATTCGACATCATATTGTTAATGACATTCCTTTGTGAAAAAAAAGTTTATTTCTTAACTTGGAAGGCTTACACAGTTGAATTAGAAGCATAACTGAACCAATTAAGAGAAGAGAATTCACAACTGAAACAATATATATATATATATATATATATATATAGACATGGCTTCAGTGTCGGAAGTAGGAGGATCAGGAGGTTCGGATGGATCAGGAGGAGCAGGAATGGTGGCAATACGAGGAATATTCAAAACATCACGTGGAAAGAAAAAAGTTGCTAAAACACGTGTTGTTAATGACCCATCTCTCATGCCGATGCCGACCATTGGTACTAGTGCTGGAGCTATTCCTCTATATCCGGAGGTCCCAGTAGAGCCTTATACCATAGACGAAATAATGGAACCCAGATGTGTTGATTGTTACAACCGCATTGTCATCATTCCAGAAGGAGATGGGTATGTAAACTATGATTGATTAAATTAATTTTGATTGTTAAATATTTCATTATTGCATGTTACATTATTTTATTAATTAATTTTTATATTTAATTTACTTGAAAACTTTGAAGATATCTTCCTTTTAAATCATCTGCAAAGGCAATTGCTGAAGTCATCCAAGACAAATACAAAAAACCATGGTTGTCTTGGGGTGAGATAAAAGAGGATAAGACACGTCAATTTAGTGAAATTGATCAATTTTTACATTGTTTCAAAGTAAGTGATTACATTAATTTATTTAAGTACTAATTATATATACATTTGAATGCTTAATTGAATTATATTTTTAATATTTTTTAAATTTAAACAAAACAACAGACTAAATGTACTTGGAAAAGAGAGCATGATGTCGTAGTTTTGGCTTCATTTGACCATCGCTTTTCAGATCGTCTTTCATCTATGTTGGCTTACGCACGTAATAAAGGCGATGAAAAACAACATAATTGGATTGGTGAAAATGTTTAGACTGCTTTGTGGAGGAAGTGGAACACAGATGCTTACAAATAGAAAAGAGAAAAAACAAAGATTAATAGAGCATCTGAGAGGGGTACCAGTACTCATAAGGGAGGTTCCATGTCTGCTGGAGAAATTAAATATTATATGGTAATTAATTATTATGTATAATATATATCTATTAATTTATATTCACTTAATCATCATATTTCACCAACTTATAAACTTGACATTAATTTAATATTTTAGGAAAAGCAACTTGGAAGGGAGGTCACTCAGGCCGAGATACATCGCTATCTTCATGTTAATCCTGAAACAAATAAGTATACTGATGAATTATCAAAAATGATTCAGGTAATTATTATATATTAATTATTAACTATTTTTATTTTTTATTTTTTTTATTTTTAATATAGGAACAACTTCAACAAGTCATGAAAGAATGGGATGATCATCAAGCTACTCTTCCTCATGCTATGCGAGCTGGTCCAGTGCAGCTGAAATAATATGAGACCGCAAGTTTTATGAACATCAGTGGTGGCAAGTACAAAGGGCGTGTGCTGGGTGCTGGTAGTTTATCATCAACCTTTGTGAAAGGTCCAACCAGCTATATTCAGACTGAGACGTCTTCTTCTTATGCTAGACTGAGACGTCCGTCGATAGATAATCTTGACCAGTTAAAGGAGAAATGGGCAAGTGAGCAAGAAGAAAGGACACAACAGCTGATATAAGCTGCAATTGATAAATTGAATGAGGAATGGAAACAGAAGTTTCAAGAGCAGCAGCAGCAATTTCAACAACAACAGCAATTTCAACAACAACAATTTTCATTTCCTCCTGTGTTTCATCAGCAGTTTCAGCCTCGGCCTCAATACTTGCATCAACAACCACTTTTCCAGCAGCAACAAAATTACTCTCAATACTCCCAGCAGCAGCAACCGCCTCCAAATTTCCAACAACAACATCAGTATCCTTCGAACTCTGCCTTCCAGCAACAGCAGCAGCCAATGTTTCCGCAACAACAATATTTTCATAATTATCAGTATGCTCCGTCATCTTAACATCAACTTCCTCAACCTCAACCAGATCATCAAACGACATACTGACCAACTATGCCAACAACTGGGTTGATCAGACTAGATTTAAATCAACCTCAACCAGCTAGGGCTCCTCCTTCATCTAGTGGTGGTGCTATTGAAGATGAAATTCAATTTCAAACCATGATGTCTCCTCCAACACAAATTAATAATACTTTTGAGGGACTTCTTTCATCGGGTAACATTAATGCAGGAAATAATAATGGCTGGAGTGGAGCTGATCAGAGGAATTATTATGAGAATTGATGTCATTTGAAGAATTTCATAATTTATTTTTGGAATGTATGAACACATATATATTAATTATGTTGTCCTAGTTAATTATTGTGTGTTTAATTTTGGGTTTGTAAGACATTATTTGTTAATTTTGGAATGCATGTTTTATTTGATTTTGTGGTAATTACATTAATTACTATTAATATTATATTTTTATATATAATATTTATTTTAATTTTAATATTTAATTTTATTTAAATTTTAATTTATTTGTAATTTAAATTAATCGTTAATTATAATTATTATTTAAATATTTTATTTTAAATTTATTTTAAATTTTTAATTATATTAAGATTAGTTTATTATATATTAAATTTAATTTATAATGATATTATATTTTAAATTTAATTTAAATTTTAATTTAATTATAATTTAAATTTAAATTTAAATTTTTAAATTTATATTTATATTTATATTTATATTAATTTATTATATATAATATTTTAATACAATATTAATTTTGAATTTAAAAATTAATTTTTTTAAAAACGTAATATTTTGTGGCGACCTACGCCCTCGCAAAATATATATTTTTTAATCAGCATGGTACTTTGTGGCGGCCAAAGCCCTCACAAAAGAGGGAGTTTGTAGCGGCCTGAGCCCTCACAAAGGCTTAATTTTAAAAAATCGTCACAAAGGCAGATTTTTGTGGCTGCAAATTCTCTCACAAAGGCAGCATTTTGCGGCTGCAAAGGCCCTCACAAATGCCAACGTATTTTTCAAACTTTGTGGGTGCAGAAGCCCTCACAAAACTTTGTGACCAACTTATTTGTGGCTACCTAAAGCCCTCACAAAATCCTTCTTTGTGGCTGCTATTTGCCCTTTGTGAGGGCTTTTGGCCCTCACAAAATCCTTCTTTTCTTGTAATGCTATTACAGAGTTTTTTTGAAAAAACGTTGTAAAACATGTATAAGAATGCACCTATTACAACACTTTTCTAGAAAAATCGGTGTAAAACGTGCATAAGAATGCACCTATTACAGCGCTTTTTCGAAAAACCGCTGTAAAACTAACACAACAACAACACAGAGTCCTTCCGTTATTATAACAACTAGCATATTACAAAATTTAGCACTTGAGTAGCAAATTTTAAAACACTATCATCGAGTCCTTTCAATATTATAAAAACTAGTAGATTACAAAATTCAGCACTTGAGTAGCAAATTATAAAACACTATTATTGAGTCCTTCCAATATTATAACAACTAGCAAATTACAAAATTCAGCACTTGAGTAACAAATTATAAAACAATAACATTGAGTCCTTCCAATATTATAACAACTAGTAGATGGTGAAATTCAGCACTTGAATAATAAATTATAAAACAGCAAACTAATCACTTGAGTTACTATGAATCTTTAATATAAGTCACTCTACGAAATACTATCAATTGTCTTCCAAAACAAACAACACTATATAAAATTAATTCACTATACTAAAAAACGTAAGTCACTATATAGAATCAATTAAAGCTCAAAAACATACAATCACTCTTGAAGCCATTTCATTGACAATTGATCCATCTTTACGAAAGGTGGTCACACGGCCAAGTTACATTGTTGTCGTGGTTGTGGTGCGATAACGGTGGTCGTGAGTCAGAATTAGGCTGCAATTTCATGGGAAGGAAAAACCAACAAGAACAAATTCTAAAAAGTTCAATTAGGTTGCAATTTCATGGGAAAAATCTTCAAACTTAAAAACAACAAGCTAAGAAATTTATCAGTTCATTTACTACCCATGAAGAATACTAACAAAACACATCAAAACGAATCAAAAGGGTCACCAAATCATGACTCAAAAGTTCCAACAAGAAAAAGCATCTCAAGAACCTCAATTCAATTTCAACAGAATTAAAAAATTTTCGATGATGTTACCAAGAATAATAGCTATAACAATCCAAGAACAAGTGTTACCAAGAATAACAAAGAATTGAATTCTATTTCAACAAATTATGCTTGTGGTGGATGATGTGGACTAAATTTTGTTTCAACAAATAATTGAATTATGTTTCAACAAATTCTAGAATAAATCCTAACTCTCAATCAAACTCGCTAAAATTTGAAATTAATCCCTAAAATGAACCCTAACTCTAAATCAAATACGCGAAAATTCAAAATAACCCAAAAAATGCGTATAACTAAGCAAATATTTCAAATATATATTTTATATGAAGTTTAAACTAACATGAAAAAAAAACATAAATCTAAATTTACCGGTGATGCGAGAATGGTGGTTACACGGTCAGGTCACACTGTCGTTGTGGATGTGGTGCGATAATGGTGGTCTCAAGTCAGAATGTATGTTGAGGTGAAGGCGATGAAGGCAAGAGGGAAAATGTGAGAAAGTGATAGATTATGGTTCGAGATTGAACGAAGGCGAGAAGGCAACTGATTGGGGTTTGAGATTGATTGATGATGAGAAGGAGAAAGCAACAGATTGGGGCTCGAGATTGAGAGTTCAGGGATTTAGCGTTTTGACAAACTGGTTTTAGGTGAAAGATGAGAAGGGGTTTAACATGTTCTAGGTAGAGGGGAGAGAAGAAAATCAATGTTTTGGTTCAGTACTAATTTACTTTTTGGCTCCATTTAAATTTTGAATGATTTTACAGCTTGTATAGTAAGCACTCTAATAGGTCCTTTAATTATGTGAAAGTATAAGCCTTTTACAGCGCTTGTATAAAAAGTGCTCTAATATGTCATTTAATTATGTGAAAGCGCAAGTCTATTATAGCGCTTGTACAAAAAGCGCTTTAAAAGTTATGTAACATAAGGTGGAAGTGCTATATTTTGCAACGTTTGTGTTTATATTGCTCCAAAAACGTTGTAAAACATTATGTGAGGGCGCTTCAGTTTACAGCGCTTTTGAAAAAACGTTGTAAAAGCCTTGTAAACATTATGTGCAAGTGTTATGTGACCCTATATGATCCTACAACAACGTTTTTCCACAACGCTTGTAAAAAAATGTTGTTGTATCGTCTGTTATTTTTAAAATATTATACAGCAGCGCTTGTATTTAATAAGTGCTATAAAATGTGCGCTATAAATTGTCATTTTTGGCGTAGTGAACCTAATACCAAGCACCTAGAATTTGGCATTATAATCCATACATCTCAAAAATATAGAGACAAGTAAGAAAATGTAAAAAACAAGAATCAAATTTAGACAATTGAACTACATATAGAAGTATAGTTTACAATTGTTTGAAACTAATTCATAAGATACAATGGATTAACCAAGTCTGTGAATTTAACTTTTACATACACTTTGAACATGTCATGCCCTAATACATTGTGACTAATAATTAAAACTAAATTACTCCTCCAACATCAAGCTGCTCCAAAACTACCCTTAGCTGCTAAATTTCCGAATGAATGGGATGATAAATAAATCTCAGTGAGTTCAAAAAATAAGGGGAAAGGCAGTAAAAATATCTTTCACAAAGAGGCTTAGAAAACATGAAATGATATGCTCTTTATGCAATAAAACACATTTATAAAATTGTGTCAACTGACACCTGGTTCTGATTTATAAATCTTTGAAATATATGACTGTAACTTTTCCTTAGAGTATGAAAAAGTTGTTGAATTGTTTTAATGTGGGTCACCAAAACAATTGAACCTGAATGGTAAAGTTGGTTTGCCCATAGTCCAAACCAACGTTCCAATTGTTCTTCCTTTACCTATTGTTTCATGCCAAACCAATCAAATATCCCACCATAACTTGAGCGATGAATGCCATGAATTTATATGAATAAGATGCATAATGAAATGTACTTTAATGGCAACATCAAATCAAAGTACTAATATACAAAATGAAAAAAATAAATTTTTATTTTTAAAATTTTTTTGGAGGTGAATAAATTACTTTTACCTCTATCCTAAAAAATAAGATCGTTTAGACAATTTTTTTTATTTCTTTTTATAAAATATATTTTGAATTTTCAACTACATTAATTATTTCTTTATTAAAATAACTCTAATTAATTTATATCTTTTAAGACAACTAACGGTATATACTATAATAAAAACAATTATCTCCCCTAAATGATAAAATAATACAAATTATTCATAAATTTATTACTATTATCAACTTTTTTAATTCTTACAATTTAATTAAATAAATCATGTATTTAAAGACAAAAATTGTACTAACAACGATAATATTAATGATATTTTTACAACTAACCATATAAGATTTGAACCATATTCCACAAAATTATAATATCACAAATACTTAAAAAGAAAAATTGAAAATACACGTAATTAACATTTATGTTTTCTTTATAGTTTGCATTGTTTGCAGGAATAGTCGTTGCTATTAAATATTTGCTGACTACGATAACAAAAATGACATGTGTTCTACTATGTCACTTATTTAATCCATGTGGTCATCTATTTTTACAGAAAGATATCCTATCTGGGTTGGATTATTTTTAATTAGTATAATAATTAATAAAATTTCAACTATTGAACTAACTAAATCATTTAATAAAAAGAACTAACAAATTAAAACCCTAGCTCTTCCTCTAAAACAGTTACAAACCGCCACCCTCTCTTCCTTTTCTGCATCCTTCTCCATCCATTTTCTTCTATGCCCTTCTTTGAACTTTTATCTCATACAATGATGACAAATTTTTTTTATATCCAAAAACCTATTTTCTGACTTATCAGACGTAACTAGAGAAAATGAGATAATGTGATCTTCTTTTTTCTCTATTTATTTTGATTTGTCTGATGGGACTTTTTCTAAAAATAGAATTTGAGATATAATTTTTCAAAGATAGATCCTGAATAAAATTGTAGGTGCTCCAACTTGTCTTCGTTATTACTTTTAGATTTCCATCCAATCTAGAAGATTCAAACAAAATGGAGTACAAGCACTTTAATTCGCTAAAGCAAAACATGTCAAGGAAGAGTTGGAAATAATGGATGTCGAGTTGGAAGCAATAGATCTTTCCAGTAACGAATTAGTGTCGAAGATGCCAAAATAATGTCCTTAAAATGTTTCTGAATAAGCAAAAGTGTATGAAAATAATTGTTGTTGATTATTAAGTTTCTAAAAACAGTTTCAAAATAAATTTAGGTCATATATTATTGGGTTGAGTCGCGAACTAGGTCACTCTCTTTAAGATGTTTCGTGGCTTTTCCCAAATTATGCAATGCAGACTATCAACCACGAAGTCCCCAAGGATAAAACAGCTCATATAAACTGTATCGGAGTTCTACTGCACTGTAGAAAACGGTTCTAGAATTGCACCATCAATATGACAATTAATAATTGTCACTCGTTATATTATACTAATGAGTACTCGAAAGAAAGAAAAGAAGATGAAATAGAAAGGGAGGAGTGAGAAAAGTCTTGGATTTTCGGAGAATATTTTACCGAAATTTTCTAGGTTTTGACCGGGCAAAAACCTGATGCGCGAATCCACAAAAAATTGAAATGCGAAAAAATCTAGGTTTTGATTAGGCAAATTGATTTGTGAATTTATAGGGAAGGAATTGACCAAATGATATTTTGAATGTTGACTCAGTGGAGTGTACAACGTATCAATGAGAGAAAAACGCATGTATTTATTAAAAATAATTTTTTTAATTTTTTTCACAATCTAAAAAATAATACACCACTTACCCCAAGTTCAGAACGAACCGAAGCCCAATCAGGTAGTGTCGGCCGCATGCGCATATGTGGTGGTCTATTTACGTGCATTCTTACCCTTCACAAAATTAGGGGATCCCTTGAGCACACCCCAATTGTCATAGCTCCACGTTGTAAATACTAATAGTGTGTGTCATCTCTCCTATGTAAGACTTCCTTATTTTTTCAATTCAAACCAACTAGCTTTCATTATTATCATCATCATTTCCAACAATCATTTATTATTATCATCATCATTTCCAACAATTACCACGAGGCCATCAACAAGAAAGTTGTGTTGGATGATTCTTGGAACAATCCAACCTTAGTTGATTATTTTTTCTTGTAATTTCCTATAAGCTTTGCAACAAGTAGATGAACTTATGGTCTGAATCAAATCTTGAAAATTCGAAGGTAAGTCAAGGAATGATCCTCTAATCATGAAGATACAAAAAGCATGACAATAATCATATGTCTCTCACAAAAGTCAACTATCATTCAAGACTTTTGTTGATTTTCTAATTCAAAGATCAAAGAAGAATCTAAACGAAGCATATGATAAAATAAATGCTTTAGTAAAACAAGTAAATGATATTTTTAAGATCCCAACATTTTTTTTATATATATTATATATATGTGTCTTTCTTAATAATTTTTTTGATTTATTATTTAATTAATAATTTTTACTATGTTTAAGAAATTTAATCAAATCATAACCTCCTCTATTTTTAAAATTATAAGGATAAAATTATTACTAGGTTTAATTTTTACTATGTTTAAGGATAAAATTATAAACTTAAATTATTTAATAAAATTAGAATTTATAAAAATTATATGGTACGTTATATTTAGTAAAAACAATTGTCTTGGTTCATCCTCTCGCCATCTCACACTCCATGACAAAGAATTTTATGACTGTTTATTGTGATGTCTTGGTTTAATGGTATTTTCGATCATCTTGTGTCTACCACGGTTAAGGTAAGAATGTCTCTACCACGGTTAAGGTAAGAATGTCTCTACCACGGTTAAGGTGAGAAAGAACGAACCTCCCTCTCTTTTTAATACATGTCAATCTATCTCTCTCTCCTTAATGTCTTATTTTCAAATTGGATTTTTGTGTTTGAATACCATTAAGAATGAACAATAAAATAATCCCTCCTTTCTCTATGTTTCACACCTCTCCTCCCTGGAAATGGATTCTCTAACTTTAGTGGTTGATAACTTTGGTAACTTTAGTGTATTTAGAGAATAAATTAGTAATTAAATTAAATAAATAAAAATTATTTAGATGAGAGATAATGATGGGTTATGAGAGAGATAGGAACAAAGTTACCAAAGGTAGAGGATTGAAAGGTAGACAATCTCAACCTCTCCTCCCTCTCTCCCCTAGACCAAGACTTTAATTTTCTCTGAATACTAGACAAAAATATTATTGACTATCAATATTTTTGTTTGATGCTAATTAACCACATAAAAATATAATCCTTCTTCCTCTTATATGTGTCACACCCCCTTCCACTCTCTTAATAATGAGATGGTTTTATTTTTCTTGTACAAAAAAATCTAGCTAGACAGTATTTTAGATTTATTGTTTATCATACCAAAAATAAAAATGTTAGTCTACATATTAGTGTCATATATTTTTTTTATTAAATATAAAACGAATTCATAAATTGGCATTCTTCCAATGTCCCCTTCCCTAGAATTTTTTTTTTGTTTGTCTTTTTTAAAGCATACGAGGTATTATCAAATTATCAATCAAATATTTATATAAATATATATTGTAACATAAGAAAACAAGAGACATGGGTATAAAAAAACAAAAAATCAAAAGATTTATTAATTGTTTTTTTTTTCGTTTATGCAAATTGTTGTATTTTTAAAATTGTAATGTTGTTGTGTTTTAAATTTTGGTTGTTGTCTTAAAATTTGTTGTTGGTTGCTGTTTTTTTTTATTTTTTTAGATTATTGTAATTCTTGTCTTTTCAAATAAAAGTCTGTTGTTGTTTTCTGTTTTTTATTAAAAGTCAATGCCTCACGTATCAATACATTTTTAATCTTTTTTATTATCTGTCTCAGTTTATTATTACTTTACACATAGTGTGTTTACACGGTTTTAAATACTTTTCATTAGCAGCTCTATTGGGTAAACGATAATTAACATCCACTAATGCATAAGCATTTCCTTGAAATACATTTGTCTCTCTAAATGAACATTCCCATTTTGGGGATCATTTACCATATTCAAACCAGAATTATCATGAGAAAAATGACTTAAATTTAACATGGTTATCATTAAAAATTTCACACGTTCTGTTCTTTCTGTCAAATAATGTTTTTCAAGGTCGCTAATCTTTTGTCATACAATTCATCCAATTCTTGAAGCATAAGTTTCCAATATTCCTCAACTAGCAAGTCATTTTGTCTTTGAATACACATAGACTTTAGATTAACTTCGAAAAGGCAATACTGCATCATGACTAACCACCAATATGTAAGGTGATGTGCCTGTTGAATCCTTTTGAGAATTTCTATAAGCCAATAAAATTTGATTAATAGTATTATGCCAATTTCTAGACTTTTTATTGATATATTTCTTAATCAAACTTATGATGATTTTGTTCATGGCCTCAACCTACAATTGCTTGTGCACAATAAGGAGTAGAAGTTAAGATTTTTTTATCTTCCTTAATTCAGTATATGCAACCATTTTCCTACCTACAAAGATTGATCCTTGGTCAGTGGTAATTGTTTAGAGGATTGACTTTCCTTGGAGCATTGGCCAGGGGATCAAAAGGATCTTTAAAATGCATTCATCAGATGTAGACAGCTCAAGGTAGAAGTTGGAATTGGAAAAAACATCAGAGAGAACGGGGTTGGAATTGTGGACTGTTTAAAAAAAGTTTCTTTCAAAATAGAAACCTATGTAAGACAAAGCAATAGAAACTAAAGAGACAGAGAAGAGAGACGCAAAACCGATTTTTTCTAGTTTACCACCAATCATTTTTTCATATAGCCACTAAACTCTTAATAGTCAGACTAGCGTTGTTCAAGTTTCTCAATATTCTAGCTAAGTATAATCAAGATGTTGAGGACAACAACCGCTACTAGGCTAGGTTACAAGAAAGTTTTAAGCATTTGTTTGGTTAACTCTAAAAAGACAATGTTACAAAGCATGCTCTCAAAATATAAGTAAATTTTCAGCATTAAAGTGTTAGTGCAAGGTTTCTCAGGTTGTTGTTTATTTTTGTAATTGGTTTTCTTGTACTCTATGCAGTGAAGATCATTCGTCTTTAAATAGAAAAACTCCAAACTAATTAGGGTTTCTAACCGTGGATCTGATTGCATGAAATCCATAGGTAAAATGAATTGTATCAATCTTTCAAGATCTTGAATCAACAATAAAACTTATCTATAGATGTTTTCATAACTGATTCAACGTATCTTGATTTAAAACAACAAGATTAATAGATGATAAAATTTTCAGAGGATGTTATTGCATTTATTCCCTTAGAGAATCATTCCAAGTTTGATGCGTAGAGCATGTAGAGCAATTGACTTCATCAAAGTTCAGGGCTTAGAAGATTGACTTGAGATTGTTAACTTTTAACAGAGTATTAACATGAAGTGTTGACCAAACAATCAACTGGGTTGCCATAAAAGTTATAGTGAACTTGAGTAGTTCAATTCATTAGAGGCATGTTGAGCGCGCGTTGATTAGACTCACATTTCATTTTTGATGATATATTAATTCTCTTTCTTTTGTCATCGGAGAATGCAGTGCCAAGCCTGTAAACTATTATAAGACTCTCCACAAGTGGAAAAATGTGTGAGGTATGAGAGTTATCTTTGGTTGAGGTAAGTTGGAAATTCAGTGTTTAGAGGATATGAGTTTCTTTTGTAGTGAGAGATTTCTCTGTACAAGTAGTTACTTTTTGTTTCTTCCTCGAAGTGAGGAATGCTTCATCCTCATTTGTGTTTTCTTTTTCTTCAACCACTGTAGTAACAACCCTAGCTTGCCTCTTACTCTTCTTCTCATATTCCATTACAGCTCTAGGAAAAGGAAAGTAGATTGGAGGTAGTTTGTGGTTGTTCTGATGCATCCTGATATAAGCTTGGATCATATGAACCTCCAAATAAGAGAGGATTGTCTTGGGACCCACTTGACCACCCAATGATTCTCTGAATTTCTATTCTTGGCTTGATGTTGTTGATGACTTTTCATCATATGCATATTTTTCATTATTTTTAGTCTTATTTATCTTTAACCAGTAGTTAATTTAAGGAGTTATTTGATATATTTTGTTGATTTTAGTTCTTTAATTTAATGAAATGTTTATGCTCTTATTTCCTTAATTAAGTAGAGATTTTTCGTAGTTTTTCGTTTCTTTATTTTAGTGTAGTGCTGAATTTTTGTGAGAAATCAATATGACCTATGTGGAGTACTTCAACCATATTTGGAGTTGCAGATGTCCAATTGGAGTCAAATCAATGGCAAATGAAAGAAAATATCCATAGCTACAACTATCATGATGACACTGGAACCAAATTCAAAATCAAAGGAGGAGAATTATGCAGTTTACGTCAGACAATAGATGTTGTGGCTTGAAGCGCAAAAACCTACGCCTAGCACGCATTTCGGCCTTCCTGGCTTTGTCCACTTGCGCTTGAAGCGCAAATTTCGCGCCTGGGGCACGCGGCACGCGACTGAATGTATAAAAATGTGGTTTGGAGACTTGTGCCCTAGCAGAGAAACTCAAAGACAATTGTTTCTACCACCATTGGAGCAGTTTTATAAAGAATTATTCATGAATCTTTCTTATAATTCTTCTCTAATCTCAATATTTTTTATCTTTGCCATGAGTAACTAAACCCTATTTGTTAGGGATGAGTGTAATAAGATGAAACCCTTACTTTTCTAATTTGATTTCTAGAGATATGGTGAGTTTATTTATTTATTTTTGTCATCTATATGGTTAATGCTTTTAATGCTTGATCAATTCAGCCATCCAAAAAAATCACTCAGCCTCAATAAAGAATCAGGAGACCCAACTGGGTCAACTTGCTCAACTAATAGCACAAAGATCACCCATAAATTTGCCTTGTGACATAGTTTTGAATCCATGAAATAATGTCAATGTTGTGACAACAAGGAGTGGCAAGGTAAGTGAACCAGTACCAGCTAAAGCCAAAAAGAGTGGGAGAACTTCAAATTCAACCCACTTGGAGGAAATGATCACCATGACATCAGTTGAGGAGCACATCGCTCTTGAAAAGGAGGAAGTACCTATGGTTCAGAAAAATGAGGCATTGTCAAAGCCTGAAATTCAACTTTCATTCCCTCAAAGACTAAGAAAGGATGTCACTGAAAAGTAATTTGGTAGGTTTCTTGACGTTTTTAAAAAATTACAAATTAACATTCATTTTGCAAAAGCACTAGAGCAGATGTCGGTTTACGTTAAGTTCATGAAGGAGATTATGTTAAAGAAAAGAAAAATTGGTAGTGAAACAGTGATACTTATCGAAGAGTGCAATGCTATTTTATAGAGGAAGTTGTCACCTAAGCTCAAGGATCTTTGAAGCTTCTCTATTCCTTACACTATTGGGGATAAAACTTTTGAGAAAGTCATGTGTGATTCTTTTGAGAGGTAATTTGTATTTTTGCAATCTTATTTTATTTATTTGAATTTGTTTCTTTTTAATTTTGTGTAAACGTGCACTATGATGAAGAATATTTAACAACTTGAAGCTAGTCTTAAACTATTTGTTTCATATTTTGAAATTTAAACTCTACTTCTTTGCTCATATCATTGCTCAACTCAATAAGTTTCACTAATGCATACATTGTTGATTACTCCTTGGTTGTCAAAGTCTCACTTGTCATTTTTTTTTTAAAAAAATATCTAAATAAATTGTGTAGTGGCATGTTTGGCATCATTTAGATAGTTCATACTCTCTTATTATCCTAGCTGTGAGTTTTTGGGCCTAAACACTTTAACTCTTTGTTGTGAGATTATCCAAACATGTGTTATCTCTTAAGAACCTACATTAATTCTGACTTGCATCACTTACAATTCATGCATACATTGAGGCAACTTTGTTTGTTTGTTTGAGCCTTTCTAACTATCCTATGCAAATTTTATCCTTCACTAGCCCCATTGAGCTTTGCCCTTTTATTTTGGTTACTAGCCACATTACAAGTCAAAGACCTGACTTTAATAAAATCACTTGACTTTAATTAAATCACCTTACTTGGAGTTAGGTATAAAAAAAATAAAAATTATTGCCTTGGAATGGTTCTAAGTTTGGGGTTGCTGATGGGATAACAACCTTCTAAGTTTGGGGTGGTGGTTCTCACAAAAAGAAAGAAAAAAAAATAGTTTTAGTAGATTGATAAATAACATCTTAGTTTTTTTGTCGATGGTTGAGAATATCCACCGTAAAACATGAAGAAAAAAAAAAAGAATAAAAGGGGGAGAATAATTTGAAAATGTATGCCTAACTCCAAGTTGTAAAGCCTACTATCTAAAAATGTCATACCCTTACCTAAGTTGTATTGCAACTTGAAAGTCCTCCAAAAGTGTACGTGTTTGTTGCATTGTGATTGTTAACTATAACTTTTTCAAGTCTATGGTAGCGTGATGCATGGTCTAGGATTTGAGTGATAAATTCATGACCCTTGTTCAATACTTGAGAGAAATTTTGATGATATTGTCTGAAGAGAGAGTTGAGGTTGATGAATGAATGCTAAAGTGTACAAATTGTTTTTCTTTTTTGTAAGCAACCATTGTGCATGATGAATATTTGGTAGTAGCTAGAACTTTGAGAATTGAATTTAATTTGATTTGAGAATTAAGTTTAAGTTTGTTATTAACTGTACCAAATCCGAAATTTATTGTTGCTTGCGGACAAGCAACATATTAAGTTTGGGGTTGTGATGAGTTTTCATGATATGCATATTTTTCATTGTTTTTAGTTTTATTTATCTTTAATTATTAGTTAATTTAAGAAGTAATTTGAATGCAATAGAGGTCAGACAACATATGTTGTGTGAATGAAGCGCAAAAACCTGCACCTGGGGCGCATTTCGGCCTTTCTGACTCTGTCCACTTGCACCTGAAGCACAAATTCCGCACCTGAGGCATGTGGCACGCGATTGAATGTATAAAAATGCGTTTTTTTCTTCACTTTCTAGAGATCTTTGTGACTGTTGGGAAGTTTGGAGACTTGTGTCGTAGTAGATAAACTCAAAGACGACCGTTTCTAACACCATTGGAGCAGTTTTATCAAGAATCATTCATGAATCTTTCTTGTAATTCTTCTCTAATCTATATCTTTTTGTATGTTTGTCATGAGTAACCAAACCCTATTTGTTAGGGATGAGTCTAAAAACATGAAACCCTTATTTTTCTAGTTTGATTTCTATTTATATGAATGAGTTTATTGAATTATTTTTCTAATCTATGTGCTTCATGCTTTTGTTGTTTGATCACCTTTAAAATGTTCCACGATTCGTATTTTGAAACAGGATTCGACTTTACAAATGCTTGAGAAGAGAAATTAGTAATATTGTAGTATAGGGATAGATGCAGGTCATGAAACCAATTAAATTAGTTGCAAGGGCATTAGTTTAACAAGCGAACTCATGTACGATAAGGATTAATTCTAATCTAAATTCACTAAGGAATTAGGGGTTACTTTGAAATTAAAGGTTCTGTCACTAAGACATAAGGGCCAGAATAATAAAGAGAATTTAGTAATAGTTTAATAAAAGAATTCAGTAAATAGGATCAAATTAGACACCAAGGTTGGATTTGAAGTGAAACTCACCCCTAACATTTTTTTTATAATAAAGAATCAATTTTATTGATGTAGTTAATTTCAATTATTATTTCAATCAAATTAGAAACTTTTTGTTCAACTTTAGTAATTCAATACAACTCAATAGTAAAACGCAATTCTTGAGTCTGACACTTGGTAATACCATTTCATTATTACTTACAACGTTTCCGTACACTTGCTGAAACAGTATTAGTTGTCCTTGGAAACAATAATCCTAATCTTGATGGTGTTGTTGATATTAAACATAAGGGTAGAGGAAAATTCAATATGGTCATCCTTTATTGGCTCTTTAACTTCCTCCAAAGCCCTAACGAGTGGAGTCCTCATCAGCACAACAATAATCAGCCTGGAGTAAGGGATGGTATTAATATTCCCAAGTTGGGAGTTGATTACACATGACCACATATGTTCCAAAACAATATTAGGGTGGTTGGTCTCTATCTTCTAAAAGATATTCCACATCATTCCCTTATGGTATTTTCTCACACGGTCAACAAAACCACCTTTGGGCATTAGACGCCCAATCCGAATCTTGAAAAGAACATGTATCTAGGATGCAAATGAACATATTTAGTGTTGACTTCGAAAAGGTGTTTTGTTTTTTCATATTTTCAACATAGGACAAATTATTTTGCCATGACCTTTCTTCAAGCAATAGGAACAAACAAATTCAGATATGTTAAGTTTAGGTGTTTCCTCGGGTTCTTTATAATCAATACATCTTCTATTGTTTCTGCTAATGTCATAGATCATAGATACTTGTTTGCTTATGTCTATGTCATTTGCAAGAAACTCTTCAAAAGCCTTTTCATACTTAACACAACATTATAAAACCATTTCATGTGACTGTTTTGGAATATCATCCTTCAAACCCGAATTTTCCCTTTTTATAGTTTCAAATTGATTTTCAACGGTGTTGCACTTATGTATTAAGATAGGATAAGCTTTTCTAAGTTTTTTTAGTTTTGAGGAAATAATTTGATTTTTATTTAAAAACTCATTTATCATGATTATAAATTCATTATGAGAAAGGTATATTATCTGTCAGAGTCAAAATGATTGTATCTCATATGAACCATGTTTGCTTGTTATTCATCTCTATCAAAGGATTCATCAGAATCATCCTAGGTAGCCATCATAATTTTCTTCTTTCCTCTGATTATTTACTCTTAGAACTTCCTTTTTCAAGCTTAGGGCATTTTAATTTGAAGTGTCATGGTTCACACATGTCATTAACAATCTGAATGCTCTAGGGAGAGTAATTGACAATGAGCAACAAATAAACAAAGTGACGAGATGCTTGACAAGAGAATGGCAACCTAAGGTCACTGCAGTATCTGAATCAAAGGATCTTGGAAGCATGACCATTGCCACCCTTTTTGAAAAACTAAGAGAACATGAAATGGAGTTGCACATGTTGAATGAGGCTGAGCAAACAGATCGGAAAAGAAAGGGACTATCTCTAAAGGTTCAAGCTCATAAAACAAAATCTGAATCAGAAACATGTACTGATGATTCCGATAGTGAAACTGATGAAGAACCTGAAATCGGAATGCTGGTCAGAAAGTTCAAGAAGTTTCTGAAAAAGAAAGGAAACCAATCAAAGAAACCATCCAGTTCAAGGACAAAAAGCTTCAGCAAGAATGAAACAAATGATAGCAAAGTGATTACTTGCTATGAATGTGGGAAAACAGGCCACATAAAATCTGAATGTTTCCAACTGCAAAATAGAAACAAGTTTGTGAAAGCTAAAGGCAAGGATCAACAACCTTCAAAAACTAAAAGAGCCTACATAGCTTGGAATGACAATGATGAAGAATCTTCTGCATCTTCAGAAGAAGAAGAAGCAAACTTGTGTCTAATGGCCAAAACTCACTCAGATTCAGATTCAGATAGTGAAGTAAGTACTACCTCTAATGAGATAATGCGCAGAAATACAAACGGTTCATAGGACAAAGTAGGGTTCGCAATGAGAAGAGTACGTAATAATGTTCGTAGGGATAGTAACAAATATGAAGATGATTTGCAATGGAGACAGTTAACAATATGGTTCATAGGGACGGTAGGGTTCGCAATGAGAAGGACACTGAAGCGTAGTGAAGTTAATGTAATAAAGAGGAAACTGAAACGATTTACTGTTATATATAAAATCCTATTACAACGTTTTTTTAAAGAGCGCTGTAAAAGACCTCCTTAAAAGCCTATTACAGCGCTTTTTTAAAGAGCGCTGTAAAAGACCTTATTAGTTTATTTTTTAAAAACCTATTACAGCGTTTTTTTTAAAGAGCGCTGTAAAAGACTTCCTTATTTTATTTTTTAAAAGTCTATTACAGCGCTTTTTTAAAGAGCGTTGTAAAAGACCTCCTTATTTTACTTTTAAAAGCCTATTACAACGCTTTTTTAAAGAGTGTTGTAAAAGAACTCCTTATTTTATTTTTTAAAAGTCTATTACAACGTTTTTTTAAAAGAGCACTGTAAAAGACCTCTTTATTTTATTTTTTAAAAGCCTATTACAACGCTTTTTTAAATAGCGCTGTAAAAGACCTCCTTATTTTATTTTTTAAAAGCCTATTACAGCGCTTTTTTAAATAGCGCTGTAAAAGACTTCCTTATTTTATTTTTTAAAAGCCTATTACAGTGTTTTTTTTAAAGAGCACTGTAAAAGACCTCCTTATTTTATTTTTTAAAAACCTATTACAGCGTTTTTTTAAAGAGTGCTGTAAAAGACCTCTTTATTTTATTTTTTTAAAGTCTATTACAACATTTTTTTACAGGCTTTTTAAAGCGCTTGTCCAAAAGTGCTGTAAAAGACCTCCTTATTTTTTTATTAAAAGCCTTTTACAACGCTTATCCAAAAAACGCTCTAATATGTTCTTTAATTATGTGAAAGCGCAAGTCTTTTACATCGCTTTTTTTACAGCGTTTATCAAAAAAGCGGTGTTGTATCCTCCGTTATTTTTAAAATATCATACAACAACACTTGTATTTAATAAGTACTATAAAAGACGCACTATAAAATGTCATTTTCGGTATAGTGCCTATAGAGCAAAGCCCTTTGAGGGAATTTTTTTTAGTACCTTTTATTTGAAAAAAGAAATACGTATATATCCTCTTTTGAAAACTATATACGTAAATGTCCTCTTCTTTTCTTAGTTACAAGTCGCCATTTGGAATGGCGACTTTCTTAAGGAAGCCCAAGTTCCAAATGGCGACTTCCCACATAATTTTTTTTTTAAAAAAAATTCAATTTTTTTTTAATTTTTAATAGATAACATATATATTACATATATAATTAATTAATATAAAAATAAATAAATATAAATTTTAAATTAAAAAAATGTTTTTAGTAAACTCAAGTTATAAATGAGAATTTTTCAATTTTTTTTTTAAAAAAATTAATTCAATTTTGAATGAAATAACTAAAGTAATATATATATATATATATATATAATTAATATAATCCATAAAAATAGATAAATTAAAATTTTAAATTATGATAAATTTTAGGAAATTTAAGTTCGAAATGTCGATTTCCAAAGATATTTTTAAAAAAAAAAATTATTTCAATTTTTATTCAAATAACAAAATTAATATATATATATATATAATTAATATAATTCATAAAAATAGATAAATATAAATTTTAAATTACAATAAAATTTTAGTAAGCCCAAGTTTGAAATGCCGATTTTCCAAAGGTTTTTTTAAAAAAACATTTATTTCAATTTTTATTGAAATAAAAAAATAATATATGTATATATATATATAATTAAAATTAATATAATTCATAAAAATACATAAATAACAAATTTAAATTACGATAAAACTACATAAATAGAAATTAGGATATTTAACTAGAGCTGGCTGTAACATTTGGACAATGTTTTAAAGTATGGCCAGTTAATCGACATAATCCACATTTTCTCGATACTTTTTCTTTAACATCCATTTTAGTTTTAATACAAGTACTATTTGGACGACCCTTTTTAATTATCCACATTTGAGGATTGTGATACAATATTTCACCTTCATATGTGGGTCAATATCATTCATTAGGTATAGGTGGAAACTCTTCTTTGTAGATGTTAAATACATTAATAACCTTGTACACGTCAGATATAAGCACTAAATAGTTTTGACGAGCATAAGAACATGCAGCTATGACATGTGAACAAGGAACATGTATAGCCTAAAATTTTCCATAATCACACCATTTTCTTTGAAGGTTGACTTCAAAATGACCAATTGGTCGCACCTCTCTTGGGTTTACTGTTTCATGCACCATGAAAGAATAATGATTTCGGTCGAATTGCATGACATGGTGAATATTAGATTTACCAACTTCACATTTAATCTTGTCCATGCAATTGTCTATGTATACTCGACTAGAAACTAATGATGCTTGATGTTGTTGTCCCCTTTCTGCATATAAAACTCTCAATCTATAGTATGTTGATTGTACCAAAGCAGTGATTGGGATATTGCATGTACCGTTGAGCATTGCGTTGATGGACTCGGAAACGTTTGTTGTCATGTGTCCCAATCGTCGACCTTAAGAATTAGCCATAGTCCATTGTTTTGGGGGGGATATTATCGATCCATCTTAAAGTCTCTGGATTTTCCATCTTGATTTCGTTGCGGTAATACTTGAATGATGGCTCATTTAATGCATATCCTATAAGAAATGATGTAAAAATTATCATATATGATAAAGTGATAAATGGAAAATATACTAAGAAGAATTAGATCATTACCCATGTAAACAAGTTTTCTTTGAAGTCCCTTGTCCTTGAACTCTCTCATGAAATTTTGTGCAATGTGTCGGATGTAGTACACATGCGTTGACGGAGGATCATGTCAACCATTATTTGGATTATTATAAGCACTCTTAATGGATTCGTGTCTATCTAAAATCAAACAAATGTCGACTTGAGGTGTTACATACCTTCTTAGATTTTTCAAAAAAAAGCTCCAAGCACCCCCTGTCTCACCTTCCACAAGTGCATAAGCAATGGGAGTTGTATTTTTGTTTCCATCCTGTGCAACAGCAAGGAAAAGAGTTCCCTTGTACTTTCCATACAACCAAGTTCCATCCACTAAGACAAATGGTTTACAAAATTTAAACTCAGATATACACGGAGTGAAAGCCCAGAATAGTCGTTTAAAATTTTTTTACCCCTGTAATAGAGTATTATCAGAATATGCAAGTGATACTTCCATTTCCACAATAGTTCCTAGAAGAAATTTTTGCATAGCCAACAACCACCTTGAAAGGTCATTGTAAGACTTTGCCCAATTCCCATAAATCGTTTCGAAAGCTTTGTTCTTTGCCATCCATGCCTTTCTATAGGTGATTGTGTAGGTGTATCGTTCCCGAATATGTGCAATGACCACCTTCACTTTAATTGATGGATCAACTTTCAAAAGCGACTTTATGCTTTCGCATATGATGTTAGAGTCAAGGTTGGTATGATCCTGTGACATAGAAGAATTTGCGCAATTGTGGGGCCCCGTCAAACAACCAATCACCCATTCCTTAATTTTTAGACTTAACGAAGCCCTGCATTTGAACAAGCATTGTGGATTCACACATTTAATTACATACTTGTATTGATCAGATTTCAGTACACGGTAATTGAGGGAGTGTTTGATGTGATAATGCTTAATTTCAAGTTGGCAATCTAGTTTGCTATTAAACTTCATTCTAATCTCAAGAGATGCATCTAATGGAAGTGGTTCCTTAGATGGCATATCAAACTCGGAGGATTGGTAAGCATAATCTAAATTTATATTACGCATATGGAATGGTAGATCGTACTCTAGATCATCACCATTGTCATTGTCATCCTCGTCGTCCTCGTCCTCGTCTTCATCAAAGTATTTTTCTTCTTCACTCTCTAAACTTATTTCTTGTTGATCAAAATCGGCCATATCATTAATTTCTCGTGACACAGCCTGCACCAAGTCCCCATTCACAAAGGCGACCTTGGAAAAAGCTTTGAGAAATCGCCTTTCCAAATGGCGATTTAGACGGAATCTGAATTTATTCTCACGTTGGGAAGTTGTTTGTGTTCAGGCTAGTTGTTTTCAACCTAGTCTTCTTCGTCTAATCTAATCCTTGCCATTGTGTATTTTCAAAATGCTTGTTGTGTATAGTCAAATCTAATCCTTGCATGCATAATATTTTATTGGTCAATCAAAGTATTGTTTTGTTTATAAATAGACTAAGTCTATGATCATATTTCTTCACTCTTCCACTCTTCACAACTTCAATTTTCTTTATGTTTTCACTCTTTCACTATTAATATTTCTTCCTTGGTCTTTATATTTCATCTAAATGGCATTGTTATGGAATGATGATAATCACATATCAGCGTTATACCACATTCAAAATTTTGTAAGTAATACAATACTTTATGTTATATATTTTATACTCAGTTTTATTCTAAACTGTAGTTTTATTATAATATCTTCTAAAATATTTTTTTTATATATTTTATACTAAGTTTCATTCTAAAATATATTTTATACTATGGTATGATTCATCTCATTCTAATATCTTCAAATATATTTTTATTCTTTGCTTATTACAGGACTCATCTCAAAATTTAAGATCACTTAGCCATAAACACATTGCACCAAATTCTTTAATAATTCCATTGTTGACTGAAGTCGGGTTTGGTAACGTATCACAAATAGAAAGTTATAAAATAGACAATTCACTTATTACTGCTTTAGTTGAAAGATGGAGACCTAAAACCCACATGTTTCATCTTCCAACGGGTGAATGTACCATAACATTAGAAGATGTTGTGTTGCTACTTGGATTACGTGTTGGGGGTATAGCTGTAACTGGATCAACTATGGTATCATGGATAGATGATTTTTTAGATTTGTTAGGAGTCATGTCACCTGAATCTCAAAGCAAAGGGAATTTTATAAAATTAAAATGGCTAAGAGAAACATTTTCAATGTTAACTCCAGAATCATCTAATGAAGAAATAATTATCCATTGTAGAGCATACATTTTAGAGTTGATTTGGCGGCATATTAATGTCTGATAAATCTCACAACAGAGTACATATTATGTGGTTGCACTTGTTGAGAGATTTGCGAGAGACATGACAATATAGTTGGGGTTCAGTATGCTTGGCAATACTTTATAGAGAATTGTGTCGTGAATCTGAACCCGGTGTTATGTCGATCGGCGGATGTTCACATCTACTTCAAACGTGGGCATGGTACCATATGCCGTTTCTTGCACCAATAAGTAATCTTGAGCCTCATTTTCCCTTCGCAAAAAGGAAAATATCAACAACAAAAAAAGTTAAATATTATATTTGTAAATATATTAATTTATTCACTAACATTCAAATTTATTTTCGTAGATATAGTGGAAATGTTATGAAATTTGGCGATACACCTCGTTATCATACCGTTGGAGATCAAAAATTGATCACATAACCGTTAACGATGTAATATATTAAATCATTATATTATTTTTAATATTTTATTTTTCTTATGAATATATTACTAACAAACTTGTTATATATCAGTTTATTTGGAGGCCATATCTAGGTCTACCATACGATCATCCAGAAGACAATTGGTTATGGAATGCATCTACATATTTAATTTGTTTCTACATAATAGAAATGCATCAAATTGATAAAGTGAAACTACAATTTGGACTACCTCAAGAAATTTCACATCCTCTGAGGAACATGAGAAAGTATCATAAGGTAGATTTGCATAAACTAGTTGACTATAGTTGGGCATTATTCTACGAAAATGAGAACAAAGAGTGGAATGAACGAGAGAATCAAATTCTTCATGGTCAACCTCTAATTGTTGAATTCAAACCAAGTTATGAATTCATGGTTTGGTTTTGTAAAAATTCTAAACGATTTATTTATGTAGAAAACCAATTGGTTGATCCTCGTGTCAATCCACCCCAATCTCCACCACAATCTAGCCAACATTTTTTTCACCCTCAACCTCCACCGCAATATAGCCAACTTTTTTTTCACCCTCAACCTCCACCCCAATCTAGTCAACATTTTTTTCACCCCCAACCTCCACCACAATCTAGCCAACAATCAATGTCCAACACAACACAAAAAAATCAATATTATATACCAACACCTCCTTACACTCAATCGCCTCCTCATATTTTTATCCACACACCACATACTCATACTTTTATCCACACACCACATCACTCTTACGGGTTCACGCCAGGGGAACAATTTAATTTTGACAACCAACAACCACATCAAGAAGACAATCGTCGACTATCATTTGCATCAAGTGAAAAGGAATTGTTGTATAACATGTTCAACACTTGTCATAATACACCTGAGTCCGCTACCCAGTTATTGAATAATATTTGCAAACAAAACTTTCAAATTCCAAGATTTGGAAATGTATATACTCTGTTGAATCAAATATCCAACTGGACTCAAGGTGGAAGTAGTTCTTCTGTAGCACTTCCTCCTAGACATCCTCCATAGCAAGAAGATGAAGATCAAGAAGAAGAATAAGAACAACAACAACAACAAACTCGTGATGTACCAAGGCGTCGCCAAAATTCCGTACGTGTGAGAAAACCTCAGCAATGTGGTACTGGAGGCCACCTTTGACATTAATTATCGTAATTTTTATAAAATATGTAATGTTTTTATGAATAAATTATGTAATTTAAAGTTTTATCTTAATTTAAATTTTATATTTATGTATTTTTAGGAATTTTTATGTATTTTTATGAAACATATTAATTATAATTATATATATATATATATATTATTTTTGTTATTTCAATAAAAATTAAAATAAATTAAAATAAATTTTTTTTAAAAAAACCTTTGGGAAATCGACATTTCGAACTTGGGTTTCCTAATATTTTATCATAATTTAGAATTTCTATTTATCTATTTTTATAAATTATATTAATTATATATATATATATATATATTACTTTTGTTATTT
>JBBPBT010000850.1:7497321-7520585 GCA_037974875.1 Cicer bijugum
TTAAAAAACATTTATTAGAATAATATTATAGTTGTGTACAATAATAATAATAATAATAATAATAATAATATAGATTTGGAATTTTGGTTCTGTCAGCAAAAAAATATTTTATTTTGGTAAAAAATGAAAAAATGTTATAGCGTTGGTACTTGACAAAAAATATTTTGATTTGCCCACTTTAAATATGTCGAATAAAATTTGTTAGTAATTTGTTCATAATATTGAATTAAATTTATAGTATAATGTTATTATATTGAATATTTTTTTTTAAGTTTCAATTTTAAATCGAATTCTCTATTTTACATGTGTGAATTGATTAGTGGTATTTACCACTCAATCTATAAAATAAACAAACTTAGTTGTGGAGACGATTATATATAGAACGATGGTTTTTTTCTTTTTAAATTTAAATGTCTTTGTCGATGTTCCACTATGCAAATGCAATATAAGACCCAAATAATTGATCTATTCGGTCTTGCCAAATGAACTTTGGTGACAATTTCTCAAATTATATACGTGGACCTTTATGTTTGATCAATTTTTCGAATTGGTCTTTTAATATTTTTCCTTGAATTAGTCTTTTTTTTTTTAAAGAATATTAAATTATATTTATGATCATTTAACTTTGACTATTTTTTTAAATTATTATAATGAAATATTAAAATTTAATTCAAACATGAAATTAAGTTGACTGTACAATCTACTTTAATAGTTGTTTTCTAAATAATCATTGCATGTAGAACCGAGGAACACAATATTATAAAATGTGAAAAAATTTCTAATAACTAAATACTTTTGAATGGCCTAATCACAATTAAAAGGGAAACAAAAAATTAATAGTCCAAGAAAATGTAACATCAAATACAATTCCAAAATAAAAACACTTAAAGGGCAAATATGAAAAATGAGTCAAACTTTATTTTGCCTTCAAAATTCAGTTTTGTATGCTTAATTAACAATGTTTTTTATGCTTAATTATTCTATTATATGCTCTTGAAGGAACAATTTTCTTTTTTTTTTCTTTAAAAAATAAACTATTATTTCCATGTTACATTGTGGAGAACTTTGTATAATTGTATTAACATGTTACGCCTAACATTATCATTTATCAAAAATTATTTTGAAGACCTAAATTGTATTACATTAATAATCAGTTTTGAAAAATGATGATTTATTTAGAGGGGGAAATTGTTATTTGTTTGCTTTCCATGGTTATGTTATCACTTGGTCTATTTTATTTGCCTTTCATGGGACTAATGATGGAAATTTGGAATAGATTGCTATACTTACTCCACATCAACAAGATGGTCACTACAAGGAAATTCCTCCACATATCATGCCTTCTAAGATCTTGTGTGTAGTTATCGGTGTTCAATTAAAGGTATTGTTGTTATCTTTTTACAAATTTTATTATTTTTTTCTTTTCCAAAAAAATCTAGTGGCGATCAAATTTATGTTCTAACATATCAAATATATTTACACTCTTTTATCTTTTAAGGTGTATTTACTGAATAATTGTATTGTTTTTATTAAGTCATAAATGTTTAATGGGTGTCAAAAATAATATATTTATTTGATATTTTAGGTGGAGGAAAACACAGATGAGGTTTTTGCTGTGATTACTTTATTTCCATTGGGTGAGGTTAGTTATGTTCTAATATCAACAATCATTCATCTAATGTGTGAGTGGAAATGATTAATATGATAATAAAATTCTTGTTATTGTTTTGGATATTGACAGCCACAAGAACTTGTTTTAGAGGAGAATCAAGCAATTCAAAATCCTAGCCAATTATACTCTTTTAGCAAGATACTCACTTCAATGGAAACAAGTGATCATGGTGCATTTTCTATTCCAATGCAACATGCTGAGAAGTGCTTCCGCCCACTGGTTTGTTTTGGTCGATGCTTGTGTTTATTTCATTTTTATTTTTTATAATAAAAACTGATTTATTAGAGATACAAGGTGAACTTCAACTCAAAACAAACAATAATTAGAACAAAAACAAATAAAACCAACAGAGGTTAGGCATATAAGCGATTAAGTGTACCAATTTAAATATAAGATATGAGGCATTCGTCCCTCACTACTTATAAATCAATCCTACACTAAAATTTTTATATGAGCAAATATCTCTACACAATCAGTTTTTTCATTATCAAACAATATTTTGTTTGCAATAATTAGAGACACTAGGGGTGTTCAAAAAAATCAAAAACTGAACCAAAATACCAAACTGAACTGAATCGAATTGGTTTTGAACTGAATTGATTTAAAAAAATTGAGAACCAAACTATTTTCGAACTGATTTTTTAGAATAAGAATTGAATCGAACCGGTTTTCAGTTTAGAAAACCGAACCAGTTTTTATTTCAAAAAACATAAACTAAATTTATTTTTTTAGAAGTATTTAGGGGTAATTGTGTAAAATTTGGCCTATATGAACAAAAAAAATTAAGTTAAACCGGTTTGGTCGATTCAAAATAAAAAACCAGTTCACCATTTTGTAAAACATGTTCGGCTCGGTTTTTTGAACTGCAAACCAATTCAATTCATTTTTTCAAACTAAAAATTAGTTCCGAGCTTTGTCCACCCCTAAGAGACACCAAACCACACTCAATCAAATGAAATATCTAAATTTTTTCTCATGCATACACCACACAATTCATGCTTGCTCAAAATGGATAACTTTTTCGCAATGAGAAGGTCCAACAAAATCCAACCAACCATATAATTTCAACCAAATAGAACACAGAAGTTAGCAATTAAAATACACATGAGAGACTTACTCATCCTCCTAGAAACAAAATGAACAACCAAGATCCTAAAACAACAATAACACACCCTTATGTTGCAAAGTATCCCTAGTTGACTAATAAGCAACCTCTAAGAAAATATAAGTACCTTAAGACATAGTCGACATAAGCTACAATTAGTGATAAATCTGTTGAGCAAACTCAACTGTCAGAATCTGCAAATATAGAAAAAAAATGAGCAGAACCGTAAAATCAAACTATATTGCTACCAAAAATCTGCAACATCAAAAGCTGAAAAACCAACTAAACTATCTTCTAGTTGTTGCAACACTTCCAACATCCACAAATATAAACCACACCTCCAACTCCAATTCCTCACCCAAGAACCACCCTCCAACTGACCAATATCACCGACCAAATAATCGTGTTTTGTTGCTACGTGGAAAAGTTGAGGATAGAGAATCGACAATGACTGATTATCCAACAAAATATCAATCTAAGGACATTACTTTAGACCATTTCCTAATTAGCAAGAAATCAAGTTCTGTCAACCCACATCTTCAAATCCTCTTACCAAATCCTTCCAATAAAGGGAAGCATTTATTTATAAACTACCATTACCAGGACCAACGTAAACACGAGCTAAATCACGATAGAAAAGCATACCACTACACATTTATATCCATCAAATAATGCCATTTCCTTTTACACAATAGAGAAATATTAAAATACTTTAGGTCTTCCCCCCCTAAACAATCTTCCTCCTTTGGTAAGCAAACTTTGTCTCAATTTACCTAAGCAATCTTATCAAGTATATGCCTCCATGCCACAACAATTGTCGCTTTATTCTTTCAAGCTCCAAAATAACATTTTTTTGGAGCTTTTAAAAGAGGAAAATAATAAAGAGGTAAAGATGATAAAATTGAATTACCAAGACCACTCGACTTCAAATTGAAACATGATGCCCCTTCCAACAAGATGACTTTCACTTCATAGATTCAATTGAAGGAGACTAACACACCATATAAAATTTGAACCAACCAAAATACGCAAAAAAGGGAAAGGAATAACACTCGTAATGCAAGATAGCAAAGATGATGCATTAGGCATGAATATTACAATATTCAAACAAAAAGTATCACTCTTCCTAACACTAATCTTTAATCTAACATCAACTCAAAACCACAAAAAATAGACTTATTTGCCCACATAGCTTAGACATTAGTGTTGGGGAGTCCGGAGGAGCACAACATTCGAAATGGACTAAACAAAGATTCATAAGAGACTTTAGACACCACATCTCAATCAAAAACCTTAAGGCATTAGGTGTGTGGGTCATCTCCTTATATATCCAATACAACCTCCATTCTTGGTCAATGTGGGACTAACAACTCATAATTGAATACCCAACAATCTTCCCCTCAATTATGAGTCCCCACCACTAAACTTGATCCAAGTATTGACCACTTGACCACTAGACTTGATCCACTTGATCCGAGTCCTTTTTGGTCCACCACTAGACTTGATCCACTTGATCCAAGTCCTTAATTGGGCTCCCCCATCAAGCCGAACCCGACTCTGATACCACTTGTTGGGGAGTCCGGATGAGCACAACAATTTGGAATGGGCTAAATCAAGATTTATAAGAGACTTAGACACCACATCACAACCCAAAACCTTAAGGTATTAGGTGTATGGGTCATTCTCCTTATATATCAAATACAGCCTCCATTCCTGGTCAATGTGGGACTAACAACTTGACCACTAGACTTGATCCACTTGATCCAAGTATTGACCACTTGACCACTAGACTTGATCCACTTGATCCAAGTCCTTAATTTTGCTCCCCCGTCAAGCCGAATCCGGCTCTGATACCACTTGTTGGGGAGTTCGGAGGAGCACAACAATTTGGAATGGGCTAAACCAGGATTTATAAGAGACTTTAGATACCACATATCAACCCAAAACCTTAAGGCATTAGGTGTATGGGTCATTCTCCTTATGTATCCATTACAGCCTCCATTTCTGGTCAATATGGGACTAAAGACTCATAATTGAATACCCAACAATTAGAAGTCTCCTACTATCAAAACCAGTTCAGTTTAGTTCAATTTTTGGTTTTTTTGAATACCCCTAATTAAAAGTGATATTGAGACAGGACAAACACAAGCTTTCATCCACTCCCTACGAACCCAACAAAAATTGACCATTCCCAACATGTTATCTAGATACTCAAAATTGAATGTTACATAGACACATTAAAAATACACATTCGTAAGGAAATAATTGTTCTTTCTTCGCTTAGTCTGATCGAACAACTCATTGAACATTAGTAACCCATCAAAATTTTCGTTTTAGACACTAAAACATTGTCTCAAAATACCTTTTAGCCTCCCACTTAACAACAATAATATCATTAAGCATAAGGGCATCTAGATGATTTACCATGTGAAACTCATTCAAGCAATCATGGAAGAAGTGTGAATTAGTATTATTCTCCTACATCAGTATATCCCTAAACTTTTGAAGCAATAGACTTTCCTCTAATCATAGCTTCTTCCAATATAGCTTAGACATTTGAAGTCTCCTATTATCAACAACATATCCCCCGTTAATTGCTAAATCACTCCAAACATTCTACTTTATATACTTTCAAATCCACCATCCTAAAAATTTTGAAGTTCTTTTTATATAGACTACTCTTCGAAAGTTTTATTTTTTCCTTCACCACAAGAGCAACCCACCATTTCACATAAAAAACAAAAACCCTTCTTGAGGCACAAACTCCAAAAATATATCATGGTCCACCCAATAATTATTTGTTGCCAAATAAAACCAAGCGATCATTTCCAATAAAACCAATCATAGCATTCCTTTATGTCTATACAAAAATTAACAAGACCAATGATTTCCAATTTTTGAAATTCTACTTTTCATCATGCTTATATATATTATTTCTCTACATCTGAGTTTAGATTTTCATAAAGAATTTATCTTTTGTTTTTTATTTTTTTGTAAGAATTTTTTTTCTTCATTCCTTCGTTACAGGATATGACTCTTCAACCACCAACACAAGATTTCGTGGCGAAGGACTTGCATGGAACTGAATGGAATTTTCGACATATACTTCACAGTAAGTTGAAGTTATTTTATGTCAAACCTTCCTAGTCTTGTTCCACTGATATAACCTCCATTGTTATCGTAATTGTGTCTATTATTCTTTTACTTTTGATCCATCCATGACATTTCAATTTGAATTTGTATATTGGATTCTCAATAACTACTAGTCATCTAGGTTTGCAACTCTAAGTTTTAGTCTCTCTTTCGATAACGAAATCAACTTCAAAGCATTGATTTTTAAAAGAAAGATAGAAAAGACCAACTTGGTATTATGGAATATAAGCTTCGGTTTTCATGTTGAATATTTAAGTGTTTTGGAATAAGGCTCTTTAATGATTGAAAGGTGTTTATGAATTTTTATGTGTTTGAAGTTGAATTTTTAATATGAAATGCAGGCTATCCGAGAGAACATTTGCTTACTAGTGGTTGGAACACGTTTGTGAATTCCAAAAAGCTTCTTCATGGAGATTCATGCATTTTTGCCAGGTTTCTCTCTTCATTAATCAATGTTCTGTTTATTGGTATTTCATAAGAATTGTTGTTCAATCAAGAATATCAACATAAGTTTTTTTATGATTTGATGCCTCTCAATCTATAAATGCTCTTGCGATTGTCAATTGTTGTATCTAAAAATAACATTACTCATTTTTTGTTAAGTAATTTTACATCATAGAAGTTAGTTAATGCAATGTAGCACTTGTAAAAAACACTATTAGCAAAAATATTTTTAATTTCCAAATTTGTTGTTATAAAAAATGTAAAAAGCATTAATGTACTACTCCATGTGATATGGATTAAGTGATTCATCACAACGACAATGAAAGTGTCACTAACTTAGAAAAATATATGTATTCAATTCATTGTAGTGGAGAGAATGGTGAAATTGGTATTGGAATTCGTCGAGGGATGAATCAACAGAGCAATATCTCCACAACATTGTCTCAACTACCATCTCGAAGCATGCTATTTCAATCATTGGTTACTGCTGCTCATGCTGTTGCTACAAACACTATGTTCCTTGTCAAGTACCATCCTTGGTGAGATATTAATGATTTCACAATTTAATAGTTAAAATGAACAATTTTATACATGCCCTTTTGAGAATACATTTTGAAATAGATGTTAACAACTAACACTAATTATTTTGTAGGACAAGTCCTTTTGAATTTATTATTCCTCTAAAAACTTATATTGAGTCAACTCAAAAGGACTACTCAATTGGAACGAGGGTACACATGATCTTTGATGCTGAAGGAAGTACAAGAAGGTGATGATAATTCCAAATTCATTCGGTTTGAAAATATTTTCTAATACATTTTTTTTTATTGGTTGAAATTTAAATTGGATCTACTAATTAAATTATATGGTCTTGAATAAATTTATTTTGTGGGCCCATAGTATAGTATTGATAATATTTTTCTTGTGTTAAGAACTTGTAGTTTATAAGGTAAGTATTTGTAACTATTTTTTTTCTCTTTGGTTTGAGTGACTAGGTATGGTACAATAGTTGGTAATGGAGATATTGATCCCATTAAGTGGCCTGGTTCAGAATGGAGATGCATCAAGGTAAAATCAAATACTTTACTATCCCTATAGTTGTGATTAATATATCTTTTTGTTTTATCTTGATGGATTTAAATGAATTTAATTACATTTCCTTTTAGGTGCAATGGGATTCCATGTTAAATCCTTGTACTTATCCTGAAAGAGTTTGTCCTTGGTGGATTGAACCACTGGGATCTTCAAAGGGCTATCCTAATCTCCCTTTACAAAACAAGGAACATGTGCAAAACCCACTTGGGTTAAATGGCTCTGTTAATGATGGTCAGTTATTATCCATTCATTTTTCAAATCTCAGATGTTGAAAACATGGTTTTAAATTGTGGTTCTGGTTATACTGAGAATCTTTATCTTGCGGAAAAATATGGAGCAATGAACTCTAAATTGTAGTTTCTATATTGTTGTACTTATGTTAAAATTTGTAATATTGGGACACCAATTGTGATTGCTAACTGCAATTAAAGATGATAGTTCTGAAATAAATTTTCATGTTTATGTAATGTGTTATATTTACTATTAAGTATTGAATTAGTTGAATTCTCTTATTGTCATCAGATATGGCTGGGAGTTCATTCAAACGTGAATATCACAAAGTGGATATGGACTTACAAGGTCATCGTTACAAAACTGGAAATGATGAAAAATCAAAAATATTTATTTTTGCATTTTTTATCTTTCTTTGCTTTTTTATATTTTATATTTTTATCTTTCGTCCCGTTATGTAATTCTATATTTTAAAAGACAACCCCAAATACTTTGTCAACTATTTTTAGTTGTTTTTCTACAATAAACAAATAAACTAATGAATAAGTAGAAAAAGGAGGGATGAAAGTTTTTCCCATATTTTACTAGAAAATGTCATTAAAGATAGTTTACATATATGATCGTTCTAAAGATAGGAACTTTATTATTTTTTCCTTTAGAATACAAATAAATGAGGCAGAGTGAAATATACAATAGAGAAATGGATAAAGATTGAAATCTTCGCTCTAAAAAGATGCAAGTCAAATTTCTGAACTTCGTTAGAGTTGGTCTATTATATTACATAAGTAGTATAAATGATTATTGTGTCCATATAGACTATACAATAAGTATCAAACTAATTAAGATTGTTATTTAGTTGAACAAATGATTGAGTTGTTTACCATAACTAATATCAAAGTTATAAATCAATGTTGAGAAACTTATGGTGATAGTATCACTTGTAACTTTGATTATCCCTCTATTGGATAGCAAATTTATATTTGTTGAGAGAGGCATATTGAAGAAAGTCAAAATGTAGAATATTATAAGTCAAAGTAATCTTTAGAGAAAGAAGTTCTTTTGACCAATTTCAATTGGATAGACATTTGCATGCAGTTCATGGTAGAATGTCGAAATAGGTAATTTGTGTTTTCATCAATCAATTATTTCTTTATAAATATTTGTTAAAGGCTTTGAAATTGAGGTTTCTTGTCTTTTAAAAATTTGAGTCTACACATAACGACAAACTATTTCCTAAATTTTAAGTATGCCGTTACTTTTCTATCAATTAAAGATTATGTCATCTTCGTTCAAAGATATTTCAATTCAGTCATTTATAATTGTATTAATGTATGATCCCTACATCTTACTTTTCATTGTTTTTACATTTCATACATGTTAATTTTTTGTCAAACTCTACAATTTTGCACTTTATAATTATGTATTTTATGTTATATGTCATTACATTTATGTAAAATTTAACTTTTCTCATTTTATTGCGTAAAATTTCTTTTTTCATTCCTCGTAAACACTATTTTTAGACTAAAATTGATTGTTTTTTACACGTCATAACATTCTTTCATCATCCATTCAATTATACATACTTTGACGAAATAATTTCTTCATGAAAAAGATATGAAACTTCAAGGTCAAACTTGCACCATCTTTGAATGTTTGTACACATTGATGTTTAGTTTTTAACTTTTTCAAGACTTCATACTAAATATTCATTTGTTGATGTTTTTGATAGATTCACTATCAAAACGAAAATCAACGTTAACCTATTGACACACCAAGAGGGACTTGTTTAATTAACTTATATGATCCAATGTTTGGTTTATGGTAGACTTCAATGATGCAATTTTATGCAATTAATAAGTAATAAAGCTTTGAATCCACAAAACATTGTAAATAAACTTAAATATATGCGATTCAAGACAATAACAAGTTCGACATGTTCCAATTTTTGTGTTGCGGATGCTCTAAGCTCATAGATGTAAAGTCCTGGGAAGTTCGCCAACAATTCCTACATTAGCAGACGTAACAATTGTAACAATTATTTTTATAGAGGTATTGAAAATATTGGTACTAATGTGCAGAATGTATCTATGACAATACCCTATATGGTATCAATAGAAATGTGCTTTAAGATTTTGGAGGCACTTGTTGCGTGACAAATTAATATTTTTCAAGTGGGGCAAAACAAAATAAAATCAATGTGTAAATTACTATAAGATAAAAAGGTTCTTTTGATAAAATCTAAGATTCGAAAGGCCTAGGCATGCAATTCGAAGCATGCATTGAGAAACATAGTTTCGTGAACAACAGAAGCGAATGTTGAGTTGGGAAAAATATGTTTTAGATTATGTGGAAGGTTTTAGACCACTAGCCATTAGATTATTTCCTATAAATAGCCGTCAAAGGCTTTGTAATAGATGTTATTTATTTTTCAAGACATATGAGTCTACAAATAATGACAAATGATTCTCTAAATTATAAATATGCCCTAACTTTTCTCTCAATTTTATTCAAAATTCTTTCAATCAAGTAATTTATAACTATGTCAATTTATGATTCTTAAATTTTACATTAGTTGGGTTTACATTTCATACATCTTTATTTTCCGCCAAACCTTACAATTCTCCACTTAATGATTATGTATTTTGTTATGTCTTTACATTTATGTCAAATTTTAATTCTTCATTTTATAACATCAAATATGTTTTTTCATTCGTCATCAGCATTATTTTCTCGTTAAAATCCGTAGTTTTTACATGTAATTACTTCATTTTATTCATTCGTTATTTGAAAAAATGTTTTCTTTATAAAAATAATATTAAACTTATTCCATATTTGAATGTTTGAATACATTTTGAAGCTACTTTTAAACTTGTTCAATTTCCCACATTAAACATCCATTTGTTGATGTTTGTGATAGATTGATTGTCAAAACTAAAATCAATGTTAACTCTATTATTCTAGTTCTATTTGAATTATTATCTTTTAATTAAATTAGCAATCCCTTTACTAAAACTATTAATTCATTTTTCTCATTCGTGATTAGTATTGTTTTCCTAAATTAATATTTGTTTGGTCATGCAAATAGTTTAAATTCACAAAAAGCATAAAACACAAAAATGTTGATTGATTGAAAGACAAAAATTAAGATTGGTCAGGTAATATTTCTATTATCAGTTATCCTAAAGATCCACCAAGTAATTGTAGTTCGATCGTTGGTCAATTAATTGATTATCAACATCGAAAGAGTGTTCAAACCTAACACGTGATTAGAGCAACATAAAGAATTTAATTGAACAAAAACAAGTAATCAAAATAAAACTAGAATGGATAACTAATGTATAGTAAAATGTATCTCAATTAAAAGATCTACCAAATAACCTAGTAGAGATATTAGTTATTCATTGTCATAAGGAAAATCAAATCAAGAATAATAATGTTCATCAAATACAGAGTGAAGGATAAAAACCATAAAAAGATGAAAAAAAATTACTTTAAAATTTGATTCACTCACAAAATCCCAATCTCTATCTTTATTTTGTTTTAAGCCTTCTATTTAATTTCACTTCCCAATATGTGTTGGCGTTCCCCTTTTTTTCCTAAGCAAGGCTTGATTTTTTATCAGAAGCTAACTTGGATGATGCTAGGAGTCGGTTATCAATGATGGAGTACGGAGGCATAGCTTTCACTGTGGTGTACTTGCTTGCAAATATTGTAACGCCCAAATCAATAAAAGATGGAAGGACTGATAGGTATTTTAGTAGATAATGAATTATAACCCTTTCACAAAAAAGTTGGCGAGTTTTTATAGAGGGCTCCTTGATGAGGTATACAAGGAGTTTGAAAGGTTGTTGCGCAATCCTTGAAATGATTCATGAGCGCCATGTGATGAGGATGCATACTGAAACCATGCATTGTAACTAAATGGTCTATTAGGAATTTGTTTAAAGCCCATTGTGTGCTCAAGTCTAGATTTTTTGGGCCAGAGTTCAGCTAAGAAATGTTTCTCTCAAGTCCTCAACTCACGTGGCCAAGGTAAGATTTGTGAAATAAACGAGCTTCTTTGTCGAAGTGAGGAGTGAACATATCATGTGAACAAAGTGGCTTGTAGTTAGAAGAGGCTAAAATTCCTTAGGAGGGTACTTTGCAATTTGCACAAACTAGGTTGTTCAGGGAAGTGGTGTGTATCCCTGATGATGGTATTTGAAATGATGCCCTTACCCTTTTTTCTGCTACATGGGGTTTACTGAAGATAAGATATTAGGGACCTTAAGGAACGCTTGAGTGCTTTATGTCAGTTTCCAAAAGGCAATTTCAAAGTCATTGATGCTTTATGTCATTTCAATTTGAAACCTCCATTACACTTGGGTTAGAAAGTTCCAAAAATATGTTGCTCCTCTAAAATTACGATGGATGAAGGTCGATGTTTTTCAAATTGAAATTGGGGTGTTTTTGCCGTCCATTCACTCGTGAAGAGGTGGAAATATGAATAGTTGATGTTAGTGGATTTCGAACTCGCTTCTCATCCTCCTAATTGTACAAATACCACACGATGGTGAAAAAGGTTAAATTCCTTTGTGTTGGTCTAGAGATGCCTCTTTGAAGTGTTGATGTAAGTTCTAGCGCCAATCTTTTTTGTATAGATTATTACTCGTATCTTCGATGTAAATTATATATCTAATTTTAGTTATATGTACAAAGCATAATTTATTATGTTATTAATCGTATAATATAACAAAATCTTTAGAATAAATAGTTCGTTTAATAGAACATCAAATTTGACTTGATCGAGAGAAAACTATTCCTAAAATATCCATAGTCAAAAAGTATTCATAGTCAAGACAATCGTGTGAGCAGATTGATGACCACATCTCACATGTCATGGATATCATATATCAATTTGCTCATAGGTAAAAATATTAAGCATAATAATTATACTAGATTGACTTACCACAAGAATGTTATAATTGTTGTGTGTCATTAGCGAATCTCATGTTGTTGGAACCAAGTTGTTTTTTACTTAGAGTTTTGATGATAACAAAAATATTTTATGAGAACAATATATTTGACTTCAAAGAATATGAAAGAAGATTCATGTTTTTAAAGAAAAATCATATTTTATTAATAAGATTTGAATCAAATTTATAATTGAAGAAAATTTGAAATAAGATATGATTCAGATTTATAATTGAAGAAAATATAAAATAAGATTTGATTCAAATTTGTAATTGATGAAAATCTAAATCAGATTTAATTCATATTTATAATTGAAGAAAATCTTTGACCAAATTGGAAAGAAGATATAGTAAAGATTTGATCAAGATTTATTTACAACAAACAAAATGAATCTGAAGAATTTACAAACGCAATCTGAACAAAATACAAACAAAATCAATCTAAAGAAGTTACAAACTCAATCTAAACAAAATAGGTACATAATCAATCTGAAGAATTTACAAACTCAATTTGGACAAGAAACAATTCATATTTAAACAATGACTAAATTGAAGCTCAAACTTTAATTATAAATAGATACTCAAGGCTGAATAAGCATATAATCGAAAAGCAGAAAAGAGTAGAAGAACTTAAGCTCAAAATTTCAAATTCATCTTAGACTTCAAAGATAGAAATACTTATTCAAGTTAGAAATATTTTCTGAGAGTTACTTTCTTAAAGTGTGAAAATTATTATTATTATCAACTTTGTTCGAAACAAACACTTAAAGTTCCAATCTTTTATATCAAACCCGATAGTGGTGTTCCTTCTTCAATCTAGGGTTGTTATGTTGTTAGGAGAAGACTTGACTTTGATGGGTCAAGGTGGTTAGTTCCTTTTTCAATTTGGGGTTGTTAGGTTGTTAGGAGAAGACTTGGCTTGTAGGATCAAGGTGGTTAGTTCCTTCTTCAACTTGGGGTTATCAAGTTGTTAGGAGAAGACATGGCTTGTAGGGCCAATGTGGTTAGTTACTCAAAAGTTTAAGGCTGTTAGACTATTTGGGAAGAATAACTTGGAGGGTCAGGTTCTTTAGAATTCTAGGTATTTGAATTAGTGGATTAAAACCTTCTAAATAATGGGCCTGGATGTAGCCAAGTTAGTGGTGAACCAGAATAAATATGTGTGTTTAGTTATTTATGCTTTCATTATTTTCTACATCTAAATTCGATTGCTTCTTATCTAAGTAGTTAATAAACACCAACCAACCTTCATCAAATTAGAAAAAAAAAATTATCCATTTTGACAAACACAATTCAACCATCCTTTCTCGTGTTTGCACCTTCACATGTGACCAAAATAAGTACTCATTCGACTTAACATCACCATAATCCCTATATACGGAGTTGTAGGCTTTATGGCCATCAAACATTGTTTGTAATAAGACAATATGTGATAATGGGTCCATTAATTTATACGTCAACTGTGAGATTGATAAATAAAAAATTGAACATTGTAAGAATGACACATATTATGATTTGCGTTCAATTAGACATTTAGACGAAAAGACAATTACTACATAATAAATTAAGGTTGCAGTAAGGTTTAAATTGTATTATCGATTTTCTTATGATTTGGATAGCAATGATGCAATGCTAAATATCAATAATTGTTTATAGTATTTTATATTATTATTATCATATCAATGGGGGTATCGTAGAGTCCTCACTACAAAACGAATTATTAAATTAAATAATATTTGATTTAATTAGATGTTAATCGTATTAAATATGATTTAATATAATTTACTTAATTGAATTTTCTTTCATTAAATAAATAATTGACAATTAATTGAATTAAATATAATTTAATTAAATTAATAGTTTGTAGTTAATTATATATAATCATTTAGGACTTATTTGGATTGGTCTCAAAATATGGGTCTTATAGTTTAGAAATTATATCATGTACCCCTGAATTTTACCTATACACCATAATATTTTTAAAATTCCAAATTTACCCTTACTTTTTTTTATTATTATTTTATCAACTCAAATTTACTTTTTCTTTTTTACCATTCAAAGATTTTTGGACCAAATAATTCAAGTTTTTCGATACGTAAAAGATTTTCGAAATTTTTTTTATAAGATTTCTGGTGGAGAAGATTAGAAAGGTGTGTAGTGAAAATTTTTAAAAAAGTTTTCTCGTATAAAAAGGTTAAAAATGTGTATAGAAAATTTGTACCGAAATTTTTTTTTAAAAGATTTCCAGTACAGAAGGTTGAAAAGTTGTGTACGATAAACCTTTAATGTATACACAAAGTTGAAAATGTTTAAAAAAGTTATAAAAAAAATTATAAAAAATTTCGAAAAACTTGGAGAGAGAGAGAGATGTATTTTTATCCTAATTCACCATAATTGTTGCTACATTTAGTCCTCCGTTTATACAGAGAGTTTGTCTCAGTACAATCGATGACTTAATCCACAACAATCCAATAGGAATAAAATATTTTTTTTATTGTGCCTCTTCAGGCTATGGGTATTTTTCTATTGCTTCTCCAGGTTGTACCATTAGAAATATTTATAGTCTTCTCTATTTTCTGTCAATCAGACGTTAAGGATTACAAGTATTCTACACCTCTTCATATACCTCTTTTGATTAAAAGAGTTGTTGTCACTATTGGGTTGTTGAATTATATTAAATCAATTATATGTCTAAAATGACACAGAGTTTGTCAAAGAATTATAACTCTCATAAAGAGCATATTACAATTTTAGCATCATGAACACATTTTTAAAGAGGTTATCCAAATCATAAAATAAAAATATCCTTTAAAAAATGACTCTAATTTTGTTCTTTTTTAAAACAGAATCAGATTCAAAAATCCTTAAACGTAAATTCAATGACACACATTTACGACATGAGAGAAAACTTCCAAAATCATCTTCTTTATTTTAAATGTGAATTACATTAAGAATAAATAAAGGGTTATCGACACTAATTATCCGACTACTTCTAAGTTGATTGTAACACATTTAAACGAAAGCTAATGGGTACCACAAACCCGCTAGCCACATCCAAATATTTGCATTGGACTAGCAGCCGAAGTTACGACACTACAAAACCTTCATTGTCATCCCAAACATTGCATAAATAGGTCCTAACACTCTGGGTCTTAAACAATTCATAAAAAGTAAAGGGTCACCAACTAAGAATAACAAATAACATTTTGCAAATGTGAAGCATAATTCACAATTAATAGAGCATGCATATTTATCATAGTGTCAAACACAACTCATGCATCAAAGCATCCTACATGTCAATGCAAATGATTTAGGAATATTACCTCCCTGCAAGGGCTTTTTCAGAAGAAAATTGTGAAGTGCACTTAACAACGATGTTATTCGCGCCATTAACAATCAATAGATATGTGCACTCCTCTTATAAATAATCTTTCTAATGAAATTTTATACAAACTATTTGTTTTTATAAGTAATCCTTGATTTTCAAATTGTCATAAACTTTTGAAACTTCCCAAAATCTAACACTCTATTACTTCCAAAAATCACATTTTTTTAGCAACGAAAATCACATACATCCAAAAATTCCCTAAAAGTTTAGGTCCTCAAAAATAATATCTATCTTTTATCTCTAAGTTTAATCACAAGTAATTTTCACTACGAAATTTAAAAATAATTTTCAACAAAACTAACAACTAATAACCAAAAAGTAGTACCATTTTCGCTTCTTGAAAAACATAGATTTTCAAATAGATATATTTTTCTTCTCTTTTCAAGGATCCAACCAAGACCATTTTCAAAGTCACTTCAAATTATAAGGTTCTTTTTCTTTTAAGTTCAAAACTTCATGAACCAACTTCTAACACCGCTATTCTTTAAAAAGCAAAACTGACAAATCAATTAACACCAAAATAGTTTTGCATCCACGCATTCTTTTAATTAGGTTCACCAAAAATTCCAATTATCAGATTGCTAATTTCAACTCTTAAATGAAGACATTTTCCTCATCACTTGACACCGCCTATGTCAAGTAGTTTTCCTAAACTTTACCTCCCAATATCATTAATAAAAATCACAAGACTTTAAATTTTGGAGATAACTCAAATCTTAATAACTCCTTTTCAACATTGCTCATACTTTATTTTCAAATTTTCCTAAAATAATTTCAACTTATTTGCTTCCCTTAATTTTTTTTTACATAAGATCAATAGGCAAAAGAAAAATTCAATTTAGAATTAAGGGCAACGTTGTCTTCAGACCCCACCTACTATGCATCTTACTTGTTGACCTTTATATGACTCAAAGTTTGGTCTGCAAAGTCAATTCTGATTTTGAAATATATGGTTTCAATTATAATCTAAATATATGGTCTTCTTACGTTTGTGTTGCGTTCAACTGCATTGATCGATTATGCACTGACCATTAATCAACTACACCAAATGAACACATTTAAGATAGACCAATCAAGATTCAACACCAAATTTTTGTTTGCATCAACAAAGTTTGGTTTGTAGTGATTAATTCAAGACTAATCACGTTAATTTAGAGAATCTTTGTTCTTAGTATGACTACCATGCAGAATGTATCACTTCCATGGTTTGCTATTCGTGACTCAGACCCTGCAAGGATTGTTCCTCCAAAAAACGTGTCCGTCAAAGTTTCGCAGTGCCTTTGAAATCTTTCGCCAAAGTTCTCAAGAACTCTTATACCATTCATTTGAGCAGTTACAAAAATCATTTATCAAAGAGTTTGTCATTGGAATCAAATTTTGAGAAGATAAAATTAAATTGGGTTTGGAGGGTTGCAAAAATAATCTTTATGGTAGAGTCACTATGTCTAAAGGCGATTCACTAATTATCTTGTGTTGGAATCAAGTTGATCTGGAAAAATACGTCTCTCACTTGTTTTGATGATAATAAAATCATTTGTAGGATCAATTTAATCCACTAACGTTTTGATTAAGTGGGTAAATCTCAGATCAAGTGCTTGTTTAATAAATTTTTATTGTATCATCTGATAATTGGATGAAGGCAAAGATACAACACGACCTCACCTCGCTCTGTCTCTCTAAGTCTGATGTGCAAGCAACGTTTTGTGCATATTGCTTCTCGAAATGCAAGCAACATTGTAGTTAAATTACCTTTGATAAATACAAATATGTTATATATCATCTGCCTTTGATGAATTCAACAAGTGTCTGTCTATTTGCCTCTAATATGTGTGACAAGCAAATAACTGTATTTGCCTCTGATAATCATATAAAGCACTTAACTTTGAATTATTATGTTTCCTCTACAAAAGTCAACTCTATGAAAAAATCAATGCTCTAAAAAAGTCAACACTTAAAAGAAGACAAAGCAATTGCCTCTGATAAACGTCATGAATTTGCTATTTGTTTGAAGATCTTAAGACATGTTTTAACCATTGTACCGTCTACTTTCCAACTGTTTTATACAAGACACGTTGAATCATTACAAGATCAGTTTTAAGAAAAAATTTGTTGCAAATCAAATTCCACAAATATATGATACGAAATCTCATGAATTATGTTGATTTCATACGACTAGAAACATTAATCATTCTCTATAAAAGTTGTATTTCCCTCAATCAAGAAAAACAAAAAACGATAAGCACAGTTTCACATTAGTGCTAAGAGAATTTCTGAAATAACAAATGTGTAAACAATATATACGATAGCTAATTTAGAAATACCTAAAACTCTTTTGTGTGTAACATAGCCTAATGGTGGTTGACATCCTTAACAACTTGACTATACTAAGCTAAAAGGTTGAGAAGATTGAACATTGCCAGTGTGACTAGTAGATGTTCAAGTGTAAGTCTAATTCCATAGTGAACTAGTGGATTAAATCATTCAGGCTAAAGGGATTGAACCTAGCTACCATGTTGGTGGTGAATCAGGATAAATCATCTTGTGTCTCTGCAATATTTAATCATCTTTTATCTAAAATGTTTTCTTTACATTAGTATAGCCACACACAAAAATTATTTAATCAGAAAACACGATTCAAACCCCCATGTCTTGTCTCAAAGTTGAGCACTTAACCCTATTTGAGTAAATATCTATGTTCTTTATGGCTAATTGTGGTGAAGAAGTTATACGTGAAAGCGTTAATAGGCCTCACTTGTTGAATAGAAAGATTCAAGTACTAGAAAAGGATACTCATAAGTTTCAACATTTCTCACAATCTTGAACTTTGGGACATAGTCAAAGATGGCTATATGCTCTAAAAGATGTTGTTGGTGTTGAAATATCCAGAAAGAATTTCGACAATGATCAAAAGAAACAATACAAAATGCATCATATGGCCAAAACCTTCATGATGATTGTTATCACCTTCAAGAAGTCTGCCCTTCCTCTGACCATGCACCTATCACCCTTCCCATTTATAACTTTGATACCTCAAATGATATGCTTGAGGCTACCTAGCTAAGCATTTTAATTCACTTGAATGCAAAACCAATTATTTCCTTCACAAGCCTAGTGCGTCCACTCAAACACATACCCCCTCCACTACTTTACCTCCCTCTTCCACTCAAGTACCTGACCCCATCTCATCACCTTATCCCCATCCCTCTTCCAAAGAAGTTGTGCTTGTTGCACAAGCTCTTGTCAACCTAATCTTTGATACATGATCAAAAAAATCTTTTGACTTTGTCCCCATCCATTCCCCTCTAACTCTTCTACCTCCCCTACCCCTTTGGCAATCATCCCCTCAACACAGTCCATTCCATCTGGCTTCCCTGACCTTCAGACCTTCCTTACTGCCAAAATCTTCTACATCGAAAATCGAAATGCTCAAAGTCTAGATCCTAATGAAGTTTCAATTTAATGAAATAAAGTCATCTCCTTAATCAAAAACTAGATTCATAACAAAAGGGATCATGGACAGTAGATGGCTTCCTAGAACTCTGCGTTGGCTTCATAGAACTCTGCAGCTTTCAGACAAATAGCTAAAATCATCTACTTATGCAACTTCAGAAAGCCAAGAGAAGTCATTTCATAAAGCTCCTAAAAACCCACTTCATCAAACTCATTTAACAATGCCCCATCTCCTTCATATGATATCCTTGTGGAACCTTCAGTTGTTGCTTCAATGGTACCGTTGCAGCTTCTTGTGTTCATCCCACATATTGAGATTCGTACTTTCGATGTTTCTCTTGTCGTTGCTTTAGGGTGTGAACCTTATGTTTATGCTTTCGCAAGCCTCACTCCATTTCCCTCTGGCCCTGATAGCGTTTCAGCAAGTGTACTGAATCGTTGCAAGTAATAATAAAACGGTAGTACCGAGTGTCGAACTCAAGGATTGCGTTTTACTATTGAATTATATTTAATTACTAAAATTGAACAAAAAGTTTCCAGATTGATTGAAATAATATTTAAATTAAAAACTGTAATAAAACAATAATAGAATTGATCTTTTATAATGAGAAAAATGTCAGGGATGAGTTTCACTTCGAATCCAACCTTGGTGTCTAATTTGATCCTAGTTACTGAATTCCTTTATTGAATTATTACCGAATTCTCTTTATTATTCTTGCCCTAATGTCTTAGTGACAGAACATTTAATTCCAAAGTAACCCATAATTCCTTAGTAGATTTAAGATTAGAATTAAGCATTACCGTATAGAAATTCTTTTGTAAATTATTGCTTTGCAACTAATTTAATTGGTTTCATGACCTGCATCTATCCCTAGACTACAAATTCATGAATTTCTCATCTCAAGCATTCGTAAAGTCCACTTCCGTTTCAAAATACAAATCGTAGAACATTTTAATGTTGATCAAGCAATAAAAAGCATTAAGCACAGAGATGAGAAAAATAATTCAATAAACTCATTCATATAACTAGAAATCAAATCAGAAAAATAAGGGTTTCATCTGGTTACACTCATCCCTAACAAATAGGGTTTAGTTACTCATGGTAGAGATACAAAAGATAAGGATTAAAGAAGAATTACAAGAATGATTCATGGATGATTCTTAATAAAACTGCTTCAATGGCGTTAGAAACGGCCGTCTTTGAGTTTCTATGCTAGGGCACAAGTCTCCCAACTTCCCAAGAGTCAAAAAGGATCCCTAAAACAGTAAAAAAAAAAAATAGTGTTTTTATGATTGCTGATCCGCGTCACGCGCTCCAGGCGCGTGTTTGACAGACTGAAACATGATAAATGCGCTCCAGGCGCGCAGGACGCGCTCCAGGCGCACGTTTGACAGACTGAAACCTGATAAATGCGCTCCAGGCGCGCAGGACGCGCTCCAGGCGCACAACATCTGATGTCTGACGTATTTTGCATTTTTCTCATCTTTCGAGTCTGAATTGGGTCTCATTGTCTTCAAAAAAGTTGTAGATATGGATCTTAGCTTTCATTAACACTTGGATTGACTCCAATTGGACATCTAGAACTCCAGATATGGCTGAAATACTCCATATAGGTCATGTTGATTTCTCACCAAAATTCAGCACTGCACTAAAACAAAGTAACAACGCAAAACTACGAAAAATCTCTACTTAATTAAGCAAATAAGAACGAAAACATTTCATTAAATCAAATAACTAAAATCAACAAAATATATTAAATAAATCATTAAATTAACTAATGATTAAAGATAAATAAGACTAAAATCAATAAAAATTATGCCTATGATGAAGAGTCATCACAACCCCAAACTTAATCTATTGCTTGTCCCCAAGCAATAATTAATTTCATATTTGGTGCAGTTAAAAGAAAACTTAAACTCAATTTCTCATTTTAAATCAAACTCAATTCTCAAAGTTTCAGCTGCTACAAAACATCCATCATACTCTATGGTTGCTTACAAAAATAACGATGTTTGTACACCTTGGCATTCATTTATCAAATTCAACTCTCCTTTCACACAATCTCACCAAAATTTCTCTCAAGTGTTTAGAAGGGTTATGAATTTATCACTCAAATCCTAAAGCATGCATCACGCTACCATAGGCTTGAAAAAATTCTAGTTAGCAATCACAATGCAGCAAACACATACATTTTTGGAGGACTTTCGGGTTGTAATGGGGCTTAGGTAAGGGTATGACATTTTGAGATAGTAGGCTTTACTACTTGGAGTTAGGCATATATTTCCAAATTATTCTACCATTTTTTTTTTCCTTTTCATTCTGGAGATTCTCAAACATTGACAAAAGAACCAAGAAGATATTATTTATCAAGATATTATTTATCATTTTTTTCTTCTTTTCTTCTTTCTTCTTTTTTCTTTTTCTTTTTTTTTTCTTTATTTTTTTTTGTGAGAATCACCACCCCAAACTTAAAAGGTTGCTATCCCATGAGCAACCCCAAACTTAGAATTTGATCAAGACAAGACAAATTTTTTTTTACCTAACTCCAAGTAAGGTGATATAATTGAAGTAGGGTTTTTGTTTTGTAATGTGGCTAGTAACCGAAATAAAGGGGCAAGGCTCAAAGGGGCTAGCAAAGGATGACATTTTCATAGGGTAGTTAGAAAGGCTCAAACGACCAAATAAAATTGCCTCAATGTATGCATAAATTACAAGTGATGCAAGTCAGAATTAGTGCAAGTTCTGAAGGGATAATACACGTCTGGATAATCACACAACAAAGAATTTAAGTGTTTAGGCTCAAAAGCTCACAGCTAGGATAATAAGAAAGAGTATGAATTATATAAATAATGCCAAACATGCCATTACAAAATTTATTTAGTGTTTTTTTTTAAAAAAAATGCGAGTTAGACTTCAACAACCAAGCAGTAATCAACAATGCTTGAATTAGTGAAACTTATCGAATTGAGCAATGATATGAGCAAAGAAATATAATTTAAATTTCAAAATGTCAAACATAAAACTTAAGACCAAATGTAAGTTGTTAATAATTCTTCATCATAGTGCACGCTTATAGACAATTAGAAAGAAACACATCCAAATAACAAAAATAAGATTGCAAAAAATAAAAGTTACCTCTACCTGTGGGTTGCCTCCCACGAAGCGCTTCTTTAAAGTCGTTAGCTTGACGCCTCAACTATTGTCAAGGTGGCATATATGACAGGAAGAACACATCATCCTTCTTTTTCTTTTTGTTTGGTAGAAATTCCATGAACTTAAGAAATAAAAGATGTTGTTTCCATGTCCTTCTCAATTGGACATTGATGAACAAGGCATAGATTGAATCTCGAACTTTATCAATCTCTTATTTTTTTCTTTTCCTTGTTCATATTTTCCTCTTGCTTATCTTATTCTATCACAACAATGAAATTATCTTCAATCTTCAACTTCTCCTCCATCTTCTCAAACTTAGCCGCTTGCTCAAATAACCTCTCACATTGATTTTCAAATTTGTCAATTGAAACCATGTTATTCTTCATGAATTCAACCAAAACATTCGTAACGTGAAAGTCTTTATCATCCGATTCTTTGGATAGAATTTTAGGAGGTAGAATTTGTTCCCAATTTATCTTTTGAATGTAACACTCGATGTTTTCTGTAACTTTGAGAAAAAAGTCTTCATATTCTATTAGTTCATCAAGGTCATCTAAACAATGTCCATTATTATGTGCTTTTCCGCAAAAGTCACATCTAAGAGGCTTCCACGGAGGGAT
>JBBPBT010000850.1:7520778-7538661 GCA_037974875.1 Cicer bijugum
CTTGCTCAAATAACCTCTCACATTGATTTTCAAATTTGTCAATTGAAACCATGTTATTCTTCATGAATTCAACCAAAACATTCGTAACGTGAAAGTCTTTATCATCCGATTCTTTGGATAGAATTTTAGGAGGTAGAATTTGTTCCCAATTTATCTTTTGAATGTAACACTCGATGTTTTCTGTAACTTTGAGAAAAAAGTCTTCATATTCTATTAGTTCATCAAGGTCATCTAAACAATGTCCATTATTATGTGCTTTTCCGCAAAAGTCACATCTAAGAGGCTTCCACGGAGGGATATGAGGGTGATATTTTAAAAATGTATGGCTCAAGATTTGCCCCTCGATCATTCGACATATACCCGATATAAGACAAGTATCACACTCTTCATATAATTGTAGTAGAATATCATCATCATAATATTCCATGCTCTACAGCGCATAGTTATCTCAAACAAAGAAGAGAAAAACCACTAGACATGACATTAGCAAGTTCAACAAATAAAAATAGAAAAAAAAATTGTTATTTTAAAAAAAATAAAATAAAATAAAATAAAAAATTTTATTGCAGAGCAAAAAATTTCAATTAAGTAAATAAATTAAATTCAATAGTGATATGGCAATCCCCGGCAAAGGCGCCAAAAACTTGATAGCGTTTCAGCAAGTGTATTGAATCGTTGCAAGTAATAATAAAACGGTAGTACCGAGTGTCGAACTCAAGGATTGCGTTTTACTATTGAATTATATTTAATTACTAAAATTGAACAAAAAGTTTCCAAATTGATTGAAATAATATTTAAATTAAAAACTGTAATAAAACAATAATAGAATTGATCTTTTATAATGAGAAAAATGTCAGGGATGAGTTTCACTTCGAATCCAACCTTGGTGTCTAATTTGATCCTAGTTACTGAATTCCTTTATTGAATTATTACCGAATTCTCTTTATTATTCTTGCCCTAATATCTTAGTGACAGAACATTTAATTCCAAAGTAACCCCTAATTCCTTAGTAAATTTAAGATTAGAATTAAGCATTACCGTATAGAAATTCTTTTGTAAATTATTGCTTTGCAACTAATTTAATTGGTTTCATGACCTGCATCTATCCCTAGACTACAAATTCATGAATTTCTCATCTCAAGCATTTGTAAAGTCCACTTCCGTTTCAAAATACAAATCGTAGAACATTTTAATGTTGATCAGGCAATAAAAAGCATTAAGCACAGAGATGAGAAAAATAATTCAATAAACTCATTCATATAACTAGAAATCAAATCAGAAAAATAAGGGTTTCATCTGGTTACACTCATCCCTAACAAATAGGGTTTAGTTACTCATGGTAGAGATACAAAAGATAAGGATTAAAGAAGAATTACAAGAATGATTCATGGATGATTCTTAATAAAACTGCTTCAATGGCGTTAGAAACGGCCGTCTTTGAGTTTCTATGCTAGGGCACAAGTCTCCCAACTTCCCAAGAGTCAAAAAGGATCCCTAAAACTATAAAAAAAAATAGTGTTTTTATGATTGCTGATGCGCGTCACGCGCTCCAGGCGCGCAGGGCGCATTCCAGGCACGCGTTTGACAGACTGAAACATGATAAATGCGCTCCAGGCGCGCAGGACGCGCTCCAGGCGCACGTTTGACAGACTGAAACCTGATAAATGCGCTCCAGGCGCGCAGGACGCGCTCCAGGCGCACAGCATCTGCTGTCTGACGTAGTTTGCATTTTTCGCAACTTTCGAGTCTGAATTGGGTCTCGGTGTCTTCATGAAAGTTGTAGATATGGATCTTAGATTTCATTAGCACTTGGATTGACTCCAATTGGACATCTAGAACTCCAGATATGGCTGAAATACTCCATATAGGTCATGTTGATTTCTCACCAAAATTCAGCACTGCACTAAAACAAAGTAACAACGCAAAACTACGAAAAATCTCTACTTAATTAAGCAAATAAGAACGAAAACATTTCATTAAATCAAATAACTAAAATCAACAAAATATATTAAATAAATCATTAAATTAACTAATGATTAAAGATAAATAAGACTAAAATCAATAAAAATTATGCCTGTGATGAAGAGTCATCAGGTCCCGTGTTGGATCCCTCTCAAAGCGTAGTGTCTACTTGTCCTCTTTCAAAATGGATTTTTAAGCTAAAAAAATTACTTAATTTATCATCCCTTGCCATAGGTGCTTGTTTTAACATTTGTTTGAGATAATGTTATGTTATTATATGCAGCAAAGGAAAGTATGAAACAAATTGCCTCTAACCTGGCCACTAAAGAAAATGTCTTCTTTTTTGTTTATTGTAACCTTGTGTAACCATTTTGGCCTTGTTTCTTACAACTTCTCCCTATCCGTTTAACTTGTTTATGAAAATCCATTTGGTTTCAATAATAATTTTTTTTTTGTTTAGGTACTCGATTTGAAGCACCAATCCTTTTAAATTCAATCAACAATTTTTGCATTGCAATGATTCATCAATAGAGCTAGGTTAGATTTATGATTGTAGACGAAACAAGAATGTGTCCTTCAGTGATGATCTAGTCTTCAGAGGATCTTTGTAATTTTCAATAATAAGAGTTTCAGGATAGGATGACTTGTACTTCCATCAAGTTCTTACTTATGAGTTATTTAGATTCCTTATGACTTGGTCAAATTCATCTTCAAATGTTTTGTCATCTTCCTCTAATTTAATTGTATTCTCTTATTGTTTGGGTTCTTCTGATTTATTTACATTTGCTTCATATGAAACTAGTAAACATGCAATATCTTCACCTTGCTTTGACTTTTTAAGTTCGACATGTTTATTATCAAATTTAACATGTATTGACTCCTCAACAATTTGAGTTTCTCTATTAGATACTCTATAAGCTTTAGATTTTTCATAATATCCAAGGAATTTACACATTTCTGAGTGGGGATCAAACATGCCAAGATTGTCTTTAGTGTTTAACATATAACAAATACAACCATTTTGCTAAAATTAAGAGATATTAGGCTTTTTAGCTTCTATAATTCATATGGTGTTTTATTCAATATTAGCCTAATTAAAATTCTAATTTGAATATAGCATGGAATGTTAATTTCCTCTGCCCATAAATGGTTGGTAACATCCATCTCATTTAACATGATCCTAGCCATTTCTTGAAGGATCTATTCGTTGTTTCTACAACTCCATTTTGTTATGGTGTTCTAAGAGAGTAGAAGTTGTGTGGGATTCCACTCTCATCACCCAAACTTTTAAAGAACTTGTTTTCAATTTTTCCACCATGATCACTTCTAATTGTTGTAATTCTAATACTTCTTTCAATCATTACTTATTGGCGTGGTAGTCAAGGGGTGGGAATAGGTTGGGTCGAGCTAGGCTTTGCAAGGCTTGAGTCTGGCTAGTCAAAAGAGTCAAGGCCTCAACCTGGCCCATGGCCAATCATATGCTTACTTTTGAGGCCTGAGTTTGGTCTTGATAAAAGTATGGTATGGCATGTTAGCTTACTTGAAGCCTATTTTATTTTAACATTTTGGAATAAGTAATCAAACATATCTTTAAATATCTTAATGAGTTAATATATCAATGAAATTTATTCTATTTTGAAGAATATGACTTCATACACATCCTACTTCAATTCTATTTTATAACAATACATTTCAAGATGTCAAAAATTAAAGAAGCTTAATATGCGTAACTTACTAAAAGTTGAATATCTAACAAAAATATCAAAATTGAATATAATAATTATAGTATCAATAAAATATTAAATTTATTTATTTATTTAAGTAGGTCGGTCTAAAAGGCTTATTATGTGGCATGTAATTTGGCATTTTCGCTAAATAAGCTTCTTTAGAAATCATGGTCTTGTCTGTTTAAGAAAAAAAAGTTTGGCTTAGTTTGGGCCAGACGTAGACTAGGCCGTAAGCCTCTATCCGTCGGCTTGACCTATTCCCACCTCTAGAAGTCATCTTGATTTCTTAAGAATTTTATCCAAGTTCACCTTGCGTAATAATCTTTTATTGCAAGGCCATATTTATTTCCATTTATTAAGGTTGTTTTCATTGGTCCAAAGAGAACTATATGCAAGAGCTCAAGGGGTTTGGAATTAGAGACTAAGTTCGTAGGGGTAAAGGAGTTCTTAGATTGTTTACCCTTTTGACAAACTTCAACATAATTTAAGTTTTGTAGCTATGTTGAGCTAGACGTCTAACAAACTGAAGTTTATTCAATTTTGATATTAATCTTAGGTTTGCATAACCTAACATTTTGTTGCAAATTAATTTTTCTTCATTTCCTGACATGAGACACCTAAATATGTTATTTTTCCTCTGACTTATAAAGAGTATAGATCCATCTTTTTGACTAATTGCTTTGGATGATTTTTGATTAATAATGATATCATAGTTATTATCACTTAATTGACTAATACTTAATAAATTATGTTTAAACCTTTGACAAACAAAACATCTTTAATAAAAGGAGATATGTCATTACCAATTGTTTCATGTCCAATAATATGAGTTGTATGCTTTCCTCCCAATGTTATTGTGCCTCCTTTGATTAAATATAGGTCTTGGAACATATACATTTCTTTTATCATATGTCGCGAGCATCTATTGTCCAGGTACCATGATTGGTGTTTCAACTTGGCTGCTGGGAACATCTACATCATAGATAATTTGTTTCTTAGGTACCTAAATTTGGTTGGGACATAGTTTGTTAGTCTTGAAAGATTTCTTGTTTTTCCTTGTGCTTAACATGGGACAATATATTTTGGAGTGACCTTTCTTTGAGAAAATAATACATCAAACATCAGGTTTGATAAGTTCAGACTTAGTTACTATTTCTTGGTACCCTAGCCACTTTTACCATTTCTATTAACTCCATAAATCATATAAGAATTTTTATCAGAATTACATATGACATTTTATAAAGATTTTGACACATGATTATCTTTCAGAGTTGTATTTTCTATTTTAACCTTAACACTTTCATTTTTTAAAACACTAATTTCTTCAATTAAGTTTGCATTTACTTTCCTAAGCGGTTTCAATTTTAGAGACAAAATGTGGTTTTATTTAAGCAATCGTTTATGAATTTAATTAATTTAGATCGGATTAATTCATGAAGTACCTAAATTTCTTCATCTGTTGATTCACTTTTAGAGTCAAAATATGATCAGTGTTGGATTTAGAGTCATAGTTAGTATGAGCCATCAGAGCCAAATCTTCTTGTACATGATCATCAGAGGACATTGAGACTTGACATGCTCAAGTTCATTGCATCCATAATAGATAAAGCTTTTCTTGTCATACTTGGCATCTTTTCCTCTACTAGTTTGCGGGGAATTTCTTTGAACGAATGGCTTCTTCATGTTGTGCCACATCCTCTGAATTTTTTAGGATATGAAAGTCAACTCCTCATTCTGTAAGTCCACATTCTGGTCATTTGAACTATTATCCTTTGATTCTACTGTTACCTTCATATTCTTTTTTTTTTATTGGATTTCAAAGCCAAAGTCTTTTGTTTCTGATTGAGCTCATCCTCTCCAAGCTCAATTTCATGTGATCTCAATAAACTAATCAATTCTTCCAATTTAAGTGTATTCATATACTTAACTTATTGAATGGTTGAAATCTTAGGTCTCCACTTTCCTGGAAAACTCTTAAGAATTTTCTTCACATGATAAACAATAGTATAACTTTTTTCAACAACATTTTATTTTGATACTAGAGTTTGTAATCTGGAAAACATTGTTTCAATATATTTATCTTAAACGAGCTTTCGTTTTTCATAAGTCAAAACCAGATTGTCATAGATGTTATTTGTTGTTCCTTTGTCAAAATCCTTAAAGGTGATTGCATTTACTATGATGGTTTTGGACTTGTATGCATCTTTTACATCTTCTTTTGTTCGACATCCATTTTTCTCCTTGGAATTTCAGTGCAATCATTATTTGTTGATATAGTGCAGCAATCTTCCACTATGTTTCAAACATCAAGATCTTGTGACATAAAGAAGCTTGAGAGTTTGTCCTTCTAGTACTCAAATCTTTCTCCATCAAACAAAGGTGGTCTTTTGATGTTTGAACTAGAAGCTTCTTCATTGAATATAAACATGTTGAATCCTTGGATCTTTCCTCAAACACAGTAAAGTGCTCATTCTTGAGATCGGGCTCTTAATGCCAACAAAAGGTGCAAATACGAGAAGTGGGTTAAAATGAGTTTGTCTAAGTTGGATTATTTTTAATTATTTATTGAATAATTGGTTTAATTTTGGTGGTTTTAGCTAATATAGAGGCAATAGCAATCATGCTTAAGTAATTAGAGACATTAATAAAGTAAATACTGTAGAAGTAAAGTGACACAAGCTACGTCCATTCCATTCACTTAGAAGGATTTAACCATTAATTGAAATCCTTGAATTACACAGCACCTAACCCTATAAGTTAGTCTTCTCAAAATAATTTGACACCAAAAAACTTTTTAAGGCAAACAAACATTTTGACCATACAAGTCAAGTCTTCTCCACACAACCTGAAAACCACAGATTGTTGAACGCCACTACACCTTGACCCTACAAGTCAAGTCTTTTCATCACAACCTTAAAACCACATATTGTTTGAGAAACACAAAAGCCACTATCGGGCTTGGTTACACAAGTGTCAAACGAATTGAATTTTACTTCTACTAAGCAGATTATCAAAATTGATTTGTCACACTAAAACACTTACAAAATATTTCTTTGGAGAATGATCTTGCTTTGTACTTTTCATGAAACATGTCTTTGATCCTTCGAATTTTGGAAAAATGTTGACTTAGATTGATCCTTGCTTATTCTTGGTGAAGGTATGAGATGAGTAAAGCTTCCAGGATCCAATCTTTCACAAAGAAAAATGATCATTCTTGTGTAAGACATATGTGGAGAATGTTCTTCGTTTCCAGAAATATTTCAAGAATGATCTTGGTTTTACTGAAGTATGTCAAGAACGATCTTCGTTTTACTGAAGTATGTCAAGAACGACCTTCAATTAATTTTTTTTTATTTTTTTTGCTTTCTTGATTTTAATGAGATCTGCCTTGAAATACTTGGTACCTAACTTGTTTTGACACACTTAAATATGCATGTTAAATACCAAAGCACTTAGAATCATAATTAGAATTCTTAATTAACCTTTTGTTTGTTTTCATCAAAATATTAAATTGAGATTTGTCTCAACAATCTCTCCCTTTTTGATGATGACAAACATGTTAATTTAGATTTTAATTTTGATTTTAATTTTAATCATAGAGTGCTCAAAAGCTCCCCCTCACAATATGCTTCAGATTTTTGAACCAACATAAAATCTAAATATAAAATCTAAAATAATTATCCCCCTTTGTCAACACAAAAAGAATGAGGGATACAAAGGAATTGCAAATGTAGAAATCAATAACATGAGTATACGACATATAGAAATCATATGTTTGATCAATGTGTTCATATATCAAACTTGTAAGTTTGCATAACATCAAAGAACACAATATATATAATGATCAATATTGCAATCAAGATATAGATAATGATTACAAAAGCAATATCACATAATTATATGCAAACATATGCAAGCATTTTAACACACTTGAAAATTTGTCCATGAATATATTCTTCTCTTTTAAAAAAAAAAATGAGTTTACTTCAGTTTTTAGGAAATAAATTTTTCTAAAAACTCCCCCTGAATATTATAAAATTAATATCCCTTAATAATTCAAAGTTTTATCAAACAAGTAATATGCCTCTTTATTCTTTATCCTCTTTCACAAGAGACAATATTTTGATTTGAACATGATAATACTTACTTGTTATAAATAGATCCATTTTTCATTTTTAAAACTAGAGAGAATGAGCGCATATAGGGAAGCAAAATAAGATGAATATGATATCATGTCAAATATATTTTCTCTCTTTATAAAATATTTTTATATTAAAGATGTTTGTATTTTTCAAATGGATCAAAAATATATCAAGAGATTTGCTCACATTAAAAAAATTGTTTCGTTACAATAGTTTTGCAACCACACTAATTGACAATAAGGCACATGTTCAAACTTACTTTCATTAGCAAGAATGTATGAGACTTTTTTATTGTTGCTATTTCTATCTATCATGCTTAAAATAAATTTAAACACTTGAGATCCATTTTCACAAAAGAAGTGAGCAACAAATAAGACTCATTTGCAAAGACATATATTAATATGCCTCAAAATGTCAAATATCAATTTTTTGACTTCAAGCCAGATTATTCTTTTTTTTTTCCGATTAATTTTGAGTTTTAAAGCAACAAGAGACACAAATCATTTTCATGAAGACCAAATAATATTCTCTTGACGAAATACTTAAGAAAAATTCTAAACTAGGATATATATTTTACATATATTGAAGAAGAATCTTTTTCAAAAATAACATTATAAAACTCAATTTTTGTTTTTTGAAAAAACCATATTCAAAATATTATACTCAAGCATCAAGTAATGGATAGGTTTCTCAAAATATGCAAACAATTTGAGAACATGATAGAAAATGCTTTCAAGGACATAAAGAGGTGAATTTGCACAAAATGATGTTAATTCATTTAACATGACATTTTGAATTTATGATAAGGGTTTGATTTCCATGAATGAATTAAATAGTAATCATGATTAGGATATACCTTGATAAGATCCAAAGCAGCACTTGAATCAGAAAAGTGGACAATGTGAACATATGTTGTTAAGAAGCAAAGATTGTTCTTGTTTGATAGTTAAAACATTCTTCGATCAAATTTTGGACAACATCATCATTTAAGTTCAAATTATGTGTGGCATGCATTATATTCATGTAATACTGCTCCTGGGCATTCTTAAATAATAATTTTAATCCTTCAAGTGACAAATAAAAAACTATCACACACTTTCAAGGATCTTCTTAACCACTTCCAAATTAATTCTTTATTCCCTTCTTCATAAAAGTGCTCATCCAATAGGATAATTGCGGCATAATCAAGTCTATGACATACACAACGTCCTGCTGCTTGATTTTAAAGCTTAAAATGTTTGGTGGTAGTACCACTCATTTTCACCTTTAACAGTAGCAATTTTGGTACCATATAAATCCCTCCAAGTTAGTTCTTCCAATAAATTGATCATGAGGAGATGTTTTGGAGGAAGGGTAAGAAGTGAGGTAGGTGAAATAATGTGACTTAGCTAGCATGGGTAGCTGTTACATTTAAAAAAATCAAATGTTTCAAATGGAAAAAACCGATTTTGAAAGTTAGTGATGATGAAGAATGAAGATCGTTCTTGAGCTGCTTGGCAAAACAAGCGAAAAACGGAGAACGTTCTCCGTTATGACCAGAATGATTTGATGTCAATTTTAATGATCTTGACCACGATTTTTAATGATTTTATATTCTATAATATTTATACAATGTAGAGTATGCAGAATATATACTTTGATGACATTTTAAAATAAATTTGCCCATACTTTCTTTATCATGCAAAACATAGTAATGACATTGAAAAATGTTAAAGTATGATATGTTTTGCTTTCTTATTTTTCAACAATTCATATGAAGGTTTGTTAAAGATATTGTCTAATAGAGTCAACATTAAAAACATGGCAAACAATTTTTATGGCTTCTCCCCAAAATTCTTTTTCAACACTTGATTCAGTTAAAATTGTTCTAGCCATTTCTAATAACTAATTATTTTTTAAAAACAACTTCATATTGTTGGAAAGTTCTTTGACAAGAAAATCATGTGAAATATCATTTTCATCAAAGAATGATTTGAAGAATGATGTTTCAAATTTCCCATGATCATTTCATATAGAAATGACAATTATTTTTAAAACTCTTAAAAAACATGATTTTGTTGGAAATTTGTCTAAGTATAAAACATAGTGATTTTTCATTAAACTGAAACATGAGGATGTTTATTTTACATCATCCCTATGGGGTTTAAAAAAATAACTTTAAAAATCAATTTTACAAAGTTATCTTTCACATATCAAACATCCTTAATCTATGTAAAATTATTTCAACTAATGACACATGTACCTTTGATTTGTTAGTGTTTCAAAAGGTTATAGACATTCCAAATATTTGTAATCAGAGGAGGCACCATACTTTTCCATCCATGTGCATTGAGCATGCCTTGTTCATGTATCAGAGTTCTTTCTTGATTGTTGGATGATGTTCCGACATCACAAGTTAGTAATGATTTTGGTACCCATATTTGTTTGGGTCCTTGATGGTTAGTACATCTTCTTCTAGAAGATTTTTTCTTATCATAACAATTTGATTCAACATGACCACTCTTTGAGCAATAAGAACACTTATTTTTTATTCTTGGAGAAAGTTCAGATATGAGACAAGAACTTTCTTCACATGAATGAAAAAACGAAGAACGTTCTTCATTTTTTGGAAATTATTTTGCTTTGAATTTTTTATCCCTTCTTTTGAAAAAAAACATATGGAATCAAGATGTCCAGTTTTGTTACAGTAAGAACATCTTATATTACCTTTCTCGTCCTTCTTTTTTGACACAAAAACATTTTCATATAGCTTTTCTTTTTAAGAAGTTTTGAAACGTAAATCATCTTTGTCAAATATCCCTTTTTCAGATATCATGTTATTTTGAAACGTTTCAGTGGTCTTTACCAAGTTGATTAAATCAGTTTTCAAATCAAGAACTTCTATTTTTAAAGAGGTGTTTTGTTCCTTAGTTTTAGAACATTTTGGAATATGATTTTGTATGGGTACCTCATTGAAAATCTTTTGTTGCTCAAACATTTTTAAATTAGATTGTTGCAGGCTTTCAATGACCTTTTTAAGTTCGTCATTCATAGCTTGAGCTTTCTCCTTTTCTTCTTTTTCTTTATGAAGTTGTTCTTTTAATAAGTCATATTTTTGAGCAAAAAAGTTTGAATCACATAAAAGATTATCAAATTCTTTTTCATTTGTTCACATGAAGTCAGAGTTTAGATATGGTTACCTCATTATTTTCTAAGTTTTCTATCAAGTACATGTTAGCTTCTGACATTACTTCTTCTTCCTGAATCTTTTCCTTTAACACTTGTTAGGTGTTTTACTTTAGAGGGAGTGCTTTGATGCAAATTGAAGTAGCAATCTCGATTTACAAGAAAGGGGTTTGAATTGTAAATGTTCCTATTTAAAATTTCCTGTTAAAATCTTAAGAAAATAACTCAAGATTAATCTTGGTTGTGAAAATAGAAAACGGATAACGTTCTTGGTTTCTGACCAAAAATCGAAGAACGTTCTTGGTTTCTGACCAGAAAACGGAGAACGTTCTTATTTAGATAAATCAACAATTTAACTTGATAATCAAACAAATGAAATTAAATAGACAAGGGAAGAGGTATCACACAGAGATATATCTTGGTTCACCCAATCCAAGTTATGTTCAGTCCTCACAACAGTGAGACTTTTCACTAAGTGTTCAAAACAGAGAACGTTCTTGGTTTTTACACCACCAGTCCTGATCAACCTTGATCTATTACAATCTTCACCTTTCAACCTAGAAATGATTTTTATAATCACCTTTCACCCTTGAAAGGCTTTTTACAAACACATTCAATCCAACATAAAAGATAGACTTGAGTTACAAATGATGTGTATGGTAAAAGTGTTTGGTATCTTGAAACTTCTCAAAACTTATTTGACATAAATGAAAGAAAAACTTAGTATATAATGATTCAAAGATACAGTGAAAAGAGTTGGAGTTTGCTTGAAGAGTTTTTATGACTTGTTACTTAAACAAGTGTTGGTAGATTTGTAAATTGAATTATTGTCTTCACCTTCCAATTGATCTTCAATTTATAGATGTTAAAAGACTTTGAATATTTAGTTTAAAATGAATATATCCATTGGACACACTTTTCAAGTGTGAGATATATTTTAAATCAATTAAACATGTGTTTATTTGATGTCTAGAATGTTCTTCACAAAATGAAGAACGTTCTTGACCAAACAGAGTACGTTCTTGACAAAATGGAGTACGTTCTTGACAAAATGGAGTACGTTCTTGTCACATGTCAGTTGACATTGTTTTAAGTTAGGTTTATGTAGAACTTTCTGCAGAATATGGTAAGTACAATGTACTTGTTTCCTTATGCACAATTCATCAATTTGAAGCAGTCTTGAGGCTGTTTTTCACCTTTGGGCATTGATCTCGAGTTCTTGGCTTCACCAATGATTGGAGCAGTCTTTATACTATTTAATATGTGATTTATACTATAGAAAATTATCTCTTTTAATTATGCCTTTAAAAGATAATTAAAACTAGAATGTTCTTTTGTAAAACAAGAACATTCTTTGTTTTTTGTTTTGTATGAGTGTTGGATTTTGACAGTTGTTATGTGTTAGTCCTTTATCTCAAAAACATTATGTACTTTATGCAAAAAAAAGGTGACCAGAAATGTCCTTGTTGTCATGGCTCTCCTTTCTCATAGCTCATCAATTTAGAGATTGATCTTTATGTGTTGCTTTGCCTTTATTGATCCTCTTTGATTGAATCTATCGAAAACAATCTTGTATAGATTATTAACTTCCTCTATGATGAATATTGATGTTTTGTAGTGTAGATAGATGTACTTTTGTAGCCCAGATCAATTTTAAATTATAGTAGATTTTGCTCTTTGTAAACCAGAACGTTATTGGATTAAAGTTGTGAAAACGGAGAACGTTCTTCATTTCTATTTTGAGTGATTGCTGAATTTTAACAACTATTGCATGCCAAGCTTTTCTGTTCTATACGTGTGTCAATGATGCATGGACTTTATCATTTTTGTCCAGTTTTTACTTGCTTACTTTAGCCATCAACTTTGAGGATTAGTGTTGCTTTTGATTCTTAATGCATTGCTTGTCTTGTCTCAAAAATTTTGGGAATATCCTTATAAGCTCTTGATGATTCCCTTTCTAGTTTGGTCCTTTCCGAGGGACGCTAATGATCATCAATAGGAGTGCTTTGGGAAGAAGCAGCAGAGGTGTAAAAAGTGGATAAATAAGATCAGCCAAAAACCAAGAGAGTTCATGCTAAATCTAAGAATGTTCTTGAAATCTACGATCGTTCTTCGAATTGGAGATAAGCTGATTTGTACTTGTGATTATGTTAGTTGTCTGAGATGATTTATGTCTTTAAGTCAAGTGTGCAAGTCTTGATTGAAAGTACAACTTCAGTGTGTTTTACAACTTGTAAATTTGTACTTGCATTTACCTCACTTGAAGAATGATATTCCTTTGTACTTTTCATGAAACATGTCTTTAATCCTTCAAATTTTAGAAAAATGCTGACTTAGATTGATCCTTGTTTATTCTTGATGAAGGTATGAGATGAATAAAGCTTCCAGGATCCAATCTTTTACAAAGAAAACTGATCATTCTTGTTTAAGACATATGTGGAGAACGTTCTTTGTTTTCCAGAAATATCTCAAGAACGATCTTGGTTTTACTGAAGTATGTCAAGAACGATCTTTGTTTAACTGAAGTATATCAAGAACGATCTTTGTTTAACTGTTTTTGTTTTCTTGATTTTAATGAGATCTACCTTAAGATACTTGGTACCTAACTTATTTTGACACACTCAAATACACATGTTAAATACCAAAACATTTAGAATCATAGTTAAAATTCTTAATTAATTCTTTGTTTGTTTTCATCAAAACATTAAATTGAGATTTTGTCTCAATAGTACAATGTTCAATCCTTCAACATTTGGAGTAGGATGAGTAGATAAGATCAAAATGGTTTTTGTTTCAAAGTGCTAACTTATAACGATGGAAGTTGGAGAAGTGATAGTGTGAGTGGGAAAATGGTAAGTTCCATTTGGCGGTGTGATCTGGTGCACATAGTTTCAAAGCCTGTCTATAGACCCAAACTTCAGAGTTAAACATCAAAGGCAGTCTTTGTAACCTTTAGAGGCACGATGCTCTGGTCTTATCACCTTCCTCTAGTTTTCATGTTCTAACTGTTGCACACTTATTGAAGTCAATAGTCTAACCAAATTGTTCTCATAAAATATCTTTGTTAACATCAAAACCATAAGTGGAAGACAAACTTGGTTCCAACAGTTTGATTTGCGACGGTGTAGGGGATATGGTGGTTCCATAATGCAATCATCTTTCAAAATTTCATTTTCAATATAACACGTCTTATATTTTATAGAATTGCAGGTATGGAATTGGTTGACCAATGGTTCAAAGAACTACTATTGTGCTTCAGTGGTAAACAGAGGATTGATTACGGCTTTTGTGTGGATCTAGTATAAGGGATGTAGCGGTGCATGTTGTCACAATAGCAGTAATTTTGCTTCCTATTTTGTTTAGATGTAGGATGTATAGCTTCAATTTTATTGTAGTCCTAATGTTAGATGCCTTGATTGTTAAAATGTTGTTGGGCGGTTTCTAGTAGTGTTGGGTTGATTCATAGCCTTGGGACTGTTTTTGTGCTCTAATTAGGAGGTGTAATATATTTTATTTACTATGTGCTAAACAACAGTTGTATTGGTTTTCTCCTTTGCACACCTTGTGTGTGATGTTTTGGGATTAATGCAATTTTATCCTTTAAAAGAAACACTTTGTAAGGCTTGAGCAAGACTTAAAGTTTCTAATGTGTAGATCTTATTTTCCATCATCAAGTATTAAGAGATGAAGAACTCCCTCTCTTCTCACCTTCATGAACCACATTTTTGGCACAAATAAAAGGGAATAATATTTTCTCACCTCTCTAGTGCTCTCTCATCTAAGGATGCAAATGAAATGGTGAAGAAATAAACTCCTTCCTTTTCTCTTGAATGTATGCCACTATTGTACAAGGAACAAGATCCCCAAGTTTGTATTTTACTCATGTTCTTCATCTTCCTTTAATTTGCAAGCTACCCCATACCCATATAACTTGTGCATATGCACTTTCTTTGTCATTATGTGAATAAAACATTTGAGAAATGTAACACATTTCTCATTCTTTAAATCACCAATATGGAATCATTATCCTTCCTTTCTTATCCTCTTTATGACTTGTATTCATGCTTTGTTCTTCTCCAAAGACAAAACCTATAACTCATTTCTTTTTTATCTTTCACTAAGAAGGGAGAGGTGAAAAAGGGTCTCACATAGGGTCAAATAAGATATTTCTAAGTTTGTTGATGTTTTTACCATTGAGATACTATAGGGTGATGTCCTTGTCAAATCCCTTGGAGAATTCATATATACCCACAAAATTTAATTAAGTGTCTTATGCAAATTCTTTGTATTGTGATTGATATGTTTCTAAATCAAACTTATGATTATTTTATTCATAGCCTCTACAAGGTAATTTTCTATGAGCATAATATGGAGTAGAAGTAATCTTTTATCTTTCTTAACTCAACATATTCGATAACTTTTTGGCACAAATATCAACTCTTGGTCTATTTTGATTGTTTGGAGAATACTAAATATTTGCATAATATGATTCTCTATGAAATCAATTACATCATTCAGTGCAATATCTCTCAAAGGAATAATTTTTACCCATTTGATGAAGTAATCAACTATAACTAAAATGAATGTATGACCCTTAGACAATTATTGCATACAATTGAGTTGCCATAACATTTTGAATATGTCAATGTAACATCCACTTCATTTTGTCATCAACCTAATGAGTACCACATACTCCTTCATGTACTTCAACCAAAGCTACATAAGCCTCAACGAATCTTAGAAATCATTCTATATTTTCAACGACATATCATCTATTTGATGATCCTCCTGAAAAGATAATGTTGGAAGCTTGATATTTTAAACTCCTATTGAACTTGTGTTAGGATCTCGCAAGTATTGGATTATGGGACTTCTTCAATCATTTTTTACTACATCATTTGTCATAATATATCTTTCATGCATTCGATATAGAACTTCTTTTACTTTGATAAAATAGTATAATACCTTTTAGGATTATTGTAACCATAAGCTATTGGTGCTAACTTATGGGTTCATGATCAGAAACCCTTGGGGTATGCTCTAAAATCACATTTTCAAAACTCTTAAGCGATTTGTTGCTATAAGAAAATATTTAGCCAAAGTGTGACTTACAACACATTTGTACTCTAAAGACAATTATCAAATGACAAGTTTTGAATCTCCAATGTGCTAAACCTATGAATTCAATTGGCTAAATCGCTAGCCACATATTATTTACCAAGAAATTCTCATTGGTTTGTCCTTTAAAATCTTTCATTGAAACATATTGCAATGAAAAATCCAACACTACCAAAGTCCAATGAAGAGGATGAGTAACAAAATGACAAATGTTCATTTATTTTTTCTAAGTTTAAAAATGATTTAGTTTTAAATAACCTATTTTTGAAAGAAAAAAAAACAAATATATTCTACTTTTTAAATTAAATACCAAAAATTCACTTTTTATTACGCGGGTACTATTTGGAGACTTAAAAAATATTGTTCAAAAAGTATCCACGTTAAAAAATGAAATTCACCATTATGTTTCATAACTGGTCATACTCAAAAATATGGTTCGAATGTTAATAACAACTCTATTGAACTTTTGTACATTTTTTAAAATTTTAATAATTTAAAACATTTTCTATTATTATTAATTAATTTTTTACTTTTTTACATTTTTACATTTTTATAATAAAATAAAACAAAAGTGAGAATTTTGGTATTTATTGGTATATTGATATTTTCTTTAAAAAATAGGTTATTAAAAAAGCCTTTTAAAAATCCTAACAATTAAATTTAAAGTTTTTGATTTTTTATTAAAAATAAACATAAAATTCATTTATAATTATTCTACATGAACTTGCCGCAATAATAATTTTAATACACATCAGCATTTTATAACATAACATAAAAATTAAGATCATACACTTTTTAAAATATAAATGACCCAAAAAATAAATAACTGAGCTTTAATTAGAACTATTAAATGACCAGGGGAGTTTTTGCCTATATTTAAATATTAGCCTGCACAATGGATTAATTCTTCATATTTTTAGTTTGCTATTCCTATGCAAGAATGCATTGTGTTTTTAATCTTATTGTGGACAAAAGGGATGGAAATGAAAGGGACAAAGTGTTTGTGTCTAATTCAATGGACGATTGACACAAGGGGAGAAATCGTCATTTTCTTGTTGTCTACATATCCATCAAAATTGCACATTCTTTTATTTTAATACCAAAATCGCACATTCCAAACAATGCAATTAACAATATGCTTATTCTTGACAGCTTACTAATAACACACAAAAATTAGTAATACATTAATACAAATAATTTTGTCAAAAAAAATACATTACAATATAATTATTATATTAATTTATAAGTAACGTGTACAAATAACTGCAAATACAATTATGTTGAACATATAGTAAAAATATTCATTTATTTTATCCTCAGGTATTTATTAAACTACAATTATGTTGTACTCGTGACGAATTTTATTTACAGATATCTGCAAAATATTCGCATGTAAAATATTTTTTGCCATCTATATTTGTTGGACTACTAAAAAAAGCATTGTTTAACCAAAGGTAGGAGTGTTTAAATCCAATTAGCCAAACAAAAAAAAAAAAGTTGATAACCAATTGAATATTATTCGATTTCTTTGAATCTTCAATTATGAAAATCGCTCAAATCTGATTAAATTTTGGATTTCTTTTTTAAAATTGAACCAAACTTCATACGTACATTCTAATGCTTATTTATTTTTTATTTGCGCATGAAATATGTATTAATCTATTATTAGTAGGTTTTAAATTTGTTTAAAACTTTTTATCAATAATCTTATATTTTTAGTATAATATGTGATATATTTTGCATCAAACATTTTAAATTATTGTGGCATT
>JBBPBT010000850.1:7538893-7555864 GCA_037974875.1 Cicer bijugum
TTTATTCATTTAACATTTTTCATAATTTATACCTCATCCTAGATAAATTATTGAAAATAAAAATCAAATTACGTATATTAAATATGTAGTTGATCACATTTAATTTATGTAATTCAAATTACAAAAATTAAATCTATTATTTAAATTATCCTCCATGAATAATAAACTAGATCATTAGAAATATAAAAATAAATAATTAAATAAAATTTATTTTGTCAATATTTATTTTTTGTCTCTAGCTAAAGTGCGAACCACTATTTAAAAATCATACATACAACTCTAAGATGTTTTATATTTAAACTCATGAACTCATACAAAGAAAAGATTAACAATATCGACATTTCACAATTCAACTATTTGATTACTCTAATAGAAAAAATGTTGTAAAAAGAAAAAGGAAAAAAACATTAAATAACATTTGAAAAAGACATAGAGACTACACATAATGCAATAAAAAAATGAAAGTCGGCTTTAGACTTAATTCATCAATGTACACTACCAATGCATAACAGCTCTATAAATACCTTCAATATAATAGCAACATAAAAAACACACATTAATTATAAAACCCATAAAACCTTTGAGTACTATAAGCCAAGTTATACAAATAACCATGTCAATGAGATTGTCTACTGGAACCCTCATCATGCTTGCTCAACTGTGGCTTTTGATGGCTACAACATCAATAGCTCAGTTTGTGATCGACACTCATGGCGAACCTGTTGAGATTGACAATGAATATTTCATCAGGCCTGCTATCACAGGCAATGGAGGGGGTTCAACTTTGGTAAACAAAAATGGATCATGTCCTTTGAATGTTGGTTTTGAGAACAGTGAGTTACCACAAGGTGTGGCTGTGAAATTCACTCCTTTTGCTGCTCGTCATGATGGTGATGAAGTGAGACTTAATAGGGACTTGAGAATAACATTTGACGCTTCAACAATATGCGCGGCGTCGACTGAATGGAGGTTGGGTGAGAGGGATGCAAGGAGTGGAAGGAGGCTGATTATTACTGGAAGAGATGATGGAACATTTGGATCATATGGTAACTTCTTTAGGATTGTACAAACTCAAACTGTTGGGATCTATAATATTCAATGGTGTCCTACTGAGGTGTGCACCACTTGTGAGTTTCTGTGTGGCACTGTTGGTGTTCATCGTGAGAATGGCAAGATTTTGTTGGCCCTTGATGGTGGTGCCCTCCCAGTTGTCTTCCAGGATGAATAATTTTTATTTGTTAGTGTTACAAATATATTGGGAGCTATTGTTTTTTTCAATAATTTACATGAAAGAGAGAGGGATGGATGTACTATATTGTTGATTTATATATAAAATAAAAGCTCCTAAAATTTATGTTTGTATAATTTGTTGAGAAAATGTGTTGGGATTTTACTTAATGGACCTGAATGGGTTGAACTATTCTTTAACAAGATGATTCATAAGTGATATGATTCTAATAGTCATGGTTTACTTTAAGGATCGTTCTAGGTCGGAAACTTACAAATCTGAGTGAGAATCGCGTATAGCTGCAGAATGCGATAAATGGTGCTGCGAAACTCCGATTCGGCCGATTCTAAAATGAGGTGAAAGATGACGTTTCAAAACGCAAGTTAGTACAACAAGAAAACAAGGTTTTTGTGAGGACCAAAAGCCCTCACAAAGGGGAAGAAGCAGCCACAAAGTAAGATTTTGTGAGGGCTTTTGGCAGCCATAAATAAGCTGGTCACAAAGTTTTGTGAGAGCTTTTGCAGCCACAAAGTGTGTGAAACAGGTTGATATTAGGGATTGCAATGGGTAGGGTTTGGGTAGGGTACTATAGTACTCGTACCCATACCCGCAGTTTAAAAAAATACTCATACCCGTGCCCGTACCCTCTTGGGTATCAACTTTAATACCCGTACCCTTATCCGCTGGGTACCTAAGTACCCGTACCCGTACCCATTACCCACACTTTAACTAAAATAAATCGATAAATAAATATTATTTTGTGATTAAATTTAAAAAGGATAAATACCACCTATAGTCCCTTAACTTAATTTCAGTTAACGTTTTAGTCCTTTATTTTTTTTTCTCGATTTTGTCCTTTATTTTAATTTTAAGTGACAATTTAATCTTTTTTGTTTTAAAATGTTAACAATGTTATCCTTTTTTTTACAAAAATTCATCAAAATTTTCAAACAAAACTCATAAATTTAATTATATTCTTTAATATAAAATAAACTTTATCAAATTTGTAACTCAAATCTTCAAATAAACTCATATTTGTCATTCTTTATTTGATGTTGTTAGAGATAAAAATATGAGTTTATTTAAAGATTTAAGTTATAAATTTGATGAAATATTGAGGATGATAATTAATTTTATGTGTTTTGTTTGAAATTTATGATGAATCCTTTGAAATTTTGCATAAAATAAGGATAAAATTGTTGATATTTTAAAACATAAAAGATCAAATAGTCACTTAAAATTAAAATAAAGGACCAAATCGGGGGAAAGAAAAAGATAAAAGACTAAAACGTTAACTGAAATTAAGGTAAGGGACTATATGTGGTATTTACCCATTTAAAAATTATCCAAATATCATAAATTAAATCATAAAATATTATAAACCAAAATATTTTCTATCTCAAAACATTTCAAGTGAACACTCGTTACAATACACATTCAAATATCCATAATAATATTTTATGAAGTTGCAAGTCTTACCACAATATTATTTGAGATCAGTAAAAATAATTTATAAATTGCAAGTATAATTATAAAGACACAATTAATAAGATATAATTCTTAGTTATAAAGTCACAATTATTTAAATATTAATCATAATCAAATTCTTAAAAAATTTGTAAACGTTTATCTTTTGATTTGATTATAAATATTGTAATGATTTAATGATATTAATGGATATTAAAACATAAAGGAAAACAATTAATTAAACTAAATATTAATATAATAAACAAATAAATAAATAATATATTTATATAAGTGCGGGTGCGGGGCGGGTACTATAGTACCCGTACCCATACCCATTATGCGGGTTTTTACCCTACCCATTGTGGGTTTTGTTTGCGGGTACCCACTGGGTCTGGGTCTAATTGCCATCCCTAGTTGACATTTGTGAGGATATTTGCAGCCACAAAATGCTGCTACATTTGTGAGGGCTTTTGCAGTCACAAAAAGCTGTCAAGGACAGACTGACTTTTTCATATTGAAAACTCCCTCTTTTGTGAGGGCTTAGGCCACCACAAAATATTACGTATTTAAAAAATTAACTTTTAAATTCAAAATTAATAGTTTATTATAATATTATATATAATAAATTAATATAAATATAATATTAAAATTTAAATAAAATTAAAATTAAATATTAAAATTAAAATAAATATTATATAAATATAATATTAATAATAATTAAAGCTAGAAATTACCACAAAATCAAATAAAATATTCATTTCAAAATTAACAAATAATGTCTTACAAACCCAAAATTAAACACACAATAATTAACTAGGACAACATAATTAATATATATGTGTTCATACAACCCAAAAATAAATTGTGAAATTCTTCCCGACGAAAGAAGCCCCTCAAAAGTATTATTAATTTGTGTTGGAGGAGACATCATGCATTGAAATTGAATTTCTTCTTCAATGGCACCACCCCTAGTCGATGTGTGTGTGTATATATATATATAAATATATATATATATATATATATATATATATATATATATCGATGTTTCATATATTAATTGCTTTATTTTTCAAATGTATTATATATAAATTTTGACATATTTATATGTCAATTAGGGGAACATGCATTTGCACACAATATAATAAATTATCATCAATACAATAATTATATATATAAACCAAAATTATATTTTAAATTATATTTTTTTAATAATCAAGCCTAACAAAAAATAATACTAACAAAAAAATAAACATTATATATATATATATATATATCAATATATATTTATAACAAAAAATAATAATTAATATCATCAATTTTAATAATGTTTTTTTAAAATCAATAACTTTGGCATATATGTCAATTAGGGAATTATATATTAATTAATTTACAAACAATATAATAAAATTATTAATCAAGACTCTATCATTATACAAACCTATATAAAATTTTAAATTATGTTTTTTTAATAATCAAGACTTATTTATAACAAAAAATAATAATATCATCAATTTTAATAATTTTTTTTAAATAATAATTATATTAAAATTAATATATTTAATTTTAACCACGTTTGAAACTTTTATTTATCATATATTATGTAAACAACATCATTCCTATTTTTTTAAAAATAAATTTATAAAACTAATCTAAATATATATATTACTAATCTATATTTTAAAAATAATATATATTTACTAATCTAAATTTAAAATATATAAAATACTAACTTGATGCCGAGTAGCGTCTTACTTGAAGCTTTCACTCACGTACGACGCTTGCAAGTCTTCGAAATAATTAACAACCACTGTAAAAAAAATTCAATAATATTAATTACTTATATCAAATTAAAAAATAAAATTATAAAACTACATATATAATATAATTTATACTTACCAAAATTAAATCTAGATTGATGAAATATGTTGTGTAGAGAGAAGGTGGAGAAAATAATTAGAATGAGGTTTTAGAGAGAAGTTGGATGTGAAAAAATGAAGGAGGAACTCGAGATATGAATCACCGAAAACCAGTATATAGAACTCGAGATATGAACGTAGGTTACTGATCACAAAAATTAGAAGAATTGGGGGTATTAGGGTTTGATGTAAAGGAAACTCAATATTATTATTCAGCAAAGAAACCAAGAACAAAATGGTGCCACAATCTAAGGATTGAGAAACCAAGAAGAACACCACAAGGGTTAACAACCTTGATAAGTTCTAGATGAATTCTTTCAAGAACTCTAGAGAGCAAAGCCTCACAAAAACAATATTCAAAATCTGCCTTAAGAAAAATAAGGGTTTGCCTTTTATAATGGCAACTTCTAAAAAGTTCTCTAAATTTGGCCCAACTGAAATTTTTACAGTTACACCCAAATTTCTTATTAATTTAGTCTATTACTTTAATTAAAACTAATATTAAAATTTGATAACACATATACCGCCTTCATTCCTTAACTTCTTCAATTTGGATTAAACAATTGACAATCTTGGGCTTCAATTCTTCATGAGTTATACTTGCTTCAAATAAAGTGGCTATCAAGTTATGTAGAACCTCATTCGCCTTCTTTGACCTTGCTCTTGTCGTTAGGGTTCCAAGACCTTGAATATCCTCTAGGCTTTCTTCCTTGGTTATGCATTATATGTCCTCATCATTTCCTCCTTCTTGAACTGAATTTGCCCTCAAATTGCAATCTTCTTCAGCTGCATCATAAAAAGACAAATCAGCCACATTAAAAGTAGGACTAACACCATACTCACCTGGAAGATCTATTTTGTAGGCATTATCATTAATTTTTGACAGCACTTGAAAAGATCCATCTCCCCTTGGTTGGAGCTTAGATTTCGTTTGAGAAGGAAACCTTTCCTTCCTTAAATGAACCCAAACCCAATCACCTGGTTCAAACACAACCTTTTTCCTTCCTTTATTTGCTTGTCAAGCATAGCTATCCACTTTCTTTTCAATTTGTGCCTTTACCTTCTCATGTAATTTTCGAACATATTAAGCCTTAACATTCTCATCCTTATGAATTAGAATAGAACTATTTGGCAAAGACATTAAATCAAGAGGGGTAAGAGGGTTAAAACCATAAACAATTTCAAAGGGAGAATAACGAGTAGTGCTATGAACAACCCTATTATATGCAAACTCAACATGAGGCAAACATTCTTCTCATGTCCTAATATTCTTTTGGATTATAGCCCTAAGAAAAGAAGAAAGAGTTCGATTTACTACCTCAGTTTGGCCATCCGTTTGTGGGTGGCAAGTCATGGAAAATAGAAGTTTAGTTCCAAGCTTACCCCAAACTGTGCTCCAAAAGTGACTAATGAATTTAGTATCTCGGTCACTCACAATGCTTTTGGGTACACCATGAAGTCTAACGACTTCTTTAAAGAACAAATCTGCCACGTGACAAGCATCATCCACTTTTCTGCAAGGTATAAAGTGAGTCATCTTGGAGAATCTGTCCACCACCACAAAAATTGAATCTTTTCCGTTCTTAGACCATGGAAGACCTAAAACAAAATCCATAGAAATATCAATCCAAAGGGAGTTAGGTATTGGTAAAGGAGTATACAAACCATGAGGCATAACTTTAGACTTAGATTTCTTACAAATAATGCATCTTTCACACAATTTGCGTACATCACGTTTCATGTGTGGCCAATAAAAATGTTCATGCAACGTGTCTAAAGTCTTTTGTACTCCAAAATGTCCCTTTAATACCCCCTCATGTGCTTCCTTCACAAGCAAATACGTAATGGAACTTTTCGGCACACATAACCTCTTTTCTTTAAATAAATAGTCATTATTCTTAAAATACCCATTTTGGGCAGCATGCACACAAGATTTATATATTTGAGAAAATTCGGGATCATGTTCATACAATTCCTTAATTACCTCAAAACCAATAAACTTAGTTTCAAGAGTAGAGAACATAACATACCTTCTTGAAAGTGCATCAGCAACAACATTTGACTTACCTTTTTTATGCTTGATCACGTACTAAAATTGCTCAAGGAATTCGACCCACTCGGCATGTCTCTTGTTGAGCTTACATTGGCTCTTTAAATACTTCAATGATTCGTGATCACTATGTATTACAAATTCCTTTGGTAAAAGATAGTGATGCCATATTTGTAGTGCTCTCACTAATGCATACAATTATTTATCATATGTAGGGTAATTAAGGGTAGCACCATTAATTTTCTCACTAAAATAAGCAACAGGATGCCCCTCTTGCATTAAAGCAGCCCCTATCCCCACATTTGATGCATCACATTCAATTTCAAAAGATTTAAAGAAATTAGGCAATGAAAGAATAGGTGCATGAGTCAATTTTTCTTAAAGGGTAGCAAATGCTTGATGTTGTTTTTCACCCCATTTAAATCCCACATTCTTTTTAATTACTTCATTTAAAGGTGCAGCTAATGTACTAAAATCTTTAACAAACCTCCTATAGAAACTAGCTAAGCCATGAAAGCTTCTTACCTCGTTAACATTCTTAGGAGTTGGCCATTCCTGAATAGCTTTCACCTTTTCTTGATCAACCTGCACTCCCTATGAGCTAATAACAAAACCAAGAAAAACTACATGATTTGTATATAAAACACATTTTTTTCATGTTTGCATACAATTTCTCACGTCTAAGAGCTTCCAACACACTTCTTAAATGTAAAAGATGATCATCGTAAGATTTGCTATAAATCAAAATGTCATCAAAGTAAACCACAACAAATTTCCCTAGAAACTCCCTTAGCACATGGTTCATCAACCTCATGAAAGTGCTAGGCGCATTTGTTAGTCCAAAAGGCATGACTAACCATTCATACAAGCCATATTTTGTTTTAAAGGTTGTTTTCCATTCATGATCCTTCTCTAATCCTAATTTGATGACATCCACTTTTAAGATCAATTTTTGAAAACACACAAGCACCATGCAATGCAATTCATCCAACAAATCATCTAATCTAGGAATGGGATATCTATACTTTACCGTGATATTATTGATAGCTCTACAATCAATGCACATCCTCCAAGTTCCATCTTTTTAGGTACAAGAATAACGGGGACTGCACATGGACTTAAGCGCTCTTGCACCCATCCCTTTTGCATCAAGTCTTCAACTTGCCTTTGGATTTCTTGGGTCTCTTGGGGGTTAGCTCTATATGCTGGCCTATTGGGCAATGAAACACCTAGAATGAGATCAATTTGATGTTATATACCTCTTATAGGTGGTAGGCCTTGAGGAACCTCTTTGGGAATTACATCTTCAAAATCCAGCAACAAAGAAACAACTTCACTAGGAAAAGAATTGGTAAGATCTACAACCTTTAAGTCACTCTCCTTGCTTAAAAGCAATAGCAATGGCTTTTTTAATTGCATAGCCTTTTTAACCTCTTTTTCTTTTATGAACAAATTTTGTACTTTTCTCTCTTTCTTTTCATTCTCTTTTTCTTTTCCCTCTTTCTTTTGACTCTTTTTTTCTTTTCTCTCTTTCTTTTCACTTTCTTTTTCTTTTCTCTCATTTTTTCCTTTCTCTCTCATTTTGGATTCATCATCACCAACCTCTCTTGGAGATAAAGGAGCAAGAGTAATTTTGCGTTCTTTATGTATAAAAGAGAACTTATTTCTATAACCATCATGGTTACTTTTCTTATCATACTGCCATGGCCTTCCAAGAAGTAAATGACAAGCCTCCATCGGAACTACATCACATATAATTGTATCCTCATACTTCCCAATAGAAAAATTCACTTCCACCTGCTCACTCACAATTTGCTCGCCTTCCTCACTAAGCCATTGAAGTTTGTATGATTCTGGATGGGGTTTAGTCACTAGGTTCATTTTTGCTACCATTATTGCACTTGAAACATTAGTGCAGCTTCCTCCATCTATAATTAAAGAACATAACTTACCTTGGATGAGACATCGAGTATGAAAAATATTCTTCCTTTGTGTTTCATCCAAGTCTATTGATTGGCTGCCCAACATTCTTCTAACCATAAACAAGTCTCCTCCCTCAGCAACTTCTTCCTCATTCTCTTCATCACTAGATGTAGCAGATTCAGAAGATGACCCGCTAGAAATATCTCCATTCTCCTTAAGCAACATGGTCTTCTCATTTGGACATTCAAAAGCTATTTGACCTCTTCCCAAGCATTTGAAACATTTAATTTCACTGTTTTTTGTTTTCTTATGAGCATCATTGGATTTATTTTTAATTCTCTGAGGTGAAACCGTGGATGTGTTTGACGAAGTACTTCCCTCCTTATTATTTCTACCCTTCCAACTATAGGAGTTAAAGTTAGAAGAATTCTTTCTGACACCTTTTCTTTTCAGTTGTTGTTCTACCTTAGTAGCTTGATGCACTAAGTCCTCCAACTCCACATAATTTTGTAATTCCACAACATCACTTATATTACTATTCAGACCCTGTAAGAAACGTGCCATAGAAGCTTCCCTATCTTCACTAATATTTGCTCAAATTAAGCACACCTCCATCTCCTTATAATAATCATCCACACTTTTGCTACCTTGTGTGAGCCTTTGAAGCTTATTGTGAAGGTCTCTATGATAGTAAGAAGGAACAAATCTATTCCGCATTAACCTCTTCATCTCCACCCAAGTATCCACCATTGGTTCTTCACACCTCACTCTTTCTTTTTGTAATTGGTCCCACCAAATGAGTGCATAATCAATAAATTCCATGGCTTCCACCCTTACCTTCTTCTCTTCTGTGTAATTATTGCATGAAAAGATTTGTTCAATTTTCATCTCCCACTCAAGGTAGGCCTCCAGATCACTTTTTCCTTGAAAAGATAGTATTTTAAGCTTCACTCCCTCTATTCTATCTCCTCTACCACCACCTTCAGTTTCTCTTCTCCTCCTCCTACCTCCGTCATCACCATGATTTTCTTGATTTTCTAACTGTTCAATTCTAGCATGTAAATCTTCAGTATGTTCCTTCAACATTCTTTGCATTTGAGCAGTTATAGCCTCCACTAACAATATGTTGTTTACTCCTGGACGAGGGCTATCATCACCACCTATTCCTGCCATACTTTAAACAAACAAAAGAAAACAAGTAAAGTGAAAAAATAAAGGACCTCACCAAATAGCTCACGTGTTTACACTCTTGAATTTGTCACTCGTGTTTCACTCAATTTGGCTTTTTTTTTATATAATGAATCTCTCTTATCTTTTTCCACTCAATTGCTCTCTTCAAGTTCTTAATTGAATCAACAAGAACTTTAATATTTTGAACCAAAAATCAGTATGAAGAATTTAGAGTAATACAAAACAGTAATAATGTGATTGGAAAATTAATCTAAGGAATTTTGTCAAACAGGTAGTGTGCACTACATTTAACAATACTATCTTTCTTCTTTTTTTTTGTATTTTTTTTTCAAGTAACAGCAACACACCAATTAACTTAGAACAACAATTCAACAAAACAACACAACCAACGATTTAGGTTTCACAAGAAAAAAAATGCATAAACAAAATTTTCCTCAATTCCACACCTAGAGACAAGCTCTGGTACCAAATGATATGATTCTAATAGTCATGGTTTACTTTAAGGATCGTTCTAGGTCGAAAACTTACAAATTTAAGTGAGAATCGTGTATAGCTGCAGAATGCGATAAATAGTGCTACGAAACTCCGATTCGGCTGATTCCAAAATGAGGTGAAAGATGACGTTTCAAAACGCAAGTTATACTTTTGAATCACCGAAAACCAGTATATAGAACTCGAGATATGAACGTAGGTTACTGATCACGAAAATTGGAAGAATTGGGGGTATTAGGGTTTGATGTAAAGGAAACTCAATATTATTATTCAGCAAAGAAACCAAGAACAAAATGGTGCCACAATCTAAGGATTGATAAACCAAGAAGAATGCCACAAGGGTTAACAACCTTGATAAGTTCTAGATGAATTCTTTCAACAACTCTAGAGAGCAAAGCCTCACAAAAACAATATTCAAAATCTGCCTTAAGGAAAATAAGGGTTTGCCTTTTACAATGGCAACTCCTAAAAAGTTCTCTAAATTTGGCCTAACTGAAATTTTTACAGTTACACCCAAATTTCTTATTAATTTAGTCTATTACTTTAATTAAAACTAATATTAAAATTTGATAACACATAAATGCCGCCTTCATTCATTAACTTCTTCAATTTGGGTTATTCAATTGACTATCTTGTGCTTCAATTCTTCATGAGTTGTACTTGCTTCAAATAAAGTGGCTATCAAGTTATTTAGAACCTCCTTCGCCTTCTTTGACCTTGTTCTTATCATTGGGGTTCCAAGACCTTGAATATCCTCTAGGCTTTCTTCCTTGGTTATGCATTCTATGTCTTCATCAATAAGTGTAGTTGAAGACGACAACAAAATCCATAGTCCCGAGTTAGGCGGGAAAATTGTTTTGATTGGATGCAGGACGAGTTTGAAGATGTTGATAATCACTCTGCAACCGCTTTCGGACATGTCCCGCTATTAATTAATATTATTGTTCTTTTTTTTTTATGTTTATATTAAGGTACATGTTCAATATATTTAATATTTTTTAAATATTAAAAATTATAATCTACTTTCTACACAAAATATAATTTTGATATTGTTTATTTTATTATTATATAATAATTATTATTTTATTATATTAATTATAATAAATAATTTTGAAATCTGAACCCGTCACATGCAAGGATTAGAATTTAAATTTGGGGTTTTCCCAACTCAAAAAACAAGAAGTTTATTTAAAAAATTGACAGCTTTACTATATTAAATCTTTTTAAGAAATTTATCTTAGGCTTCAAAATTCTTGTATAGTCATGAGTCTAATGAGAGTCTCTATCCACAATTGTTTAGCTATTTAATTATTAATCTATCATATGGTTAATCTAATCCTAATCATGAATTTTAGAAGATATTTTAAGATATTGCACCACTAATCTTTATCCGAATATCCTAAAGAGGTACATTGTTTTCTAAGTATATAGATATACTATAATATAATTTGTATTTAAGAGTTAAATTCTAGCAACTGATATTAGAGTCTATTAGATACATTTATATCTATTTTTCATTAATAACTTTTTTTTTTGCTCATTTAATTATAACTCGGTTGGAACTATGAACCGTATTATTTTATCCTATTCTTTTGAGAATTGGTTTACATCGTAACATATTAAGCTTCATTTGTGGAATTTGGCTTCTTTGCACCAAGTATATGCACTTGAATTTTATTTTTTAATCAGTTGGTTGATCTGTTGTTCCCTTTTTTGTTGCGATCCATAAGCTTTTGCCTTTTTAAATCATGCCTAGAAGACAGAAAATATCGGTTGATATGTTTGAATTAGACCAAAGTGCCATTTTATGATAGAAAATCTCGATATGCCTCTCGGTTGTCCAAACCTAATGATGTCTTTTGTTTTTTTTTATTCTAAAATGGTGCAGGAATCAATAATTTTTTACTTGGTGATATTATAGACCATAAATTTGCATTCGAAAACCACATACGATCACACAAATAATGTACTTTTTTTTTCACATGACTTTATTATTTATTCAAAATTTGTATGTCTGCCTCTAATCGAGGGCTATGATTATATATATATATATATATATATATATATATATATATATTCAGTCCAAGAATATTGGTTGATTTTAAAATATTAAATAAGTCTTTATTTTCTACAAAATCTCACTATTTTATTTAGTTTTTAAAAAAAAAAATCATTAATTTTTAGTGTTAAAAATTTTTCATTTTTCTATTTGGTCCCTATTTTTATACCAAGTATTGTTTCAACTAAAGAACAAGATTCTTCATTCCGATTTAATAATGTTGCAATTGCACAATAACTACAGTTTCCATCGAGACGAACATCTACTACGTCATCAATATACTGATGAATAAAAATAGGAAAATGTTTCTTAGATGGTTGCTTTCCAAATCATTGATATGGTTGCTTTGCATATCCTTAATATGGTTATTTTGCAAAATGCTGAGATCATTGCTTTGCAAATCCCAGAGAAGCATCCACAAACTCCCAATATAAAATATCACGAGGAGCGTCAAATTCTTTTCACTTTTGATTTTTCTTAGTAGCTCTTTTAGTTTTCACTTTATCAGGTGGTGGAAGAATTGTTGTTGTATGCGGAAATACAAGTTCATACACCTTTGTGTTAAATATTTTTTGACCAACAACATCTTGTGTATTCATGTATTTCTTCATTGACTCTCAATCTTCTAACAAAGTCATACTATTATAGAGCTTCTACATCTTCTAATTTATGTTCCACGATAAATTTTCTTCAAAAAACATGAATGGTATCTTAAGGGGTGAGAGTACCAGATATCTGCAATTTGTCAACTCACAAGCACAAGGTAACTCATGAGTTGTCCTGATTGAGCAACCACATGGAGATTTGTCAATACCTACCATTTTCACTCTCTTTAACTCTTTAGCAAGTTTTTAAAATATTTCCTTTTTGATGCTACATGATAGCGTTTCAGCAAGTGTACTGAATCGTTGCAAGTAATAATAAAACGGTAGTACCGAGTGTCAAACTCAAGGATTGCGTTTTACTATTGAATTATATTTAATTACTAAAATTGAACAAAAGGTTACCAATTTGATTGAAATAATATTTACAATTAGCAACAGTAATAAAATTGATCTTTTATAATGAGAAAAATGTCAGAGATGAGTTTCACTTTGAATCCAACCTCGGTGTCTAATTTGATCCTAGTTACTGAATTCCTTTATTGAATTATTACTGAATTCTCTTTATTAATCTTGCCCTAATATCTTAGTGACAGAACCTTTAATTCCAAAGTAACCCCCAATTCCTTAGTAGATTGAAGATTAGAATAAAGCATTACCGTATAGAAATTCTCTTGTAAACTATTGCTTTGCAACAATTTTAATTGGTTTCATGACCTGCATCTATCCCTAGACTACAAATTCATGAATTTCTCATCTCAAGCATTTGTAAAGTCCACTTTCGTTTCAAAATACAAATCATAGAACATTTTAATGTTGATCAAGCAATAAAAAGCATTAAGCACAGAGATGAGAAAAATAGTTCAATAAACTCATTCATATAACTAGAAATCAAATCAGAAAAATAAGGGTTTCATCTTGTTACACTCATCCCTAACAAATAGGGTTTAGTTACTCATGACAGAGATAAAAAAGATAGAGATTAGAGAAGAATTACAAGAAGGATTCATGAATGATTCTTGATAAAACTCCTCCAATGGCGTTAGAAACGAACGTCTTTGAGTTTCTATGTTAGGGCACAAGTCTCCCAACTTCCCAAGAGTCAAAAAGATCCCTAAACAGTAAAAAATTGTGTTTTTATGAATGTTGATGCGCGTCGCGCGCCCCAGGCGCTGTCTTTGCGCTCCGAGCGCGTATTGACAGTACTGAAAGGCAGGAAATGCGCCTTCGGCGCGTAGGGCGCGCTCCAGGCGCACAGCATCTGCTATCTGGCGTATTTTGCATTGTTTTCATCTTTTGAGTTTGAATTTGGTCCCGGTGTCTTCATGAAAGTTTTAGATATAGATCTTAGCTTTCATTAGCACTTGGATTGACTCCAATTGGACATCTTGAACTCCATATATGGCTGAAATACTCCACATAGGTCATGTTGATTTTTCACCAAAATTCAGCACTGCACTAAAACAAAGTAACAACGCAAAACTTCGAAAAATCTCTACTTAATTAAGCAAATAAGAACAAAAAAATTTCATTGAATCAAATAACTAAAATCAACAAAATATATCAAATAACTCATTAAATTAACTAATGATTAAAGATAAATAAGACTAAAATCAATAAAAATTATGCATATGATGAAGAGTCATCACTACACAATTGCTTCTTCAACATCATATATTTTTCAAATTCCAATGAGCAGACTCGACCCTATAAATCAATTAAATAATACAAATAAAAATAAATCACATAAATGATTGAATCAAATTTTTAATACAAATCATAAATTTATATATATATATATATATATATTGGTCGTTGTATTCCCTAAATTAAAATACATGTTGATCATTATACCAAATCATTCAAGTAATAATAATGATAAGTACAATGGTCTCCACCGAATATTATTCATTTAACTACGCAACAAAGTCAACAACACTTGACAAGTAAAAGGTTTATGATTTGGTTTATAATATTGAACAAATGTAATTTTAAATAAAGAAAACTCAATAAGAGAAAACGATTAGAAAATTCAAATCACATCATTTATACTATGCAATTATTGATTCACTATTTTAATAATCTAACTTCTTTGATTATGTCAAATTAACAAATTAGATTAAGACCAATTTCTTTGCTCAAAATCATTTTTCTTATAACAACGAGCCCTAATTCCTTAGGTGATCGAGTTTGCTACTCAAAGCATTAACGAACGTAAATTTCTTAGACACATGTTAATATTTTATATTCCTATAACAATATTGAAACATAAACATATATTTTGATTCTAGTTATTATAGCCTATTTTCCAATAATGAAATAATACTTAGGTTCAATTCTATGGTGATAAAGCACAGAAAAATATTAAGAACAAAAATATATGAATAATCAAATATTTTATAATTACATAAATAGTATATAAAAACCAAAACTATGAAATGAATTATTTCATGATTAGTAATATAGTAACAATGAAGAAGATGAAATTACACATGAAAAAGATGAAATGAAATTTCACTTCTTGTTTCCAAGAGTGAAATCTTCAAGTTCCTAGCCTCCAAGATGTGCCCAATATGATCTCCAATGCTTCCTAGGTCACAGTCTTTGCAAAAATATGAATTTTTAACTTAAATAGAGTTTTGGGACTCGTGCTAGTACATGGCTTCAATTATGAGTACATTGCTCTACTCTTGACATCAAACAGTGCCATCAAATGCACGGTAGTGAACCGCTAGGCACAATGTGTTGCCCTGAGTGCAATGCTCTGCAGTGTTAAATAAGCACATTTGTTCTATTAGAATTACTCTCCCTCTGATTTGACTTGTACTTTCAACCATATTACGTTCGAAATTAGGTTTCAATGTCTTCATAAAAGTTGTAGTTATTGATGCTAACTTTCATTTAAAACTAATTTTAATTCATTTGGACGACTATAACTCCGGATATAATAAAAATAATTCACATAGGTCATGTAGTTTTTTCACCAAAATTCAGCATTGCACTAAACCAATAAAACAAAACTACACAAAATAGCTGGTTAATCATGAAATTGAAAGCATAAGCACATTATTTTATAGAAGGGCCATTTATTCTAAATAAAACTAAAACAAACATTAAATTGAAAAAAATAAGCTAAACAATTGATTCAAAATGACTCTAAAAATAATGACTGATGAAGGTTCGTCAGAACCTCTTATAGATGATCGATAAATATTTCTTGTTTTTATATATTTGAGTGGAAACTGTGAGATCGTCTTTGTTTTTATCTTTCAACACACTCAAAGTGAACCTTGGTGCAAACTTATACTTTGTCATGGCATTAACAAGTTTTCTCTTTTCTTTATTTAAACTTCCCAAATATGAACGACCATGTAAAGTATCCACTAAATTATGATTGTGTCTCCTACAATGAACACTAATTTTCCATCCTTTACTAATCATCAACGGTATAGATTTGAGTTCGAATGCGAATTTATCCTTGTCATAACAAGTTACTCTTGATTTTGATTTTACTTTATATCTTTCATCTCTTTCACATCCAAAAATTAATTTGTCATTCATTTCTCTTTTTCTAGAAGATGTATCAGATCTAATGGTAACAACTACTATCTTATTTTGTCTTCCAGTACTTTTTGCATATTCAAACACAGCTTCACAAAACATAAATATCTACAAATTATATTTAAGATATAACATAGACATATGTGTATACATAAAAACTAGAGTAGATGTAGCGTAGACTTCATCATCAACTCCATTGATACCTAAATCAATTTGAAAAAATAAATTAGTTAAAAAATATATCAAATTTAATTGATATTTATAATTTAAAAAAATTAATGTAATTTTTTTATAAAAAAAATTAGGCTAAATTACACCAGTGGTCCCTTAACTTAATTTCAAGTAACGTTTTAGTCTTTTCTCTTTTTTTTTCCCATGTTGGTCCTTTATTTTAATTTTATGTGACAATTTGATATTTTATGTTTTAAAATTTCAACAATGTTATCATTTTTTATACAAAAATTTAAAAAAAAAAAATCATT
>JBBPBT010000850.1:7556453-7611061 GCA_037974875.1 Cicer bijugum
CTTTATATTTTGAAGCTTTTGAATTCAACCAAATTTTTATAATTTCGTGCAATCATTTTTTTTATAAAGGTGGCATGTAAATGTCAAAATTTTGTAAAAAAATATTTTACATAAAAAATAAAAAAGAGTAAAATAGTATTTTTAAATTTAATTTTCAAAAATACTTGCAAAAGGTATATATGTTTTCAAAACGAATATACGATCAGATTTAAAGAAATAGTATTTTTTTTTTCCGACCTTGTTACTAAATATGCAGTATCCCAATTTTCTTAAGATATTTACTACATTTATTCTCACTCTATCTCTTCATTTCTCACATGGTGAGATTATTTTCATCCTTTCACAAATTTTCATTGAAGAAAGCATCAAAGTTGCATTTATTTTCATTTTGAAAATGGAAAACTACATTGAGTTTATGGTGTAAAATAAGAGTAATAGTTGTATATATAGATTTAATCCATGTATATATCATGGAATTCTTAGTGTAAATATAGGTTATTTTGGAATTCTCTAATAGATATATTAATGTAGCAAAATTAAATAATTTAATGTATCATGTGATCAAGTGGTTGCAATGTTTGGGTTTAATTCAAACCAATGCATCTATTAAGTTATCAAAAGTTACAATTTTTCTCAAGAGTTATTTTCTTTCACCAATTGGTATGAGTTGAAGAGTTGTTTTCTTTCACCAATTGGTATAAACATCTCTATAAATAGAGATACTGCAGAGGCAGAAATAACACAAGATAAACAAGACAAAATTCATGTTATATGAGTCAAGATTCTGTCAAAAATATTTCTGAGTTATTTCTTCTTTTCTCTAGCGCACAAGAGTAAATGAAAAAATTTTATTTTATAAACTATCATTGATCGATAGGCTTGATGCGAATGTGCAATTCACTTCAATGATTCCAAAGTATCCTGAAGGGAATTTGCCGATTAATCCGTTTGCATCCAATATATATAGATTGGTGGAGGAGAATTGAACCTAAAGCTTAGTGTGATACACACGTTTTGGAATTTATTTGTGCAACCTTCACTATCATCAATTTTGTCATCTTCTTACTCAAGATTTGCAACATACCCCCAACAAAAGATCTAACAATCTTTAGGTTCGATTTTCGATTATCAAATTTATTTATGACTGCAACTTTTAAAGGAGATGAACTTTCTTGACCATGGTGAAAGATACACATTTAATTTATATGAATATATGTAATGTGTTTGAAGTTTTAAATTCATATGTGGTTCTCCAAAGTAATTATATTTATTTATGTTAAATTTAACATGGGGTTAGATTGATATACATGATTTAGAATATATTCAAGTAAGTGAATTTAATATGGTTTATGCATGAATTTTGCTTGTTTGGATTTTAAAAATTAATTAAAGTCTTGGAAATATTCATATAAAATTTATGGTTGGAACTGGAAGTTATTTAGTGTTAATACATTTATATATTACATTCATGTTTGAAATGCATATATAATAAATTTTCCTTTTCTGTACAAATATAACGATATGGAGACAAGATGTGAAAAATTAACAATATGGAATAAGAGATAATATATTTTGATGAACCTTTTGTTTATCTATAGTTGATGTTTTTAGACTAAGATCAAGAATTTATGATTGACCAGTGGAAGAAAATTTATTTATAATTTTAGTTTCTTAAATCTTGACAAGTCTTAATATGTATGGTTTAAGATGCATATTTAATACATTAGTTTATTCAATGTAGTGTAAATAAATTATCCTAAATATCAAGTGTATGTCTCAATGATAGTGATGTTTTATGTGAGAAGTTATTAAATCTAAAATTAATTAACTCATATTATATGTAGGGATGGGAATAGGCTAGGCCGTCCGTAGGGGCCTATGACCTGACCTACTTATAGCCTGGCCTAGCCTGGCCTATTTAATAAAAAGGCTAGGCTCAGACTGTTTTTAAAGCCTATTTATTTAAATAGGTCAAGATCAGGCTTATAAAAAAGCTTGTTTGGCCTAACAGGCCGGCCTATATATATTTATTATTTATTAATATTATTTTTTATTATTATATTAATAATATTATTTTCTATTCTAAATTCTATCAATTAGGCAATCACTTACTAATCATTCCATATTCAGTAGTCGTTCCATATTCGGTCGTTCCATATTCGGTAGCAGTTCTATATTTGGTAGTCGTTTTATATTTCGTAACCGTTTAATTAGTCAATCACTTAGTAGTTGTTCCTTATTTGTTTAAGAAGTAATAATGGGTTCGTCTAAAAAGGCTTTTAAAAAGGCTTCCAGGCCAGGCCAATCTATTAAAAAGGCCAGGCTTAGGCCGAAAAAAAACCTTATGATAGGCCGTAGGCCAGGCTTAGGCCGAAAAAATAAATCGTAGGCCAGGCTCAGGCCTTTCAAAGCCTGGCCTGGCCTGGCCTATTCCCACCCCTAATTATATGTGCATGATAGTATAAAAGTATTCTACTTTTTTTTTTCTTTTCCTTATTTTGATATTAAAAATGATTTGGATATATATTTTAAAATTATTGTAAGTTGACAAATGTTTATATAGAAGAAACTGATAGAAAACTTAAATGATTGTATTCATTGTTTATTTTGTATTAGTTACGTATTTGGATTTACAATAGAACATATTTAACAATGAAACATGAATTAACAAATAGAATTCATGGTGTATGTATTAGTTATAATATAACTATGAAGAAATGATTTATTTCATATAAATGAATTCTTGTTTGTTAAGTAGTAGATGACTTGCATGTTTCGATACACCTTATGATATTTAATTATGAGAAATTTTTATGATCATACTTTGTTAGCTGGTGACAATATATATTTAATGCATTCACTGTATTATATTTTGGACTTTGATATATTAAAAAGAAAATTATAATTTTAAATTGAGATGCTTATTAATTGTATGTGATATAATGTGAAGAGATTAAATGACAAAAGGGTAATGGTTCGGTGATAGTTTATCTATATTATCAAGAATATAAAAGGTAAATGGATGTTTGATTTAAGTCATGACTTGTACCAGACCTGATATAGCATATATTGTTGGAAGGTTATTGATTCTTACAAAAAAAAAATAAAGAAAAAAAAAGAAAAAAGAAGAAAGAAGAAAAGAAGAAAAAAAAACGATAAATAATATCTTGATAAATAATATCTTCTTGGTTCTTTTGTCAATGTTTGAGAATCTCTAGAATGAAAAGGTGAAGAAAAAAAAAATGGTAGAATAAATTGGAAATATATGCCTAACTCCAAGTAGTAAAGCCTACTATCCCAAAGTGTCTGACCCTTACCTAATCCCCATTACAACCCGAAAGTCCTCCAAAAATGTATGTGTTTGCTGCATTGTGATTACTGCTTGGTTGTTGACTTTCGTTATAGTAGGCTTTACTACTTGGAGTTAGGCATATATTTCCAAATTATTCTACCATATTTTTTTCTTCAACTTTTCATTCTAGAGATTCTCAAACATTGACAAAAGAACCAAGAAGATATTATTTATCGTTTTTTTTTTCTTTACTTCTTTTTTTTCTTTTTCTTTTTCTTTTTTTTTTCTTTATTTTTTTTTGTTGTGAGAATCAGCACCCCAAACTTAAAAGGTTGCTATCCCATGAGCAACCCCAAACTTAGAATTTGATCAAGATAAGACAAAAAATTTCTACCTAACTCCAAGTAAGGTGATGTAATTGAAGTAGGGTTTTTGTTTTGTAATGTGGCTAGTAACCGAAATAAAGGGGCAAGGCTCAAAGGGGCTAGCAAAGGATAACATTTTCATAGGGTAGTTAGAAAGGCTCAAACGACCAAATAAAATTGCTTCAATGTATGCATAAATTACAAGTGATGCAAGTCAGAATTAGTGCAAGTTCTGAAGGGATAATACACGTCTAGATAATCACACAACAAAGAATTTAAGTGTTTAGGCTCAAAAGCTCACAGCTAGGATAATAAGAAAGAGTATGAATTATCTAAATGATGCCAAACATGCCACTACAAAATTTATTTAGTGTTTTTTTTTTTTAAATGCGAGTTAGACTTCAACAACCAAGCAGTAATCAACAATGTATGAATTAGTGAAACTTATCGAATTGAGAAATGATATGAGCAAAGAAATATAGTTTAAATTTCAAAATGTCAAACATAAAACTTAAGACCAAATGCAAGTTGTTAATAATTCTTCATCACAGTGCATGTTTAGACACAATTAGAAAGAAATAAATTCAAATAATAAAAATAAGATCGCAAAAATTAAAAGTTACCTCTACCTGTGGGTTGCCTCCCACGAAGCGCTTCTTTAAAGTCATTAACTTGACACCTCAACTATTGTCAAGGTGGCATATATGACAGGAAGAACACATCATCCTTCTTTTTCTTTTTCTTTGGTAGAAATTCCATGAACTTAAGAAATAAAAGGTGTTGCTTCCATGTCCTTCTCAATTGGACATTGATGAACAAGGCATAGATTGAATCTCGAACTTTATCAATCTCTTCTTTTTTCTTTTCCTCGTTCGTATTTTCCTCTTTTTCCTCTTGCTTATCTTCTTCTACCACAACAATGAAATTATCTTCAATCTTCAACTTCTCCTCCATCATCTCAAACTTAACCACTTGCTCAAAAAACCTCCCACATTGACTTTCAAATCCTTCCATTGAAACCATGTTATTCTTCATGAATTCAACCAAAACGTCTGTACTGTGAAAGTCTTTGTCATCTGATTCTTTGGATAGAGTTTTAGGAGGTAGAATTTATTCCCAATAGATCTTTTTAATATAATACTCGTCGTTTTCTGTAAGTTTGAGAAAAAAGTCTTCATATTCTATTAGTTCATCAAGGTCATCTGAACAATGTCCATTCTTATGTGCTTCTCCGCAAAAGTCACATCTAAGAGGCTTCCATAGAGGGATATGAGGGTAATATTTTAAAAATGTATGGCACAACATTTGTCCCTCAATCATTCGACATATACCCGATATAAGACAAGTATCACACTCTTCATATAATTGTAGTAGAATATCATCATCATAATCTTCCATGCTCTCTAGCGCATAGTTATCTCAAACAAAGAAGAGAAAAACCACTAGACATGACGTTAGCAAATTCAAGAAATAAAAATAGAAAAAAAAATTCAAAAAAAAATTAAACTAAAAAAAAATCAAAAATTTTATTGCAAAGCAAAAAATTTCAATTAAGTAAATAAATTAAATTCAATAGTGATATGACAATCCCCAGCAACGGCGCCAAAAACTTGATAGCGTTTCAGCAACTGTACTGAATCGTTGCAAGTAATAATAAAACGGTAGTACCGAGTGTCGAACTCAAGGATTGCGTTTTACTATTGAATTATATTTAATTACTAAAATTGAACAAAAAGGTTTCCAACTTGATTGAAATAATGTTTGAAATTAACAACAATAATAAAATTGATCTTTTATAATGAGAAAAATGTCAGGGATGAGTTTCACTTTGAATCCAACCTTGGTGTCTAATTTGAGCCTAGTTACTGAATTCCTTTATTGAATTATTACCGAATTCTCTTTATTATTCTTGTCCTAATGTCTTAGTGACAGAACCTTTAATTCCAAAGTAACCTCTAATTCCTTAGTGGATTTAAGATTAGAATTAAGCATTACCGTATAGAAATTCTCTTGTAAATTATTGCTTTGCAACTAATTTAATTGGTTTCATGACCTGCATCTATCCCTAGACTACAAATTCATGAATTTCTCATCTCAAGCATTCGTAAAGTCCACTTCCGTTTCAAAATACAAATCGTAGAACATTTTAATGTTGATCAAGCAATAAAAAGCATTAAGCACATAGATGAGAAAAACAATTCAATAAACTCATTCATATAACTAGAAATCAAATCAGAAAAATAAGAGTTTCATCTGGTTACACTCATCCCTAACAAATAGGGTTTATTTACTCATGACAGAGATACAAAAGATAAGGATTAAAGAAGAATTACAAGAATGATTCATGGATGATTCTTGATAAAACTGCTTCAATGGCGTTAGAAACGGCCGTCTTTGAGTTTCTATGCTAGGGCACAAGTCTCCCAACTTCCCAAGAGTCAAAAAGATCCCTAAACAGTAAAAAATTGCGTTTTTATGATTGCTGATGCGCATCACGCGCCCCAGGCACACTCTTGGAGATCCGGGCGTGTATTGACAGTACTGAATGGCTGGAAATGTGCTCCAGGCGTGCAGGGCGCGCTCCAGGCGTACAGCATCTGTTGTCTGACGTATTTTGCATTTGCCTCATCTTTCGAGTCTGAATTTGGTCCCAGTGTCTTCATGAAAGTTGTAGATATGGATCTTAGCTTTCATTAGCACTTGGGCTGACTCCAATTGGACATCTAGAACTCCAGATATGGCTGAAATACTCCATATAGGTCATGTTGATTTCTCACCAAAATTCAGCACTGCACTAAAACAAAGTAACAATGCAAAACTACGAAAAATCTCTAATTAATTAAACAAATAGAACAAAAATATTTTATTAAATAAAATAACTAAAATTAAGAAAATATATTAAATAACTCATTAAATGAACTAATGATTAAAGATAAATAAGACTAAAATCAATAAAAATTATGCATATAATGAAGAGTCATCAGTTATGTCGGTATGCAAGCAATTCAAGTAAAGAACATTGGCAGGTTGTTAATAAAGTATTAAAATATTTGAAAGGAACAGTTAGCTATAGTTTAGTCTATAATGGATGTCCTTCAGTTTTGGAATGATATACAAATGCGAGTTGGGTAACATAAATTGAGGATCATGCTTTTATAAGTGGATGGATCTTCAACCTTAGTGGAGGTGTAGTTTATTGGGATCAAAGAAACAAACTTGCATTACCGACTCCACTATGGGTGTAGAGTTCATTGCACTAACTGCAAGTAGTAAAGAGGCAAAATGGCTAAGAAATTTGTTGTATGAAATACTAATTTGACCAAAATCAATGACATCAGTATCCATACATTGTGATAGTCAAATACCCACTATCAAAACCATATAGCCAAAATATATAATAGACAATCAATACATATTGGTTTAAGACATAGCTTTGTAAAGGATTTAATGGAGTGATATCCATAGTGTTTGTAAGAATTGAAAAGTATCTTGCAGATCCTTTGACGAAAGGTCTGACAAAGGACATGGTGTTGAAAACATCATTAGGGATGTGATCCAAGATCATATCTAGATAATCACCAATGGTGGAAACATCAATTCACACTTGAGCAACATCAAGTCTTGAGTTTAATGATGAAAGTACACTATTAGAGTGATTGAAGTACTTGACAATAGATACATCCCAAAGGATAAAAGTACATGGACCATAAAATAAAAGTGGTAGGATGAGGTCTCCTCTTAATGGACATATAGCATGTACTTATTAGAATGTATAATTATGGGTGCATTTATGATATAGTTCACCTAAGTGGGCCCTTCATAGAGTTCAAGAGTTTGACTCTTAAATTCTCACGAAAAGGATATGAGACACGTGGCCTTATCAAATGTGTCATTTTTATAATTCGGTCAATGGTACCGAGATTTCATGTGTGAGTTATGCACACTTGTTCTAATGAATGATTGGTTCAAAGCTTGTCGACCAATATATTCGGGGACGAGTGAAAACATAATTTACTAAGTAATGGTTCAAATCGTAAGATACCTTTATTTGAAACTATGAGATTTCCAAAATAGCAGACTTAGATGTATTTTGAAAATGGTGGGGGATTGTGAGAGAAATTTCCAAAATATATTTGGAATTCTCTAATAGTTATATTAATGTAACAAAATTAAATAATTTAATGTATCACTTGGTCAAGTGGTTGCAATGCTTGGGTTTAATTTAAACCAATGCATCTATTAAGTTATCAAAAGTTACAATCTTTCTCAAGAGTTGTTTTCTTTCACCAATTTATATAGACATCTCTATAAATAGAGATACATCAGAGGCAGAAATAACATAAGATAAACAAGACAAAATTCATGTTACATAAGTCAATATCCTGTCAAAAATATTTCTTAGTCATTTCTTTTTTTCTCTAGTGCACAAGAGTAAATGTAGAAACTTTATTCTGTAAACTATCATTGATCGATAGGTTTGATGTGAATGTGAAATTCACTTCAAGGATTCCAAAGTATCTTGAAGGGGATTCGTCAGTTAACCCGTTTGCATCCAATATATATAGATTGTTGGGAGTGAACCGAAATTAAAGCTTAGTGTGATACACACGCTTTGGAATTTATTTGTACAACTTTCATCATCATCAATTTCATCATCTTCTTACTCAAAATTTACAACATACCTCCAACAAAAGATCCAACACATACATCATGAAATTCTTAGTGTAAATATAGGTTATTTTGGCACATAGTGTATCTATATGTTAAAAATCAGAGAACATATTCTCTAAAACTACATTATATTATACAATGTTATTTTTTGTTGAATTATATAAAAATGCTCAAATCTTGAGAAGAATTTCTCGAAGAGTCAAAACCCCAAAGCATTTATCAAAAGCTCAATTCATTGTAAATTATTAAACTTGTTTATGAAATTGTAAAGGTAAATTATTTAGTGATAAAATTTACATATAGACAAAAATATAATCAAAATTATAAGACTTATTTGTTTATTCCGTTAAATCTCTTATATTACAATGAATGAACTTGCATGAAGTTATTTGTTTAAATTATGTTTATGTGGTTGAATTAATATAGGAAAGAGTTAAATTCCATTTCTACATGTTAAGGTTTGACAATGACTTGTAGGCTCTCTGTTTTTTTAATCTCTCCTTTGATTTTGAATTGGTATGACATTATGATGTAGTTTTTTTAAGACTATATATATACATAGGGAATTTACTTTGGAGGAATTAATTAAATTGGATGGGATAAGCTAACACTATTCTGTCAAATGTAAAAGTTTAGTTTGACACCAAATCTCGTCCCTTCATTTTGTTTAATCCAAAAGCCTAAAAAATCACATCACATGATCAAATATTTTATGATTTGTATCAAAATCTTTCCACCAATCGCATATTTTATTAGGAGTCAATTCAAATTTTAAAAGTGTTGAATTACAATGCATAGGCAAGTGGAAGAATAATAAAATATATCAAAATTTGACCATTAAGACTTGCACTTTTAATTTTAAAAAATGAATTGAGAGTTAATTGAGATCACTAGAATTTCATAGTATTGATTTCTTTTCTGAAAGAAGTCAAATTTATCTTATCAAAAAGAAGTCTTGTAAAGTGTTGTATCATGTCATCCAAGAACAAATGTGTGTGAGAATACTTGAGATAATCTTTTATAGTAAGACTCTTATCATTTTTTGTAACTCTTAATATTAAGAGTATTTGTAGAGTAATCATACACAATTTGGGGTTAGGTTACAAATCAATTTAATCTTATTTTGAGATAGTCAATATAATTGTTGAAGTATTTATGTGGACATAACAAAAAGATGTTGAACCATGTAAATTAGAGTGTGTTTTCTTATTCCTTTGTTTGTGTTGTGTTCTTATAAAAGGTCTTATGTGTGTAAGCAGAATTTCCCAACATATTTTACATTTGATTGTCTATCACTTAAATAGAAATAAATAATCATCACTAACGAGAACTATGAGTTTGGATTGACAATAAATTTGACAAAATCACAATAGTACCGTGATTTTGTTGAAACTTTGAATTGTAACTTTTACTAAATCACAATGATTCATGTGATTCCACCAATCTCACCGCAAACTCAAACAAGTACATAGCCATCATAAGTGGACAGAGACATAAATAACTCTTGTAGAAAAATGGAGCCTTAAAAAGATATTCCAAACATACATGGAAGATTATCCATCATAAAATAGGTTAAAATTTAATGTTGTGTGCGTGTGTAATTTTTTATTAACTGTCAAAACGATCACCATAAAGAAAAATGTACATGTTACGCTTCCACAATTCTCCTTGCACCACATGTCTCCATACATAATCGCAATAATAGCACATACACAAAATTTACAAAATAAAATAAAATAGTAAATTAATAAAAAATAAAATAATTATTTTTTGAATAAAAAATAAAAGAATAATATATTACTTCATTCGCTTCTAATATTTGGTCTTTTTAAGTATTTTAATTTTGTCTAAAGTTTTGGTTCTTTTACAAAAATCAAGATATAATTAATAACATTTTTTCTTTTGTATCTTTAAAAATCCAAAAATATATATTAAATGAATTTTATTTTATTTAATGAATAAAAAATAAAAAAAAATAAAAATCACCTAAATTTATTATTTATGAGATGTGTCCAAAATAAAATAAAAAGTCAAAGTTCAACCACGAGAGTAATATTTTGTTAATTACAAAACCAATCAAAATCTTTTCTACAAATGCATGGTAATAAGGTAATTAATTGTATTATTTTGGTAGCCTATTCAAAATTAATCAATTCAGAAATGTCCGCATTCTCTTTTGAAGGAATGTGTTTATTGTGCATTAAAACAATTGCCGCAAATTTCTTTCCCTGCTTAACCTATTAACAAAAGAAAATACAATACTATTTAGTTCAAACCCATTTGAATATTGTCCATATATGTGTTTGAAAATTGTCCTTATATGTGACTTCATATATGCATATACAGAATAAAATTTATACTAAAACCTACTATAATACAATACGATGGAAATAAATAAAATGACATTGTACCATAATATTCCAAACACATGTGACATACAATATATAGAAATAAAATTTAAAAAGAATTTATCTTTAAATGACAAATATTAATATTATTAAAATAAATATTATGTTTTATGTTCAAACTTTTGACCTAATTCATGATTTGCATACACATTGCATCTCATTTTCTTCAGTGATTATTTAATATGAAAACTATCCCATTATTCTCACTTCTTTGTAATGTCATTGTCATTTACCTATTTTATTATTGAAAAATGTTATTTGAATATATACAGAAAATTTGACATGTATGTATTATTTATGTATTTATATATTGAACAATATTTTTTTTAAATCAATTTTTTTTAATTTTATTTATACATTATTGAACCATTGACACGTATACAAGTTTAAACCATTAATCATTTTAAATATTTTATTAATCACTAAATATAAATTATTAACTACTTATTTAATAATTAATGCATCTAGATAAGTTTTATGTCATGAAATCGTATGTCGCATCATTTAAAATTTGTCACATCGTCATTTTTTAGTTCAAAAATCTTTGGGAAGGACCAAAATTATTGTTTTTAAATAATGAGAGCAACTCCGTGAAATAATTAAAATATGAGACCAAAACTATAATTAAATCTAAATATAATTGGAAAAACATATTTAAAAGATAACCAACTTTTGGGGTTCTCTAGAAAAAAATGTAAGATTTTCAAAAAGATTAATTAAAAGTGTAATAGGTTATATTATAAAATAATTCAAAAGGAAAAAGGGAATTGAGTTATTACAATAAAGTCTGGTTGGATTGACTTATTTAAACTTATATATTGACATAAACACTTGTAAAGCAATTTGAGAGAGTTGATGCAAACATCTCATTACTTAGGGTGAGATTGACACAATTTACTATAGAGGGTGAGATTGACACAATTTACTGTAAGTTAACAAAAGCTAGAAATTGAAGCTCCAACCAAAATAGCTAAAATCGAGATTCTACATGGGATCAAAAAAAGTCACATAATTCTAAATCAGTAAATCGTAATACAAATCGTAAGATCCTCCTAAAATTATTTAAATATATTTTAATAAATTTTTTATAATGTAATTAATTAATAGATATTAATATAAATAAAATTTAAATAATAATATACATATTTATTTTACAATAATATTTTAATATTGATTTTAATTTCTAATAGTTACTAATAAAAGAAAAAAAACCATCCGAGTGATATAGAATGAGGTTAAATGGAGGCCCAAAACGAAGCCCATCTTAAAACTCAATAGATATGAGAACATAGCATGAATAATTGAACAGAATTGAATGCAGGGTTTTTAACAAACAGGGTTTTAAGCAACCGGGTCGCTCACCCGACCCTCAAATATCTCACGCTGTAACATTTCTGCAACCGAGAAACGCACGATTTCAGTGCTTCTACGATTAAGCACGACGATCCTCTGTAATTTTGCCAAACACTAACCGTCAATCGAAATATACAGTTATATGATAAGTGCTTATGATATAAGTGCTTATGATATAAGTGCTTTAGTGTAATGCTGTTTATATAATGACACTGATATATGGTTTTGTGCATGTTGCTTAGGATAAGCTGTAGAAGAGGAGTTTTTTTGGAGTAAAAATGAAGTACGTTTTGGTGACTGGTGGAGTTGTTAGTGGACTTGGAAAAGGAGTCACTGCAAGCAGCATTGGCGTACTCCTTCAAGCTTGTGGTTTTCGTGTTACTTCCATCAAAATTGGTATTTTCCTTTTTTTAAAGAAATTCAATTCTCACTCTTTTCTTTTACTTTTTCTCCCTTTTTCTTCAACATTTGAATTTGAATTTGAATGTCATGCAAATTTTTATTACTTTCAGATCCGTACCTGAACACTGATGCAGGGACAATGTCTCCTTTTGAGCATGGGGAGGTGTTTGTCTTAGATGATGGTGGTGAGGTACATATATTAATTAATATTACTTGAGATTGTATCAATCAACGATTTTAATTTGAATTCTAACTTATGTAGTGTGCATCCTTCTTTTTGTAGCTTATTTTTTTTCTGAGGTCACGTGAGTCATTTTTCTGTTATAATATAATAACAGGGTAGTACCATTCCCTTCTTACTCGTGTTCTGTTTTCATTTTTGTTTCTTGGTTGAAGGTTGATCTTGATCTTGGAAACTATGAACGTTTCTTGGACATCAAATTAACTCGCGACAATAATATCACAACTGGGAAAATTTATCAGGTGGACAAAGTGTTTGTTTCTTCTATTTCAATGTCTGATTTATTTATTTTTTTTGTTTATAATAACAGGGTTTCTTAATTATTATTATTATGTTTTTTGAACTCTTAATAGTCTGTTGTTGAGAAGGAAAGAAGAGGAGATTATCTTGGCAAAACTGTCCAGGTATATTTGGTCTATCTTATTTTTCCTTCCGAATCTATTTGACATTTGTTATGGTTGATTGCAGTGTTGTTAGGTAGTGGCTATGGTTTAGCGGAATTTGACTAAAATGGATAAGCTATTTTGTACAAAATGTTGACAGATAGCAGCTATAGCACTCTAGTATAGTGGAATTTGAACAAATTGCTACTTTTCGTGATCCATTATTGATAACACTGGTTGATTGTCTCTTTGTTTTGATTTTATCTTTGGTGTACTGTTAGGTTGTTCCACACATTACAGATGCCATCCAAGAGTGGATAGAACGTGTTGCACAGGTACCTGTTGATGGAAAGGAAGGCCCAGCTGATGTTTGTGTTATTGAATTGGGTGGAACTATAGGTAAATTATTATATTTTGGATATTTTTTTCTTTTCTATATTTTAAAAATCTTAGACGACGCTGAATTAGAAAACCAGGCTTGTTCTATCTGGCAAATAATAATCGTGAAGCTTTGATTTTTAATTTTAGTAGTAATATAAAATGACTTTACTTTGATATAGGTGATATTGAATCTATGCCTTTTATTGAAGCACTTGGACAATTTTCATACCGTGTAGGTAATGTTTGTCATGCCGAGACCTTATGTATACTGAATTATATGAACATATTTTGGTTGGGCGTCCTTTGGCAAAGGAGTTCTATCTGATTGTTCATTTTTTTTTTCTCTCTATAGGTCCTTGCAACTTCTGTTTGGTTCATGTGAGCCTGGTGCCTGTTCTCAATGTTGTTGGCGAGCAGGTACACGACAAATTGTATATTATCAATGGACATTGTAATTTAATAGTATATTTTTACTTAATGGAAGCTTTAATCAACAGAAAACAAAACCAACCCAGCACAGTGTCCGTCAACTTCGAGGTTTAGGATTGATCCCAAATCTTCTTGCTTGTCGCAGTTCAAAGGTCCGTCTGTCTCTTGACTGTTTGATTTTTCGTTTCATTCTCGATGGTTCCTAAAAATAATGATTGAAGCTTTTTATGTTGTCCTTACCAGGAACTTGATGATAATGTTAAGGCAAAACTTGCTCAATTTTGTCATGTGCCGGTAACTAATACAACATAATTGTTGAAACTTTTTCACTTTGCTTATCCTTAAAAGCCTTCTCAAACCAAACTTATGTATCTGCAGTTATCAAATATACTCACTCTATGTGATGTTCCAAATATTTGGCACATTCCTTTGCTGTTAAGAGTAAGTAACTCTACCATATTTTATGAAACTCCTTTCTATTGTCTCCCTAGTGTTTAAACCTTGTTTACAAAGTTTCAGATTTTTAAGCTTCGAATTTAATATCTTTTTGCCAAGGTAGTTGAATCGCGTTATTTTTCTGTTACGTTATCTGGTTCATCCACTAACTAGAATTTTTTCTTTTGATATTGTTCTGTTACAAATAGGACCAGAAGGCACATGAAGCAATCCTGAAAACATTGAACCTGCAAGGGTTTGTATGACAAACTCATTCTTGTTTTGTTGTAATCTTCATCCCTACGCTTAGAAGAATCCTTATTCTGTTGTGTTGATTTTTTGAGAATTTATTATTAGCTACTGTACCCACAGTTACCTTAAAATGATTGTGTTGGAACTGATGGCCTTATTTTTAGCAGTGTTGCTACAGAGCCTAATTTTAAGGAGTGGATCACTCGAACAAAAGTTTATGACAATTTTAATGAATCTGTGAGTTTCTATATTTCTGATATATCATTAAAAACATTATAATACAGGACTATATATTCACCTCCCTGGTTATGTTCTTCACAGGTTAGAATTGCAATGGTGGGAAAATATACAGGCCTTTCTGATGCATATCTTTCTGTGCTGAAGGTGCATTACTCCTTTTCCATTTTCACCAATTTGCAGTTTTAGTAGTTGTTGATTTTGTTAAAAAAGGCAGAGTAAGGTGTCTCATCTAATGTAGTATCAGTGGCCTCTATTCACCATCTTTATTCTGTAGCTCTTGAAATAGTTTAATCACAAATATATTGCTTTTGGTGGTGATGCTGTTATCTCGAGTTTACATACACTTAGGATGGTTGATGTGCAGTAATGATTATCTATATGACTGATGCATGAAAACCTGTCTGATGCATGAAAACCTGAATTTTATCCCAATATCTGGGATACTTGTGATGATTGATGGAGATTAGGAATTTTGTTGTTTTGCTGAAAGTTAAAACCTCTGTAGTCATGACACATGTGTGATATGATATGCTATGCTTAAAGGAAAAATCTTATATAATTGGTATTCTGTCCAGGCACTTATGCATGCTTCTGTTGCTTGCAATCGCAAGCTCATTGTGGACTGGGTTCCTGCTGGGGATCTGGAAGATGATACCTTTAAAGAGGTGATTATCGATCTTTCTACTGTTGATACATATGTTAGTTAACTGTTTTGTTTTGCTTTATTCCAAACCACTGATGATTAATTTACTGCTTGTAGGATCCTGATCCATATAAAGCTGCTTGGAGTCTTTTAGAGGTTTTCGATTGTTTATACTGTTTACACTTTTATGCACTGAATGTATTTCTTCACTTTTCCTCTGTGAATACTACATCAACTAAAATATACCAAAACCAACAATTGAATGTGTGTCTAGTGTCTGACAAGTGCAATGTCCGACACCGACACTGCACTGACACATGTGATTACACTCAATGACCTTCATTTTTGTAAATTATTACCGGTGTCAGTGTTGGTGCTTCATAGAATGTGATATTATATTCAGAATTTACCTAAATGGTTTTCTGTTACAGGGTGCTAATGGGATCCTAGTTCCAGGAGGTTTTGGTGATAGAGGAGTACAAGGGAAAACTTTTGCTGCTAAGTATGCTCGAGAAAATAGTGTTCCATTTCTGGGCATTTGCTTGGGGATGCAAATTGCTGTCATTGAATTTGCAAGATCTGTTCTTGGTCTTGATGATGCTAATAGCACAGAATTTGATCCTGAAACAAAAAATCCTTGTGTCATATTTATGCCAGAAGTATAATTTCTGATACTCCAGTTTTTATGCAGTTACATCATGATAATATTGTTCCTTTTAGAATTTAGTTAAAACCTTTTTTTCTATTATAGGGTTCAAAGACTCATATGGGTGGAACTATGCGTCTTGGTTCGAGAAGAACATACTTCCATGTTGATGAGTGCAAATCAGCCAAGTTGTAAGAATTAATAACCAAACTCCAGTTTATTGATATGTTGCTTTTGCTATCATCTATTAAGGGTTAATCTATTAAGGGTTACAGACAGATGAATGTGTTCCAGTATTTAAATTTATGAGAAAAAAATGTTTTCATCCTTAATTTAATCCAACACAATATTTCATCTTCACATGTATACTAAAAATTAATTCAAAATGGATGCTGTGGATCTCCACCAAACATTTATCTCTAATTTTTGGTACTGTATTTGAAATGTGTATAGGTATGGCAATGTAAACTTTATTGATGAGCGACATCGCCATAGATACGAGGTAAGTTGTGTTTGCATGTGAAATCTTCCTTGATGAGAAAATCAACATTTTTCATGTACATAAGTGGCTGGTTGCAATGTACAGGTTAATCCTGACATGATATCACAACTTGAAACTGCTGGTCTTTCCTTTGTTGGCAAAGACGAAACTGGGAGACGTATGGAGGTGTGTATTTGCATGCAAGTGAAAATCTTGATCTTGAGACAAACAATTTCTAACTACAATTTTTATTTTGTAATTATGCTGATGATACAATTGCAGATAGTTGAAATGCCTGGTCATCCTTTCTTTATTGGGGCTCAGTTTCACCCTGAGTTTAAGTCAAGACCTGGGAAACCTTCTCCACTATTCTCCGGTATTTTTCTATAAACGTTATTCTGTGTCCCTTTTAATTCTTCACATATCTAGGCCATGCCTTTGTAATCCCCTCCTCTTTTTCATCATTTGTTAAATGCTATGTTTCTATTATTTATGTTTCCTACCGATCTATGCATGTATCTTTTGTGCTATCGTCTCTAGTTTGACCGAATTGTAGAAAACTTAGCTTAATCTCCTTTCACTGATTCTGGGGAATAAATACTGATAAACTCAATTCAAAATGGGTGCATCTCTTCAGACATTCACAGATTTCTATAGGACCGTAGTTGAACTTTTCACATGCTTGTGTGACATAATAAATTAAATATGTAACACGAGAATCTGTTTCCTAGGTTTGGATGGTTGTTCAATTTTCCCTAGTTAATAATAATGAAGAGAAGTAGAATATGGTTATTAAGGTGCAGTTGTTACGGTTATCAAATGGAGATTCAAATTATGAATTTCAAGACCTATTGTATGAATGGTGAATCGAATCTTATTTTGAGTTGTAAGATACATTACTAATAAAAAGTTACATTTTTAAATAAAAATAAGTGACAACAAAATTATAGGTTAATATATCATATCTGCCCTTCAAAATAATTCAAGTCATAAATTGAATGACAAAAGAAAGTGGTGGCTATACAAAGTTGGCTAAAAAAGTGGTTGACTACACTAAATTTAAGCCATGATTCATCATAATGATTTGGAATTCATCATAGTGATTTGGGATTCGTCATAATGAATCTGAGTTCAAAATGAGATTCACAATTAAAATAAATACACATCAGAGATTCATAGATTAGGTTCAGTTTTGTATCAAATCAAAATACGACAGCCATGTGTTTTAAGATACTGGAAAGTTGTTACTATTTCTTTGAATATGTTTCGTCTGCTCTGTTAATTTATCTAAGATGCGTTTTGTGAGAATAGCAAGAGAAGCATTTAACACACTCAATGAATGCCTCACTATAACAACAGGATTAATAGAAGCAGCATGTGAGAGGACAGTTGTGTTAAAAAGCAAAGCGAATGCGAATTTAACCAATGGGGTACTTGAAGCACACTCGCCAACGTCGAAATCACAGAATGGAAATGGGTTCATATCTTCCAATGGTTCCTTAAATGGTGTATGTCCCAATGGCAATGGTGTCTATGTTGATGGGGAAGTTTAGTAATACCAACTTTTTTAGCCTACAATTGTGCTTTGGTTTTCTCCTAGCACATTTTTGTCCTTGGTTAGCTTGTACAGTTTGAAGTGGTTGGTTAGATAACTTTGAGCTCTATCCATTGCTTTTGTTTCCAGCATGAAGCAAATTTTGGGTGTAACAGCTTTTGTTTCAAAGCAGATAGGTGATGCTTATGGATAATATTTTTGTTTTTTTATTTTTCACAATGGATTAAAAGAGTGGTTTTTTCCCTGTAATAAATAATGTGATGAATTTTAAACTCTTTCTCCTTACTTTACAGGGAAAAAACCACTTTCCTTTTGTTTTCATTTTTTTTCTTATTCCTGAATATCGTGGGCTCTGATTCTGGAGGAACATAACAAATGGACAAATGGAACAAGTTTCAAACATTTGGAGGAAAAACATTTGGAATCTGATTATGCAGCTGCAACATTTGGCATTCTAGTTCTTTGATATTCTTATGCAAGAAGCACATGATTATGTCTAAATCTTATATACAATGTTTTTGTCAAAATCACTTAGTTATGTAGCTATTGCATAGCTAAACAATAGAACAGTTTTGTCTCCTTCATATTGTTGAGGTTCATTGTCAGACTCACTAATTACTATTTCAAGGATTGCTCTATTAACTTAGTTATCATCAATATTCAGCAATGTAACATACAATATAATACAAATGCAATTACTATATAGCCTCAGCATGTAGAGAACATGAGATGATTTAGTGTTAATCTAATTCTTGAATATTGTCAAGAACTATTAGGTGTTTGGGTGTCTTTCAATGAATCCTGAGGAGAAACATGAAATTTTCACGTATTTTTTTCCAACTTTTTTTAAGAAAACTTCAAATTTTGAAGTTACAATGGTTGAAGTATAGGTCGTTATCACACCGGTAGCTTCAGAAATCACAAGGCACTCGTAGACACTTTCTATAAATTTTTATTTTATATGAAATTGATCAAATTCAAAGTATGATAGACCAACTACTTTTATACATTTTTAGTACCATGCAAAAACCAAGAGAATTAGAAAAAATTAAAAAGTTAGATTATAAAAGTTAGTTTTTGGGTCCACTGATTTATTAAAAAAATAAAAAATTAGTCTGAATTTACATTAACGATTATAAAAGTTAGATTATAAAAGTCAAAGTTATCGTTGAACATAATTTTCATAGGTCATAACCATTTAATACGCAGTAGTACCAATACAGATAAATTTACCATAAGAGGAAATAAAACAGATCTTCTCCAGTCATGATATGAAAAAATAAAGGTGAAAAAGACTCGAAAAATAGAGTGAAATTTCAAGCATGATCTTCTTCTGGATCAGAACCAAGCACAATTTCATTAGTATCTGTTTCTCCTCCATTGTTTGTAGAAGTTCCGTGTGATGACTTAGCCATCTCCATCACTTCACCTGGTGGTGGATGGTCAAACTTACAGGTTATACCAAACTTGCACGTTCCAGTTTTCAAATAGTATGGGCAGATCTCAACCCCCTTCAAGAAAACATACAAAAAGTCATGATATGTCAATAGTTTTTTACACATCACTAAATAATATTTAATATGAAATTTTCACTAGTATATTCATGAATCTCCGACAGAAATTTGAGGCTAATAAAAACTGAAGTTAATGACACAAGTGCCACGTCCTTGGCCACTTTGTTTGAACACTCTACTCATGCATCTACGAATAATTACTTAAAACTTCCACCACACTTGCATAACAATCCAAGTAATCGTGCACATTTTTGACAATACAAAATCTATTTACTAATGGAAAGGAAATGCAAATACTTTGCCATTTTGTAACGTGTATGAATGTGAAAAAGAGCAAACATACCTCTCTTCTTGGTAACCCTGCAGCAGTGAGTTTAACAGTTGATTGCAGTTTTGACATTGGTGGTGTTGAGCGGTCGAGTGGGTGATGGTACTTGCATCTTTCCCCAAATTTACATATGCCAGTTTTCATATAATACTACATGGTAAATCATTAAATAGAAATGTCAGAGGTAATCTAATGTTTTATGCAAAGACTATGGCTTTGCATGCAGAGTTAATCAAGTAATATAAGCTTGCGTCAGTTGCATGAAGTTAAAACAAGTGTTATTTTGTAAGAATCAAATTTTTGAAAACCAGATCAGATCTTAATTGTTAAAGGGAGAAAACAAAGGCAAGTTTGCTTACATCACATTCAATCTGTCCAGGGCGCTGAGGAAAGACAGTCTGTGTTGTTCCCACCTGAGACTGGAAAACAAATATAGCCACATGAGATGCATTGACTTTATGTTCAATGGATGATACATCTTGGAAACCCAATTTACCGTAACATAAGAGTGGCAACTTTTTTAAGCTGATAACACTTCTCTGTATATTGCTCACAGTTTTTTTTTCTCTACGCTTCTGTTCATTATACGCACATGTTTCTTAAAACATCAGTGTGTGTTTTCGGTTGATAACAGGAGACATAAGATGTATAAAACATAGATGCTAATTCACATTTTATATATGGCAAGTATGTTGACAATCATATAGAGAGAAAATTGACAGTTTAAACAACCACTCCATATCTTACTATGTAGAGCCAGTGCAAAAGTAGTACATCCAAAAAAAACAACTTTGAGGTCAATCGTAAATTTAATGTTTAAATACTCCACAAGAATGAAGGTGTTTGATTGCATTATTCGCAATTTGCATCAGTCAAACCTCTATGAGAATAAGTAAGTAAAAACTTCCACATTACCACTGGGTTTGACAGCCTGGGGTCGAAAGCTTGATAAAGACATGCAGCTGGGTTAATAACTCCAATGTTAAGATTAGCTGCAGAAGATGCCAAAACAGAAGGAGCCAATGTAGAAATAGTTGGATTAATTGCTGCACCGAAGAACAAACATATGAAATGATTGTTTAAGAAACAAGAAAAAGTGTAAACATTCAACACGATACATACCATTCATGGCGGGATGATTGTAGCGGCAAGTGGCACCAAACTTGCAACTGGTTTAAATATAAATGGTAGAAAAATGTAAGTACTTCTATTAACCAATTAAACAGAAATCAATATTTCCACTTCAGTTAAAAGAAAAATCAATATTTACCTTCCAGTTTTCATGTAGAATGGACAATCCACTTCCCCCTGTCAGCAGAGATTTGAACAGTGAAAAACAAGGCTTAGGCAATGTCGACAATATGCGTTTTAGCTATTATGCAACAAAGAATGAACACCAAAAAACTTAAAAGAGAAAATTAATACCAGTCTCACAGGAAGCCCTTTGCTATTATGCAACAGTGGAGGTATAAGAGGATTAATTGGTTGTGTATCTCCTGTTGCACCGTCCAACGCAGAATTCGTTTGAGTCTGCTCAACGGTATGGCTCAATTCATCAGAGACCTGAACCTGGATATCTTTGGGGTGATGGAATTTGCACGCAGCACCATACTTACATAATCCAGTTTTCAAGTAGAACTGCATAAATGTAAAAAAGAAATAAGCCATATATGAATTGTGTCAACTCTCAAGTATTCATGCAAAAGGTAAATGTCTAACCGCACAAGGGGTCTCTAGAGGCCTCTCGGGTAAGCCAGAAACATCAGCATTTTCAGAGGGAACATTTGGATGATTAAATTTGCACCGTGAACCAAACTTGCATTTTTTAGTTTTCAAAAAGTACTGCAATGTATTTAACTCAATGATTAGAAAAGGATCAAATACATCTGAAAAAGAAAAAAGGACAAAGAATAATTGCAAATTCTACTCACCGGACAATCTGGTTCTCCTGGTCTCTCGGGAAGAATTTCACTTGGAACAATACTTGGAACCTAATTCAGTTTTAAATAAATCATATGTATCATAATAAATCAGTAAAACCATTTTCTATTTAAGAATTCAAATTGCTAGGTGATTATAATGCATCCTTTGCGACCAAAACCAATTGCCAGCAGGCACAAATCAGGAAAGATAAAAATGGAAAGAAACATCATAACATATTAAGCTGATTATATGAACTAACTGGAACAGAGTTATCCTAATTCCTAACGTATGGTTTAACATAACCTCTTACACACAACTTGAATTTCATTGGGCACTCGATACTAGTAGAGCAAAAATTGATTGACAAGTTGACAACATGATAAAATATAAGAAGGTTGCTTATCAATCCCTCGTGTTTGCTCATCCACCCCCAAATATACTACCGGAAGCTAGGATCCGGTAGTGTATTGTACTCAATTTTTGACTACCGGAAGCTAGGATCCGGTAAAAAGGCGGAAAAATGAGCAAACATGGGAGGCTAGATGAGCAATCACCAAAATATTATTCTAATAGAGTTACACAGTTTACTACTCCATTCACAATTTCATAGACAGATATATGCTGAGTTACTCAACTTCAAATTCATGAAATAGTTGTAAACAATCATGCGACGCCATAAAAAACAGCTTCATTAAAATATGTTATGCTAAATCATAAGCTCTTATTCCAATTGACAGGAACCCAGAAATTAAATATGTTATGCTAAATTTAGAAATGCAAAGATCCTTGACTACTGCTGATATTACTGGATTATCAAACAGGTGATCCAAGACATGGGATACTAGTAAATTGATGTGGGTAAAACAGATTGTCCAAGATAGAAAATTTGGGGAAGTAATACAGATGAAACTGATGTAATAACCAAGCTGCCTTACAGATTGCATTCAACTAAGTATTTAACAAGAGGACCGGACATAAAGCGGACTTTATTTCTATCCACAAGTAGATCTTGTCAAGTATTGATCTCTACTAGTTTTTTCAGTTCAAATGACTTTGAAACATAAGTGGCGTCGTTTGATCTATATAACCGACCTTACTTAGTGTGATAAGGTTTGGTTGTTGTTGTTGTTGTTATTGACAACTTTGAAACATAAGTCTTTACTCGTTATTCAGTTTCTCAGAAGTCACCATGCTAGCAAAATGCTTAAATCTATAACAAGTTTGATGCATATACGATTTATATGCTCCATCATGGGCAAAACATTGAGATAGAGGATTAGCTATTAGTCTTTAATACTATTAGTTTGTATTTTGTTGTACTGCAAGTACTATTGTACTTGGCATATCTGTGCTTGCTACTTTTTATGCCATTATAATTCATTAATACCTTTACACTGTTGGATACATGTATAGATAGAAATCAAGAGTATTACTACAAAAATAATACATTATATAATACTGTAAGAAATAGAATAGGTTAAACTAGTATATAATAAACCAGCACGCCACACCATTATATATATATATAGATATATTCATATATGCTTTGTAAAATACATATCACTTTGCAATAACCAATACTAAATGTACTATACAATAAAAATATAATTTTTTATAGGCATATAAATAATAACAATAGTCACCTCTTTCCAATCTGGGATTCCACCCTCAGGAACCCAAATAGGATGGTCAAACTTGCAGCTCTCTCCAAATTTACAGGTTCTTGTTAGCATATAGTGGGCACAATCCTTCTCTCCTGGCCTCTGTGGATAAATAGGCAAAGTGCTTCCAGTTTCGTATCTAGGGCGCTTGGTCAGTGAGTTTGTAGTATACCAAGCTTCGTTTTGCCCAATTGTACTCAAAATGGTTGGATGGTAGAGCGCTATAATACATAATAGAAGTGTATATACAAAGGAGCATAAGCTTAGTAAATGTATAATGTTATTTTATAAGTTTTACTTAGAAAATAAGTTTGACAAAAAGCATAAGCTTAGTAATAACTATAAGCAATATATTTCAACTAAAAACTGAGATGACCAAAGTTTATTAAAATTGTATAACAGCCGAAGTATAAGTTTGTTAGAATTATATCAAAATAACTATCTAGCGTATAAAACAACATAATCCAGAAAATATGCTAAATAGCAACACTGTGCCCTCTATTTGATGTCAGAAGGTCAAATTAACTTGGTTAGTAAGTAGTGAAAGTGCGAAACACTCAAAAAGAAGCCAACTCTAGTGGGTTTCATTTTCTGTTGCTACTGATTCATTGTTCACAACTTCACGTCATCTAGCTCACGTTTAATCAGAGTTTTAAAACCGTGAATTGCAAAAATAGTGGTTTGTTCAAATTCTGCTATGCTACAGTGCTATTTGACAACACTGACAATATCGATTTATTCAAATTCCACTTCGCTATAGCGCCACTATTTGACAGCACTGTATTTAACGACCACACATCTTCTATCCTGGGTATATATTTACATGTTCAGATTCTCTAAATTTGGCGTTAATCTAGATTTTTCTCCAGTTACAATCTCCATTAAAACACTCCATCTTTAAAAACTCTTTTGTTTTTTCAAAAGGTTAAGATTTCACAAGTATCATTTCTCATCTTATACACAGGCGACAAATGTGGCCCATGCACCGCAATTCCTAGAACTACATAAATCCTACTTAAGAGTTAAGCCAATGCCACTATAGCCATAATCACAGAAAATTAATTAGTAAACATTCAAAAAGTACACATCAATGGGGGAAAAAAGTATACTATATGAAATATGCAATAACCAATGCACAAACAGTAGAATGCTGTGATTTTACAATCTCAATTCCACGCCCTAATCCTCACGTAACACAAACATAACCGTTCAAGAAAACTGAACACGTCAAACATTTATTTTGACATTTATAAGCACACAACACTGAAGAGTTCAATGCACTTCATTATATTTATTATTCATTTAAGTCAATTTAATAGAAGATCCAATAATACCAAACCCGTTCCAAGAATCAATCATCAAGTGAAAAAAAACCTAAAAAATATTCTAATCTGAGAGTCATAAATCATAGTCCACATAACTCAATTATAAAAACAAATCTTTTATCAAATAAAATTATATTCAAGAATTATTGAGAAAGAAATGATAAATAAAAAATGAAAAGTTAGAGAAGAAGAAATAAGATGGGAGAAAAAGAAAACGAAACTAACCGTCGGAAGAGCGTTTGAGGTCAAGCGAAAGAGAGCCGGCATTTGCGGCGGGGAAGGTGGAAGACCAAGGGGAAGTTTGAGATAGGTAGTTAGCGGTTGAGGAAGAGGAGATTCTAGAAGCAACACCAGGCGGAGCAATGTCGATGTCGGAGATAGATGAGTAGCGGAGAGCGGAGGCTGCGGCGGCGGCTTCGGCGGTTCGGCGATAGCGAGAAAGGAACATGCTATCCGGGTCGTAGTATCGGGTCGGGGAGGTTGATGTTGCTCCACCCACTCTGTAGTTGGTAGGGCTGTAGGAAGAGTAGATGCGATTTTCCATTTTTTTTTTTTAATTTGGATTTATTTTGAAGAGAAATAAGAAAATGATGGTACTGTCCACACGAAATTGGTTCGTATCAGGTCAGTCAAATCTGAGAGGAGAAGCATGAGTATATATGATTGCTGCTGCTCATAATGCATTTTCATTTGTACCTAGTGGTAATGGATTTTGGCTTCGCAAACTATATCCAAAATTTATAATTACAATTTTGCTTTATTTTTTTTAATTTCAATTAAGAGTTTAATTTTAATGTAAGGTGAGAAGTTTTATATGCATAGATAGACTATCAATTATTAATGTAACTTTTTTTTTTTTTATGTCATTGGAAATATAACTTTAATAAAACATTTAACCATCGACCATTTATAATTTATTGATATATAATCTTTAATAAAAAAATTTATAGTTCAATAGTTACAATTTATTTACAGTATAATATTGATTATGTATATAATTTAAATTTTATTCAATTTTTTTAACTCAATCTTATTTGGGTTTTAGAAGATAAAATATAAAGTACAATTTATATCTATATCTCTAAAGGAAAAAGAATACAAAGTTTTCATATGATTTCTTTTTCGTTTTAATTTTACCTTTTATATACTCTATTTTATTTTCAATTTCATCCTTCTTTATTTAATTAAATAACTAAAATTTTCATATATGTTTACTTTTATTAAATAAATAATAAGTTTTGGAGTAACATTTATTTCTTCTAACTGCTTTACATCAAAAATAATTGAATGGATGTGTATCGGTCACTTGACTAAAGTTAAATGACTAGGCTATCAGTTGCATCATAATTAACTAATGCATAATCAGTTGACGGAGAATCAATTGTCGGCTAAATGTGGCTATCAAGTCTAAATAAGATTGTAGGTTGTTAATAGTATTTTCTTGGCAAGTGATACCAAATCCGTGACAGTTAATGCAGAGTTGATAGACATTCGAATCAGCTATTGACTGAACGTGGCTACAAAATCTAAATAGATTTAAAGTAAAATAGGTCTTATTGAGTTATCAATGATGCTGAATATGAGCCCTAGAGGCTTTAACAAAGAATTGACCAAGTGAAAATGCATATTCAATTTTCTTAAATATGTGACTTGTAAGGATGTTCACATCCAAACCAATCTAAAAATTGATCCAAAAAACACGTGGAGAACATAAGTAGTTGACTGACAATTAACTGCAAAAGTTTTTGCCCCCAACTCATTTGGATGTGCAAGATATTAAGCTACTAAGTCTAGAACATGCATAAAGGAATATTTCCTTGATATTAAGGCAAAGGAGGTCATGGTGAGTTGATATTGAAATTAACAATTTAGTTTAGTTGATAAGGTGATTTTTTTGTTGTAACTCTATCGTTAGGGTAGTTATTTATATTAATGTAGTTAGTCATAATCTTATATGATATAATATGTGAATTAATGAGTTAAAAATATGATAAATATGTCATATTCTCAACTGATCACACAGATCAAACAAAAACAAAGATTAATCATCTCATATACGGCTAATCAACTAGACATTAATAAATTTCGCACGATGACAACAACTCCAATCAAACTTGTTACTGAATATAAAATATTTTAACCATAAAAATATATAAAATATTTTTATTAACAAATAAATAATCGACCATATCAAACTTCATCACCATTATGGTAAATATCAATGAATGAAGTGACTTCTATCAAAAATTTGAGTGGCTACATGGGTTTTCTTCTTGGAAGCTCTATCGAACTTGCAAAAACAAGAAAATAAAATACTCTTACAGTTTAAAATAATAAATATATCATCTATATTCATATATGAGCCTTAGGCCTTAGGGCTTTCCCTTCATGCAATTGAAGTCTGTGTGAGTGATTATGAAATTTAGCCTTGGAGAAGTTTAATCACTTATCAAGAAAACTATTTCCAAAATCACTTGAATTCATCATGGTTGTTGTGCAACATACGAAAGAACTTGACATCTACCAATAGTTTTTACTGCTTTATTATTTCTTGAATTAAATTAAAAAAAAAAAGAAAGAAGAAAAGTGAAAAAAATGTAACAAGTGATTTTTAATTCCATGCTAGGCAATTAAGGATGAAAATTGTGTGCATGCTACTCATATCTCGACAATTGCAACTTATCGCACAACTTGAGGAGTTACTTGCTTATTTTATTGCATGTTTATTTATACACACAAAAGCACTAACAATTATGTCACCTTCAATATGGTCAATACCTTGTGTTCTCATTTTCTTTTGGTCTTGGCGTTGGAATATTTTCTTATGTGAAGATGCATCCATTAACTCCATGATCTCTTCAATACTCATCTTATACGTGGCGAAACGAAATATATTTCCTAGTGGGATACAATTAGAAAGTCAATTTTTATAAGGTCTTTCATATAGTAGGAACCAAAGCTAAAATTTTCCTCCATTCAAGTAAGTTCGTTTAACCAGAGCAATTATATGCGGGCCATTAACAAAGATATTTTTTATATTAGCCTAAGGAGTAAACAATAGGCATTGTAATTAACGTGAACAAAAAAAACATGAATATGGTTATATTAGATATTTATACTCATAGGAAAAATATAACACCTGAATTACCATTAATGACTGCTATAAATAATTCAAGGTAAATTTCTCAAATAACAGGCTTAAAATATTGAGCTAATCATTTTCTTCCCTTTTATATCTGTAGTACTCCTTAGTAGCTCCCCGTAGATGACGTCTTAATGCTGCCATTGACTTCTCATCAGTATCATAATCCATAATCGGCCACCTTGTGGCTGAAGTATGGATCTTCCCTAAACTGGAAATTTGAAGATTATATCCTAACAAAGAACCGTGTTCTGTAATTAGGATCTCTAAGCAAAGAATGTAATATTCATACCATTTGAGTTAGCATGTAATTTAGGATCATATGCATGTGAAGTAGAAATGTTGATTTACAAAAAAATGAGGTTTGAATTGTAAATGTTCTTATTTAAAATTTTCTGTAAGAACTTAAGATTTTAACTCAAGATTGGTCTTAGTTGTAAAAACTGAAAAAGGAGAATGTTCTTAGTTTTAACCAGAAAATAGATAACTTTATTGGTTAGTTAAAATCAACAACTCAGTTTATATATTTAATTTGATAATCAATCAAACTTAATGTAAATAGAGATAAGATAAGAGATATCACACAACAATATATCCTGGTTCACCCAACTCGGGCTACGTCCAGTCCTCACAATTGTGAGATTTTCACTAAGTGCTCAAAACGAAGAACAATCTTGGTTTACACCACCAGTTTAAATCAACCTTGATCTATTATACACCAAGTCTTTTCCACCGATAAATACTTTCAAAATGATCACCTAACAATCTTTAGACATGAATTTACACTTTACCTTTAAACTATAAAAGGATTTCTTACAATCAACTCAAATTATACTCAACTTACAGTCTTTTAGTTTAACACAATAATGATAAGAGTGTTTGATAGAATTTGAATGATCTCAACTCGTGCTTGAGATTCAATTATTTACAAGAGATTCAGTATAACAATAATAGAAGATTTAAGTATGATTAGAACTGACTCTTCTCGAGAATGAGAGAATTTCAAGTATATGATTGTGAATAGTTGATGAGTTTTCTTAGCTCTTGAAGTTATCATTTTTCCTTTGAGCTTGACCTTGCTTTTATAGGCTTTAGGAAGGTTCATGACACCCAAAAGAGCCATTGGAAAGTGTTCTACTATAATGTGTCAGATCTTGACCAAAGACCAGAGTTTATTAATTAAAAAATGTTCATGTGTTTGAACATTCTACGTTATGCTTATATGATTGGAAATGGATGGTCCGAAGCTTCTCATTCTGGAGATAAAAATTGATTGTGTTTAATGATCATTTGATTCTCATATATATGATTGATGCATTCAGTTCAAGACAATGTTTTGATTCACACAAAACAGATTGGAGAATGTTGTCAATCTGTTGGACGATGATTGTTGAACAATCTAGAGACCGTTTAATAATTCTAGAGACTAATGATCATTCTAAAGACTGATCTAATCATTCTAGAGACTGATTTGATATTTCTGAAGATAAATCTGATCATTCTAGAGATATATTTGATCATTTTGGAGATAAATATGATCATTCTTCATTTTTTCCTTGAATGTTGATATGTGGACAATATTCCATGGACCTCTCATTATATGTGCATGTATCTCAAATATGTAGCTGAAGCATATGTTTCAAGAACATTCTTCATTCTTGACAGTCAAGCTGGAGAATGACTAGTCTTGTTTGAACTTGCTTGATTAATCATATTCCATAGCTTTTCGACTTCGTATTTTGAGTTGATTATTTGTTAAGATGAATCCTTTATATTCCTTGAAGATTAGTGATTATAGGATTGTGAAATCGAGAAGTAATGATTGTGAAATCTATAAGCAATTTCTTCTTCAACAGAGGAGATCATTTGTTCTTGAAAATTCAGAACTGTGGGGAACATTCTCCGTTTTCAAGACTTCTGTCAAGAACGTTCTCCGTTCTGTTTGTTCATTTTTGTTTTCTCTTTAATGTGGATTTGCGTGTAATGCTTGGTACCTATCTTTGATTAACACACTCAAACACACATGTTAAATAACAAAAAACTTAGAATCATAATTATAAGTCTTAATTAACTTTAGTTTCGTTATCATTAAAACATTAATTTGGGATTTTGTCTCAACAATCTCCCTTTTTTTATGATGAAAAAATTGTTAATTCTGATTTTAATTTAAATGACAGAGAGCTTAACCCCCCCGCCACACATAGTATGCTCTAACATTTGAACCAACATATAGAAATAATCGTACAAAAAGACTTCTGATATACTTAAAATCTAAGAATTACTTATCCCCCTTTGTCTTCTAACAAAAAGGATGGGGAATACAAAGGAAGTGGAAATGTAGAGACTAATAACATGAGTATACTACATATAGAAGTCATATGTTTGATCAATGCATTCATATATAAAAAAAAAAATTCATGTCTGTATTTAAAATCAAGGTTCATAGCATGTATGATGATCAAAATTCATTTTAGTCAATATTTATAAATGTTAATTTCTGTTTTAACATACTAAAAAAAGAGAGTTAAATACAATTTTAAGAAAAATAAGGTTTTCTAAAAGCTCCCTTTGAATATTTATGAAATTGATATTCTTTAATATTTCAAAATTCCAAAACACAAGTAAAATATCTTTTTGCTCTTTATCCTTTTTCACAAGAGGCAACATTTTAATTTGAACATGATAATGAGCGCATACAGGGAAGCAAAATGAATGTGATATCATGTCAAATATAATTTCTCTCTTTACAAAACATTCTTATGCTATAAAAGTTTGTATTTATAAAAAACAATCAAAGATATTTGTTTACATAGAAAATGATTTTAAGGATATAAAGAGGTGAATTTGTAGAAAATGATGTTAATTCTTTTATCGTGATATTTTGAAATTATGATAAGGATTTGAGTTACATGAAAGAATTTAAAAGTAATCATGATTAGGATATACCTTGATGAGATTTAAAGAAGCACTTGAATTAGACAAGAGGACAATGTAAATATGTGCTTCTTCTAAAGGACCACCAATTATTACTGCTGCCTCCTCACAATTAGTTCTTCCAGGTTCATCAAGATGTACATGCACATTAATTAAACTAGGCATGACAACAACCTCACCATAGTCAAGCACTTGTTGCACATAATTCCTTTGTTTGCCATATCCTCCACAATAGACACAATCTCCACTCATTTAGTGTTGCTTGAATATCATTTCTATTATTCAGAGGCATGTCAACCGTTGTAGTTACACCTCTAGCAGCAACAACTTTGATACCATATATAAATTCCTCCCAATTAGTTCTTCCTATAATTTGATCATGAGATGTTTTGGAAGAAAGGTTAATGGTGAGGTAGGTGTAGGACTGCTAAAAACAAATGGTTGAAACTCATTTTAGAAGTTGTTGATGTTCTTCAACCATGATTGGAAACATAGTTTTGATTTAATTTTAAGAGTGATCATTTATTGTTCTCCAACTTTTATGAAGAGAATGGAACGGATTTTTTTTATCAATCTCGATTTCTTAGGAAGCATTAATGTATTGTTGTCTAGAATGTTCTTCTTCTTCTTCATAATCCTTTGCTTTGTTAATGTTTTTAAAGGTTATAGACACTCCAAATTTTTGTAATGATAGGTGGCATCATACCTTTCAATTCATGTGTATTGAGCATGCTTTGTCCATGTATCAATGTTCTTTCTTGATTGTTGGATCGTGTTTCTACATCACAAGTTAGTAATGATTTTGGTACTCATATTTGTTTGGGTCCTCGATGGTTAATATATCTTCTTTTAGAAGATTTTTAAATTGATATCTTTTTAAAATAACAAGTTGATTCGAAGTGGCCATTTTTAGAACAATAGGAACGCTTTGTTGTTGGTCTTAGAGAAGGTTTCAAAATCTGAGTTTTAAACAACTGCGAACTTGATTTTGATGAAATTCTATATTGTTCTCCCTTTTTTAAACTTTCTATAGAAAGTTTTGTTTTTGTTCCATAACATTCTCCCTTTTGAAAGTTTCCTGGAGAACGTTCTCATTTTTTCAAGTTTCTTGGAAAAAGTTCTGTTTTTGTTCCAGAGCGTTCTTCTTTTCAAAAAATCCTTTTGTTCTTGATTTTTTCATGTCTTTTCTTAAAGTAACATGCAAATTCTAGATGTCCAATTTTACTTCAATATGAACATTTGGTTTTGCATTCATCCTCTTTTCTTTCTAAAACAAAAAAGTTTTCATACATTTTGGTTTTTTGAGTTTTATCAAAACTAATACCAACTTTATCAAATATTCTTGAGATCCCATGAATCTCTAAAATGTTTTAGTAGCTTTAATGAAATTTGACATGTCATTTTTAAGAAGTTCATTTTTAGTTTTAAGGAGAACATTCTCCTTTTGAGTTGCAGAATATTCTTGGTTTTAAGATTCATTATTTTCCTTAAAATGAGATTCCTACATGTTCTGAATGATGTTTTTTAGTTCATCAATCATAACTTGAGCTTTCTCTCTTTTCTTTTTTTTTCTTTTAAAACTTGATCCTTTTAAAAGCTACATTTTTGAACAAGAAGATTTGAATCATTAAGTAAGCTATCAAAATCTCTTTCAATATGTTCAGATAAAAGACATGGTTCATAATATATTACCTCTTTTTCTTTAGTATTTGCCATCAAACATAAGTTGATTTCTTTAGGTTCCTCTGTTTCTGATTCATCAGAATCATCTCAGGCCACCATCATGGATTTTTTCTTGATAGGAAACTTCTTTGGTGCTATTTGTTTAGTTTTATAATGTCCTTGTTTATTGCATCCAAAACATGTGATTTGACTTTTGTCTACCTCTATTTTAAAGTTTTCCTTTTTATTTGAAAATCCCTTTTTGGTCTGATCCATTCTTCACAACATTCTTTGTATCTTTCTTGTAAGACAGACTATTTCTTCATCAACAATCTTCTTGTTTGATTTGTTCTGAATTTTCATCTGGTTGTAGTGGCATATTTTCTTGAGAAGCTTTTAAGACTATTGCATTGCATTACTTGGTTGGTTTATCTTTTTGTAGCAGCACTTCATGTGCTCATAAGGTTCCAATAAGCTCTTCTAGTTCTAGCACTTCAAGGTTCTTGGCTTGGCTTATGGTTGTTACCATTGGTCTCCATATGGTTGGAAGTCATCTCATAATCTTTTTTACTCTGTCTTGCACTAAGTAAGCTTTGCCAAGAGAACGTATCTCATTTTCTATAGTTGTGAACCTTGAGTACATCTCATCAACAGTTTCTCCTTCATGCATTTCGAACAGCTCAAACTTCCTTATGCCAATGTTTATTCTTGTTTCTTTGATATGACTTGTTCCTTCATGGCGAGTTTGCAATGTATCCCATACTTGTTAATAGTGTTGTATTCATCAACTCTTTCCATTTCTTCCCTGCTTAAAGCATAAGATATAAATAGTGAGCTTTAGAATTTAGGAGTACCTTGGTTTTATCTTCAACTATCTAGTTTGCTTCTCCTTTTTTTTTTATCTAATGTTGGATCAGCTTGATTTACTCTTGTAATGAAATATTCTTCTTTTATGACACACCACATTCCTGTATCTTGAGATTTCAAAAACAACTGCATCTTGTTTTTCCAAAAGTAGTAATTTGTTCCATCAAAGTAAGGTGGTCTGTTTGAAGATACACCTTCAACAATGTATTTTGCTTTTGACATTTTTTTCTTCTAGATCTTTACTCAAGCACATTTAAAGTGTTTAATCTTTGTAGACCTTGCTCTAATGCCAATTGAAGTAGAAATGTCGATTTACAAGGAATGGGTCTAAATTGTAAATGCTCCTATTTAGAATTTCCTGTAAAAACAAAAGATTGATCTTAGTTGTGAAAACAAAAAATGAAGAACGTTATTGATTAGTTAAAATCAACAATTCATTTTATATATTTAACTTGATAATCAATCAGACTTAATATAAAAAGGGATAAGGGACGATATACCACACACCGATATATCCTGGTTCACCTAACTTGGGCTACGTCCAGTCCTCACAATTGTGAGATTTTCACTAAGTGTTCAAAACGAAGAACAATCTTGGTTTACACCACCAGTTCAAATCAACCTTGATCTATTACACACCAAGTCCTTTCCACCCAGAAATACTTTCAAAATGATCACATATCAATCTTTAAATAGGAATTTACACTTTACCTTTTAACCATAAAAGGATTACTTACAATCAACTCAAACTATACTCAACATTTATAGTCTTTGAGTTTTACACAATAATGATAAGAGTGTTTGATAGAATCTGAATGATCTCAACTCGTGTTTGAGATTAGATCCTTTACAAGAGATTCAATATAATAATAGCAGAAGATTTAAGTATGATTAGAACTGACTCTTCTTGAGAACGAGAGAATTTCAAGTATATGATTGTGAATAATTGATGAGTATTCTTAGCTCTTGAAGTTCTTATTTTTCCTTTGAGTTTGGCCTTCCTTTTATAGGCTTTAGGAAAGGTGATTACAGTCAAAAGAGCCGTTGGAAAGCGCTCTATTGTAATGGGTTATATTTTGACCAAAGACATAGCTTTATTAATTAAAAAATGTTCATGTGTTTGAACATTCCGCATTTTGCTTATCTTATTGAAAATGGATGGTCTTAATCTTCTCATTGTTGGACAACTTTGATTGTGTTTAATGATCCTTTAATTCTCAGATATATGATTGATGCATTCAGTTCAAGACAGTGATTTGATTCGTATAAAACAAACTAGAGAATGATGTAAATATGTTAGAGAGTGATTGTTGAACATTCGAGAGACTATTTATTCATTCTAGAAAGTGATGATCATTCTAGAGACTGGTCTAATCATTCTGGAGAATGGTTTGATTAATATGGAGACAAATCAAATTATTCTTTATGTCTTCCTTTCGTGTTGATATATGGAAAGTATTCCATGGACATTTCATTACATGAACACGTATCTCATATATGTAGCTGAAACATATGTTTCAAGAACGTTCTTCGTTCTTGACAATTAAGTTGGAGAATGATCAGTCTTGGTTGAACTCGCTTGATTTATCATATTCCATAGCTTTTCTACTTTGTATTTTGAGTTGATTCTTTGATGAGATATTCCTTGAAGAGTACTGATTATATGATTGTGAAATCCAGAAGCAATGATTGTGAAATGCCTCTATAATTTCTTCTTCAACAGATGAGATCATTTGTTCTTGAAATTTCAGAACTGTGAAGAACATTCTCCGTTCTGTTCTGTTTGTTCACTTTTTCTTTCTCTTTAATGTTATTTTTCTTGTAATGCTTGGTACCTATATTTGATTAACACACTCAAACACACATATTACATACCAAAACAGTTAGCGTCATAATTATAAGTCTTAATTAAATTTTGATTAGTTATAATCAAAACATTAATTTGGGATTTTGTCTCAACAGCCTGAACATTTGATTCGGTGTGGCTTGAGCAGCCTACAAAAATAGGTGCTACTTATATTTGTTGAAATCCAATTCTACATTGTCACATGAAACATATCTCTATGGACGATCATTAGAGAACTCAAGTAAGTTATGTTTCAACCAAGGACCAACTTGAAAATGTGCTTACTAAACCGTTGGCACCGTCCAAATTTCGCTAGTTTACAACCAAGATGAAAGTCCCTATCGGTACCTTCATCATGTGAGGGTGTATTGTAACCACTCAATTAAGTTAACGATTACATAGTGATTCTTATTTCTTTGATTGGAAACAATTATCTCGGTGTTAAACACATCAGTCAATAAATCATCTTGTATATCAAACATCATGTCGGTGCTAACCACATCATTCAAATCAACCATAATAGGTTCACCTCTGTTGTTCATAGAGTCTTCAATTTTAGGTTCAACACCATCATCCATTGCATCGAAATCAGGTTCCAAATCATCATACATTTCGTTGAAATCACATTCCAAACCATCATCCATATTCCAAAATCAGGTTCCCAAACTTTCATACATTTTGTCACTTTTGTCTCCCCCTTGGGTGAATGATGAGATATTAAGAATGGTGATGAAGGGAGAAATAAAATTTAAAAATATTATAAATATGAAAGGGCATTTTGGGTATTTTATTTTAAAAAAATGAGGGGTACGAGTAGTAATGTGAGGGGGTGTTGATCGCAATTTTCGTTAATTGTTTCCTTCCTTAGAGAGTTATAGTATCAATTATTTTATTGCCTTTCGATTGCCACGATATGCTCCAATTTGTTGGGGCACCTTGGCTATATATTTGTTCTTGTATTTTGTAAGACCCTTAATTTTCTAAATTTTAATTAATGCGATTTTAGAGTATTTTGTGTTAAATTGTTTAGGCATTTAACACAATTGAATTTTATTTTGGGAATTAAATACCAAAATCATATTTTATTAGAGTTAATAATATGTTTAATATTTATATATATCTTAATATATTTATATTGAGACCTGATTAAAATTATGGGTCAATAAATAATTTAGTATAATTACGGTGAATCTTTTGTCGAAGAAATAATTTTCTGAGATGCAACATTTTCTAGAAAAATTCATTTGCCGATTGAATTGCGACGAGAGTAGATATTTTTATAAAAAAGTGGTTTGAGAGGTGATGTTATGTGATGGGGCTAATGATGATTTTTATAAAATATCTAAATATCTAGATTTTTTTAGATATTTGTTATATATATATATATATATATATATATATATATATATATATATATAGAGAGAGAGAGAGAGAGAGAGAGGAAGGAAACATTTCCCTTTTCACGTCAGTCCTATCTTCCTCATTCTTTTTCTCCGTTTCAAAAAGAAAACAAGCTAAGTGTTAGTGTTTTTTTCAACAAAACCCAAAAATAAACCTCCAATTATCTACTAGATCTAAGCTTCCATTCGACAAGTGACAGAAGGAAAAGTTACTCCTCTACACCCTACGGGGATAGTGAGCCAACTTTGAAAGTGATGATGCAAACTAAAATTTTATCGTAATTTATCACGGTTTCATAATTGGTTGTTAAAGCTACAACAGAGGTAAGGGCTCCTTCCAAACTTTTAGTGAGTTATGTTTGAATTGTGGAGTTTTGAAATTTGGTGAGTTATGTTTGAATTGTTGAAATTTAATTGAGGTGCTATATGTGTGTTGTGGAATTGAATTGATTGTTTTATGGTGTGAAGCGACTGCACACTAGTAAATCATGTTGATCAGTGAAAGATTGCACCTTGGTAATTAATATTGGTCTGTGAGAGGCTGTACAATTATGATTTTCGCCCTTCGATAAGGGTTTTGGTTTGGAATTCCGAAATCATGCATTTTGGCATATATGCATTGCATTAGAGTGTTTGGCACAAGAGTTATGTTTGTTATATTATGAGGATTGCATATACATATTCGGTTGTTGTTGTGATTTGCCATAAATGCTTTGAGGTGTGAAGTGGGGTTGATTAAGTTTCGATGTACTTATGTATTCATAATTGATGTTATGAATATTCAAGGTGTGATTGAGGTATGAATTTGTGGAGATTAATTTGGTGTTAATTATGTTTTCATAATTAATAATGTTAATGTTTGAAGTGTTAATTAATTCAGAGATATTTTAGAACTGAAAATTTGCATTTTCTTAGTTGTATTCGGCTACCACAGTGCAATGTGTCAAAACTTCATTTTTTTTAAACATTGTTTATGCATTTTTGTACATATGAAACCCTTTCGAGGAGTATGCTAAGACGAAAGGTTCATTTGAGCATTTGAATATATAAGAATTTTGCTAAGTGTTATTTGTTAATTTCGGTTGGTGACCCTTTACAATTATTGTGGAAATTGGGCTTTGCACTCAGATGATATCCGAGTTTATTCCACCGACTGTTACCATGATGATGAAAACGTCGTTAGACTTTCTGGATCGAGACTCACCGACTTTTTGGGTATATGACCCCACCTCAAGCAGAGCTACTTATATAAAGAAGGTAGTGAGGAATAGTAGGAAAGTTGGGGTAGTTTGTCTTGTGGAACTCACTCGCGAGAAAATTGATTATCCGGTACCTTCCAGATTAGTGTTTGGGATGAATGGAGCTTGGGAAGATGCAAAGGATTCCTCAGTTAGATTTGAGGCAGCGGCCACCGTGGGAGTTGTGGATACAGTGGTTGGACCAGGGATTAGTGGAAAGGATAAAGGGTCGATGCCAGTGGAGCGAGAGATTGCAGGATCATCTAGGCAGGCCGAGTCAGAGCTTCCTTTTCCAGTGAATGATCACTTACCAACCATCACTGAATTATTGAATTGTTTTGAGATTCCAGCACCGCCGAAGCCACCTATCTCGTGGGGGGATATGACTTATGAAGAGATCGATCCGTCTATGGATGTTGGTCAGACGAGACTTGTGGAGTGTGTGGAGGTCACCCATGTTATTGTAGTTCCTAGAGTATGATCATATTAGTTTTGTTGTATAGGGACTTGATGTCTTTCTTTTGGTGGCTGTACTTATTTTGTTTTGGGATGACTGTAACTATACTTATACGGTCAGATGACTTCTGCTTTGGCGGGTCCATATTCCATTTTTTTTGAAGTGACCATGGGGGGATTAGTATTTCTTGGAGCAATACTTGTACATGTGTCTGCCGAGAATACCCCAGGGGTATGAGCGATGCCTGATAGGTCCCATAACCCAAATGTATTTTATATTTAGATATTTTGGTTTATCGCCTCAAAACTATTTCATTTTGTTATAATTATGATGTAATTAATTATGATAATAATTTATTAGTTGATTTTTGGAAGAAACAAAAATACACTCACGCCATTAAAAATCGATGTGTTACATTGTGGTATCAGAGCTTTTGTTAGATTATAGGTCGACCTATAGGTTGGAAGTTGTTATCTAATCATGCGTCGAGTTAAGTTGTCTGAGTTGTCAGGTCTGGTGTAGTTGTTATGTATTGATGTAGTTGAAAGTTATTTTTTGGATTATTCTAAGCGGTGTTTAGATTTCTTATTTTTGGGATTATTCTAAGCGGTGTTGAGATAAATGTAGGTCTTAATCAGGAATGAAATTCAAGTTGGATTTTGTTGGAGACGTGACTCTTGAAACGAAGCACTTGACCTGAAGGAAGTTTGTGTGTTGTAGGTGGTATAGTTCTAGCATGCTGCCGAAAATATTTGAGGAAACATTGATCATCAACCAGATGTTGGGATGTAATTATTAAAGTTATAATTAGACCAATATTGTGATAAGGACATTGTGGTTTGATGTAGTTGTGTGACTAAAGAAATCGAAGGTTTATGGGCATTAGAGAAATTAGGGAGTTCTCGGTTGTAATGATTGTTTTGTGCTCAATATGTTAAAGCCATATTTAGTGTTTCGGTTTGATACCTAATGGATGTTTCGTACCAAGTGGACGTATATGAGGGTATGTGACATAGCTATGGGAGATTGTACTTCGTCGATAGGAACAAAGTTATAGGAAAATAAGGGAAACTCAGTGGACCTTGAGAAGATTGTTTGACCGCTTGTGCATTAGAATTACCTTAAGTGCAAGTCGCACAGAGTGCTATTACAGTTCGGTTAAGATAGTCTAAGCCATCATCATGGTTGTTGGCTACTTATTAACAAATTGAGGAACTGATCATCCTTAATCTCTTGTTGATAGTAGAGAAAATTATGTTGAATGGAATGGGCGAGTCTTACTGACTATGAAAGCGCGTAATGTTATTAAGCATCCTATGAAAAGGGATAGACGACGCTTTCTTCACGGAGGCATGACGAAGCAAGTTCTATCATGTATGTTGAGTTTGAGTGCAAACCTAGTATGATTATTATTCTTACCTTACGTTTTGAGGATGAAACATCTTTTAGGAGAGTAGTAATGTAAGACCCTTAATTTTCTAAATTCTAATTTATGCGATTTTTTGGTATTTTATGTTAAATTGCTTAGGCATTTAGCACAATTGAATTTTATTTTGAGAATTAGATATAAAAATCATATTTTATTAGAGTTAATAATATATTTAATATTTATATATATTTTAATATATATTGAGTCTCGATTATAATTATTGGTCGATAAATAATTTAGTTTAATTACGGTGAATCTTTCGTCGAAGATTTTTTTTTTTTAAGATGCAGCGTTTTTCAGAAAAATTCATCTGCCGATTGGTGAAATTGATGTGTTCATAATTAGTATTATGATTTTTTTAGACGAAATTTATGTGTGAATTGGTGAAAAATGAATTTAATTCAATTTATGTGTAGATTGGATTTGGAGATGTGATTTATGTGTGTTTGTGGAAATTAAAATTGGTGTCAATAATTATGTTTGAGTATGCTTTGTGTTGTATCTAAAAAATCAGTAGTGTTAAATGAGTATTAAAAATGGGTAATATTTTATATATAAGTTATAATAATATATATATTCTTATAATATATATATATATATATATATATATATATTATACTTAAAACCAAACTCAAATGAATATCTAACAACTCTCACATCCATCACTTCACTCCCATCTCAATGTAATTTAATAAAAATATCTACTCTCGTCGCAACTCAATTGACAGATAGAATTTTCGGCAACCCGAGTGATATTTTTAACAAAACTACCCATAATTAAATTCTTCATAACCTAAATAAGTTATTCTTCGACAAAAGATCCACTGTACTTAATATAATTTATTTATCGACGGATAATTTTAATCGGCATCAAAAGATATTTTTGGGCATTAAATTCACAAAATATCAATAACTTGGCTAAAAAGCCTCAGAGTTCAATACCTAAATACACCAAAAATTGTATAATTTAGGATTTAAAACTATGGGTCTTACAGGTGACACCAAAGTTATTGATTGAAATTTGTCATGAGTCAAAACTACTATGTCAATATGGACCACACCAACACCGCAACAAGATTGAAAAACTAAAAAGTGTTAAAACAAGACGACGAACAAAATAATGTCACACTAAGAAGATAAAATCACATAAAAATGTGAAAGAAATCACTTATTTAAAAAAAATTGAAGAAAGAAGAATGCCCTAGCTTTTAACAACGAGAACATATTTTCTTTCAAAAATCATTTCTCAAATGTAATACGACAAAAATATTTTTCTCTTAAAATACCTTTAAATTTTTTCTTTCAAAGTTTAATTAAAACTAACAATGTTTTGCACACAGTTCAACTTTAAAGACCCCCTGAATTAACTTAACACAAAGATGAACGGAATGTAACATTAATATATAGCATAGGTTCCTATATACGAAAGTAGCATGAAACATAAACATCCCCCCAAATATACATATGAAAATACTCTAAGGCTATGAGATAGAATTAGTCATTGCTCATACCATTAGGGTATTCTAGGTAGACATCAAAGTCAACCGTCAAGTTTTAGAATAGGTATCGTCATCCAAAAGTGTTAGATGATCACATCAAAACAAAAGTGGCACATAAAGCACTATACAACAAAACATTGATAATGGACTAATCACTACAATAACAAAGACATCCCCTACACACATCTCAAATCAAAATAGATGCGACCTCTCTTGATGATACCTCTGCCTCCAACTTCTCCTAGTCTAACTCCTGTATGACATGTCCCGACGATATCTATACACTAATATCTCAGGCCCAAGGATCCTATAACAAGATCTTTCCTCTATTTGCTTTGGGTCAATAAAGGGGAAACATACAGTCCACTCACGAAAACACGTCTTCAGCTCTATTCTTGAGAATAATTGGGGAATCAACACTAGTAGATAAGCTTTGAACCAACTATTCATTAGAACAAGTGTGCATAATATACACATGAAATCTCGGTACCTTTGATCGAAATATAATTATGACACATTTGATAAGGTTTTGTGTCTCATATCCTTTTCATGAGAATTTAAGAATAAAGCCCTTGAACTCTATGAACCAGCTCACTCCACCTCATATAGGTGGATTTATCAGAAATGCACTCATAATTATACATTCCAATAGATAAATTTCATATGTCCATTAAGGAGAGATCTCATCATACCATTTTTATTTTATGGTCAAAGTTATTTTATTCTTTGAGATGTATCTATTAGTATTTCAATCACTCTATTAGTGTACTTCCATAATTGAACTCAAGACTTGATATTACTCATATGTGAGTTGATCGTTTCCACCATTGGTGATTATATAGATACGAGCTTGTATCACATCCCTAATGATGTTTTCTATGACTTCAACTTCATCTTCGAAGACATCGTATCTTTGTCAACTTTTTCGTCAAAGAATTACAATATTCCTTTCAACTTTAATAAGTTTTGAATAAACTTTCATCCATATAGCTAAACCTTTTATATATTATTGATAGTGTTGATTAACTTAAAGTAGCAATGTCAGTTACAAGATAGCGGGGTTTGAATTGTGATTTCACCTTTTTAAAATTTCCTATTAAAACTTAAAGAATTTAACTCAAGATCAATTTTGATTATGAAAATAGAAAACGGAGAATGTTCTTGGTTAGTGAAAAACAAACAATTTAATTTATCTATTTAATTTGATATTCAAAAGACTAGAAATAAATAGAGATAAAGGAAGATATATCACACATAGATATATCCTAGTTCACCCAACCTAGGTTACATCCAGTCCTCACAACCGTGAGATTTTTCACTAAGTGTTCAAAATGGAGAATAGTTTTTGTTTTTACACAACTAGTCCAGATCAACCTTGATTTGATACAATTTTCACCTTTCAACCTAGAAAGGATTTTTACAACCAAACTCAATCTAACATAAAAGATAGACTTGAGTTACAAATGATGTGTATGATAAAAGTGTTTAGGATCTTGAAAAGTATCAACACTTGTTTGAGATAAATGAAAGACAAACTCAGTAAATAATGATACAAAGATATAGTGAAGAGAGCTAGAGTTTGCTTGAAGAGCTTTTTGGCTTGTTACTTGAACAAATGTTGGTAGATTTGTAAATTGAAATTTTTCCTTCATCTTCCAATTGATCTTCTATTTATAGATGTTAAAAGGATTTGAATATTCATTTTAAATAAATATATTCGTTGGACACATTTCCCAAGTGTTAGATATATTTTAAAGCAATTAAACATGTCTTTATTTGTTGTCCAAAATGTTATTGACAAATGGAGAATGTTCTTGCTTTTAGGTTTCATGGAAAACATGAATGAGTGAGTCAATGAGTTGTCACATGTTAGTTGGCACTGTTTTGATTCATGTTTATGCAAAACTTTCTCCAGAATATTGAGAACAATGTACTTGTGTCCTTGCTCACAACTCATCTATTTTGGAGATCAATCTTGAAGTTGTTTTCCATCTTTGGGTATTGATCTCGATTTCTTGACTTCACCAATGATTTGAGCAGTCTTGATACTCTTTAATATGTGGTTTATACTATGGAAAATTATTAGTTTTAATTATGTCTTTAAAAGAGAACTAAAACTAGAATGTTCTTTTGTAAAACAAGAACATTCTTCATTTTCTGTTTTGTATGAGTGTTGGACTTTGACAACTGTTGTGTTAGTCCTTTGTCTCAAAAACATGATGTGCTTTCGACAAAAAGGTGCAGCAGTAGTGTCCTCGTTGTCATGGCTGACCTTTCTCATAGCTCATCAATTTGGAGATTGATCTTGATGTTTTGTTTTGCCTTTGTTGATCCTCTTTGATCGAATCTATCTAAAACAATCTTGTGTAGAGTATTAAATTCATTTGTGATGAATACTGATGTTTTGTAATGTAGATAGATGTACTTTTGTAGTCTAGATCAATTTTAAATTACATCAGATTTTGTTCTTTGTAAACCAGAACGTTCTTGGATTAAAGCTGTGAAAACGGATAACGTTCTTCGTTTTTGTTTTGAGTGTTTCCTGGATTTTGGCAATTCTGATAGATGTTGTGTGCCTAGCTTTTCTGTTCTGAACGTGTGTTAGTGATGCAGTGACTTTATCAATTATGTCCAGTTTGTACTTGCTTACTTTAGCCATCAACTTTGGGGATTAGTCTTGCTTTTTATTCTTGATGCATTGCTTTGATCTTATGAAAAGAATCTGTCTAAAATGATCTTAACTATATAATTATGTTCCTTTGTAATGAATACTGGTGATTGGAAGCCCAAATCAATCTTGATTTAAAGAAGACTTTGTTCTTTGTAAACAAGAATGTTCTTGGATTTTCATAATGTTATCGAGAATGATCTTTGTTTTTCAGAATGTTGTCAAGAATGTTTTTCATTTCTCACACTTGATCTTGCTTCTTTCAAATGATATTGCTTCTGATTTATAGTATAGTATATGATCATTGATTGTTGTATGAATGTATTTGACCATATTCTTCATGAAGATGATCATCTTGAAGAGGTAATAATCATTCTCTTGAATGATTGATATATGATACATTACTTTTGAGATTATTTCATTATTGATTAGATACTTATGCACTTTGATGAAGTGGATGACTTCTTGCTTGTTCACTTATGCAATTCATGTTCCTTAAACAAAACTCAAGTGCAATCATTAGTAGATCATCATTCATAAAACTTAATCATTTATTCCATAAGGTTTGTTGTATTTAAAACATACATCAAAAAGGTTTTTTCCTTAACACAATCATCAAACCATGACATTTTTGTCATTTAATCTCTTCATATTGTATCGCATAAAATTAATAAGCATCTCAATTATCACTTACAATTTTTTTATGTCATTATACCTTTTACTTTATTTAATAAACATCTCAATTTAAAATAAGCAAGATCAAGTCCAAGATATCCAAGTCCAAAATATAATATATCCATTCAAAGCATGATCATAAAAAATTCTCTTAATCCAAGTCCAATATATCTTAATTTAATATTCAATATATCCAAAAATTCTCTTAATAAACATCTATTCAATATATCTAAGTCCAAGATATAATATATTGAATATATTAAATATTTATTGTCACAAGCTAACAAAGCATGATCATAAAAAATTCTCTTAATTAAATATCATAAAGTGGTTTCAAACATGTAAGTCATGTACTTGTTAATAAATAAGAATTCATTACATTTCTATTAAAGAAACCATTTATTCATAGTTATATTATAACTAATACCTGCATTATGATTTCTATTTGTTAATTCAAGTTTCATATTTAAATATGTTTTTTGGTAAATCCAAATAAATATCACAATAAAAAATAAACAATAATTTTTTTATTACTTTCTTCCATGAATATTTGTCAACGTACAATAGTTTTTAAAGTATATACCTAAATTATTTTTAATATCAAAATAAGCAAGTAATTGACAATTACTTTCATACTATCAATGCTCATATAATATAACTTTATCAATTCTAACTTGCATAAAACAACAATATCATTAAAAGATGAACTTGATATTTATAGTAATTTATGTGCACACTCATTTTAAGATAATACATCATACGAGCGAACATCATAAACCAAACATATTCATACTTACCAAGATTCACATCTAAATTATTATAGATCTATTTATAGTGAACTTATGAAGAAGATCAAACAACTTTTAAAATCCAAAATGTAGTTTTTAGCATGGCAACAAATTCAAATAATTATGTTCGTTGATATCCACTTCAAATGGGTTAAATTTCTTAGCTAGAAAGGATGTGCTTCCAAGATTGAAGAATGTAGATTTGGAAAAATGTTCTTACTGCATGATTAGTAAACATACTAGAGTATCCTTCAAAAGGCATCCTCCCTCTAGAAAGTCAGAGTTGCTTCAGTTTGTGCATTCTGACGTCTATGGCCCTTTAAAGGTAAAATCTTTCAGTGGTGCACTTTATTTTGTTACATTAATTGATGACCGTTCCAGGAAACTATGGGTTCATGTTCTGAAGACAAAACACCAAGTGTTGGAGAAATTCAAACAACTTCATGCTTTGGTTGAGAGATATATAGATAAGAAGCTGAAACATGTTCATATTGACAACAGTGATGAGTATTGCGGATCCTTTGATGTCAATTGCAAACAGCATGGCATAACACATGAAAAGACTCCTCCTAAAACTCCTCAGCTGAATGGTTTGGTAAAGAGGATGAATCAGACACTTGTTGAGAGAGTGAGGTGTATGCTTTGAGAAGCTAAGTTGCCTAAATATTATTGGGGCTAGGCACTGTACATGATAATGCATGTTATTAATCTTACTCCTACTGTCGCTTTGAATAGTGAGTTGCCAAACAAGGTATGGTTTGGAAAGAATGTCAAGTATGATCACTTGAGAGTCATTGGTTACAAGACTTTTGTGCATGTTACGAATGATGAAAGATCCAAGTTGGATGCAAAGTCAAAGCAATGTATCTTCATCGATTACGGTGAGGATGAATTTGGCTACAAGTTGTATGATCCTATAAACAAAAAGGTTATCAAAAGTCATGATGTAGTGTTCATGGAAGACCAAACTGTTGAAGACATTGATAAGGTGGAGAAGACTACACCTAAGAGAAATTACGTCTTAGCTAATGGTGATCTAGTTCGGTCACTTGTTCCTGATTTGGATACTACTTATGGTAATGTTTAGAATGATGAGCCTCATGATTGTGTTGATGATCATCGACTTAGAGATAAGGTGAATATTCCAATGAGTGAAGATCATGAGTTGTCACACGATGAGAATCTTAGTGATGCTTATGAATCATCTCTAACCCAACTCAGGAGGTCTAAGAGGTAGAGACAACCATCTACAAGGTATAGTTCTGACGAGTATTAGAATTTGACTGATGAAGGGGAACATGAGTGTTTTCGAGAGGCCATAGAGAGTGAAGAAAGTCAAAAGTGGTTGGATGAAATGCATGATGAGATGAAATCCCTGCATGATAATCACACATATGATTTGGTGATGTTGCAAAAAGGCAAAAGCGCTTTGGAAAACAGGTGGATCTATAGAGTGAAACTGGATAGTAACTCAATGTCTCCAAGGTATAAAACTAGATGAGTGGTGAAAGGTTTCCATCAAAGAAATAGTGTTGATTTTAATGAGATTTTCTCACATGTGGTAAAAATGTCATCAATTAGAACCGTGTTGAGTTTGGAAACTACTCTTGACTTAGAGGTAGAGCAAATTGACGTAAAAACGGATTTCCTTCATGGTGATTTGGAGGAACTGATTTACATGAAACAACCTGATGGTTTTCTTGTTTAAGGCAAGGAAGACTATGTGTGTAGACTAAGAAAGAGTCTATATGGTTTGAAGCAAGCTCCTCAACAGTCGTACAACAAGTTTGAGTCTGTTATGTGTGACCAAGGATACATGAAGACTACTTCTGACCATTGTGTATTTGTTAGAAATTTTTCTAACGATGATTTCATTGTCCTGTTATTATATGTTGATGACATAGCTTATTATTGGGAAAAACATTTCTAAGATTGACAAGTTAAAGAAGTAGTTTGGCGAGTCATTTGCCATGAAAGACATGGGAACAACTAAACAGATTCTTGGCATAAGAATCATGCATGACAAAAAGGAGAAAAAACTTTGGATATCACAAGAACACTATATTGAGAGAGTGTTGCAAATGTTTCAGATGGAAAACTCCAAGGTTGTAAGTACTCATCTTGCTGCTCACTTTAATTTAAGTATTAAACAAAGTCCTTCTAGTGTAGATGATAAAAAAAGACATGGAGTTCCTTGTGCTTCTGTTGTGGGTAGCTTGATGTATGCAATAGTGTGTACAAGATCAGAAATTGCTCATGTTGTTGATACTGTCAGTAGATTTTTGTCAAATCCAGGTAGAGAGCATTGGAATGCTGTAAAATGTATTTTGAGGTATCTTCGTGGTACTACATGTATGAGGCTGGTTTTGGAGGTGACAAGTCTATTTTGGTGGGGTACTCCGACTCAAATATGGCTGGAGATATTGACACGAGAAAGTAAACTTCAGGCTACATGATTACATTTGCAGATGCAGCTGTGGCTTGACAGTCTAGATTACATAAATGTGTAGCATTGTCTACAACTGAGGCATAGTTCATTTCCATTACTGAAGCATGCAAAAAGTTGATTTGGTTGAAGAAATTCTTTCAGGAGCTTGGGTTTATTCAAGACAAATATGTACTATTTGTCGATAGTCAAAGTGCTATTCATCTTGGTAAGAATTCGACGTTTCAAAGTAGGTCCAAACACATTGATGTGAGGTATCATTGGATATTGATGTTTTGGAAGTTAAGTTGTTGGAGTTAACTAAAGTTCATATTGATTATAATGGTTCTCATATGATGACTAAAACATTACCAAGTGGGAAGTTTGAAACGAGTTGAGATATCTGGTTTGGCAATTATCTCTACATAATTGTGAGGGGAGATATGTTGGGTCTTGGGCTCCCTTCCTATGTGAGAAAAGCTCAAATATTGTAGCCCATGTGTCTCACTTTTTTAAGTGAAGAGTGGTCTAATTAGGGTTAAAAAAGAGATACATTATTTTGATAGAAAATACAATCACCAAAAGAGAAAAGAGAAGAGTAACCTTATTCCCGATTTTGTTAAATGAGTCTTAGAAAAACATTGATTGCTCATTTGTTAACAGTTGGATCAGGCTGAAGTTTGGACATAAGGTTCACAACATTCAATCCCTCGTTTTCAACAGTCGGATAGGCAAAACGACGTTTGGAGAGGGAGAAATCGTGCTCGCACAACAACGGGTTTTTGGGTGTTTTCTTCTTGCTTTTCATTTGTAGGCTTTAGTGCTTTGTTATTTTGACTGGTTGTAGGCATAATTTGTGCATCAATTTGAGACTCTCTTGTACACTTGTTTGATTATAGTGGAACTATTTCTTTGATTTGGACGACCCGCGATTTTAACCCTTGCATTGAGGGATTTCCACATTAAAATATCGGTGTTCTACGTTCTTTTATTTTGATTAATTTGATGTCATATATTTGTTGTTGCTCCTCACGGGTTCTTGAAAGTTCGGAGAATTTTATATCCGCTGCCTATACTTGTTATTGTGTTTCTGTGTTTATTTCTATCACTTTTAGAGCAATTTTTGTGTCGTAGTCAATTTATGAGTGGTCATAGTACCAAATTACAAGTGGCTATAACCGTTACATAGATAATGACTTTAACCGCCATATTGAGGATGTAATTTTAAAACAATTTTCTACAGTGCAGTAGAACTTATGAACTGTTTTATCCTGTGACTTCGTGGTTAATGGTTTGCAATGAACAATTTAGACAGTGCGCGAAACGTGTTAAAGAGAATAGTCTAGTCTGCAATTCAAACCAATAAGATATTTGGTGGCTGAAATTTATGTTAAAAACAGTTTTTCGAATGTTAAAAACAACATATACTTTAAAGAGTTCGGTACTATTCAAAGGATGGAAAGTATTCGAATGAGAGTGCTTATCAGTTAGTCATCTTCTCTTTGTAGATTCTTTTAGTTTATGCATGAAAGGTGACTGGAATGCCATATGGAGCTTGAAGGTTCCGTGAAAGTGAAAGTATTCATACAAGTATGAATTTAAGTCGTCGCTGCATTGACCGTCCAACATGTGTTTGGTGTCGACACAAACTAGAGGATGCAACCCATCATTTCTCAATTTCCCAAAAGCATTGCAATATGGAGAATATCCCATCTTTGGAGTTTTGTTCTCGCCACAGTTCAGTCAGCGGGTTTATGCCCACGCATTATCTTCAAATGTCATGCATCACTGAATTCTGAGCAACGTGTTAGCTTTGCATTGCAAATTTGGAGCTTATGAAAATTTTGAAACTCTCACAAATGGAAATGAATTAATGGTATCACAGCACAACAAATTTGTGCTAATGTTGCTAATTTTTTCCAGTATTGGAGTGCAATGTAGGATGGCCCCCACAGCAGTAGACAGCATCACCTGAATGGTGCAAATGTCATTTGGGAACCCCCACCTGAAGACGTCTTCAAAATTGCTAACACTTACACAGTACCCCAATGTCTTCTTGTAACAATGGGTGAAGCTTTATGTCTTTTATATACTCTGCAATGCCTATTACCTAGTCAAGTAGGAAAAATTCTTATTGAAAATGGATTGTAACTCTATGCCTGGTTGACCTCCTACAATTCCCTAGTAATAATGTTATGGAGTTAGCAACACTATAGATACAAGTAAAATTCCTCCTTTTTAGTAAAATTCTCCATGTATTATATTACTCCAATCATTTGTTAAAAATATCACAAATATAGCTTTCACTCAAACCCTCTATTCCTGTTTTTATTTTTCTGTTTCTGTATTCACCTTAGAGTTAGTAGTTTGTTATACCATAGGATAGAATTAGTTAAGTTGTTTACTATTCTGTTAGTTTACCACTTCAGATTTCATATAAACAGAGTATCCTCCTCCTTCAATTGTAATCAATACATTCTTATGATTCATTGATAACGAGGTGCATTCATGAACTTAGTTTCTGATTCTCAAGTTAATAAAAGTTAAAGTCTCAATTGGAAACTACCATAAAAAATAGTCTCGGGTAGAAATATGAATCCATGCAGGAAATACAATAACAGTAAAATAAGAAATTCAAGTATCAAAAGACAAAAAAAGTAATATTATTGAAACTGAAATCTGAATGTATACAATGTCTACAACCACGACTAAAAATCAGCTAATCTCTACCTCTAAAAATACTCAAAATCTTCATAAGAAGAATCATGTTGCTGCTGCGTCTTACTACTATTATTATTATTGTTGTTATTGTTATTATTATTATTATTATTATTATTATCATTAGCAATTTCCGCAATCTTCTTATCAACAGTTTCCTTACTAACATACTGAGAAAAATCAAACAATTCAGGAATAATAGGAGGCGTAGAGCTTCTAATCAAAGCCCAATTAACCCCTTCAAAAAAAGGATGTTGTTTAATCTCAGTAGCACCTCTTTTATAAGCAATTCTTTTATGAGGCTCTTTAACCAACAACCCTTTAATAAGATCCCTAGCCACAGAACTACAAGAAGGATTCTCAGGAAACCTTAAAGGCTGTCCCACAACATTAAAAAGCGTAGCACGGTTACCATTACCTTTAAACGGCGTCGTTCCATATAAAAGTTCGTATAAAAATATCCCAAACGTCCACCAATCAACAGCACTTCCGTGTCCTTCGCCACGTACGATTTCTGGAGCCAGATACTCGTGGGTCCCAACGAACGACATTGATTTAACGTTCGTTGGTTCCGCCATCAGCTCTGGAAGTCGTACAAGGCCGAAATCTGATTTTGATTTTCGGTTCTTTTTTGAAGGGAGGATACGTGGGAAGAAGAAACTTGAAGGTTGCATGCAACCTTGGACGACGTGATCGTCGTCGAGGATTGCGCAGGAGGTGGTGGTTACGTGGGCGGAGGAGGATTTGACGAGTGTTGGATTGACGGAACAGCGGAGGGATAAGTCGAAATCTGAGAGCATAATGTGGCCTTCGTCACGGACTAGAACGTTTTCTGGTTTTAAGTCTCTGTATACTATTCCTAACATGTGGAGGTACTCCAGTGCTACTAAAATCTCTGAACAATAAAACCTGAAACAATAATAAATTCATTAATTACCATTCAGTAATATACTCAACTTTTTTTTTTTACATATTGGTTTTGGTAAAATTGTATTAAAGTTATATTTGGATAAACAATTTATTAAACACCTAAACATAATATTTTTTATGTATAAGTTATTTTTAAGACAAAAAATAAAATAAAATTGAATTTTTCAATATAAGTTATTTTAGAGAATTTATTTTGAAAATAATTTATGAATATGTTGTAGGTTGTTTTGATAAATTCTTCTTAATTATTTTACAAATATTTATATTAGTGAATAAATTCATATAAATCAATTTGAAAATTCTAACTTTATCAATGTGTTATGTGGTGGAAGTGGACCAATTGAAGTGCCCTTCAGTATCTTTTCTAATTTTTATAGTTGAGACAACAATGAAATTGATGAAATTTATGAAATTTATGTTGTTTTTGAAAAAAACAAATAAATACAAATTAATTTTGAATACACATTTGTTTTTTATCAAACGAATACTAATCAAATCATTGTCTCGTATGTTCTTCTAAAGAAACCTTATTTGAAAGTGATTTGTCATAGAATTTTTCTAATTTTATCTTATTTCAATGTTTATTGAGGGCAACCAAACAAAACAACAATAACAATAAAGTTTGTTCCAGTTAGTTGAATTTGATGATTTAGCCTATATAGTATTTCTTAGCCTCCTTCTAATATTGGACTGCGTTTAATATGGTTTATTCTTCTTAGCAGTACTTTTTTTCCCATACATCTAAGAATAAATTGGGATTATAATAAATGGAAATGCATACTATTACTTAATATCACTGAAAACTAGAGAAGTATATGCAGTATTCTTTTCAGATGCAGTTACATTTTTAAGTAATCAGGAAAGAAAGAAACAAACAAATCACAACTACTTCTGAAATTTTTCATCAGAATTACATAGAAACATAGACTGATGCAGTAAACAAATTTGGTCCCGAAGAGGAGACAAAAGAGTCTTAACTTCTAGTGTTGTAATCTTACAGCCTTAGTTAAGAATTAAGATGAAGTAAGAAACAATAATAGTGAACTGAATTTGTTTCACTGAAATTGTCAGACATCTTATTTCATAACAAGAAATGATAAAACTACCACATTTAATCATTTATTTTCATGTCACATTTTTTTACAGATTTTACTATAAATTGATAACAGATAGCGATCAACTAAGTGCTGCAAATATAACCTAGTCTAGCGCAAGTGATGAGGGAACAATGAGTGTAAGTGCTATAAACTTTAGGATATTGAGTTCGATTCTACTCATCAAAAACAAATGTCACGTTTATGCCACTTTGTTAGAATTATTCCGAATGATATGAAGCACCAACACATACATAGATTCCGAACATGACCCAGACACCAACTCTAGACACAAACTCCAAACATGAGATTGACAATTTAAGAAAATAGAACTGGTTGAATATAAATACATGTGTTGGTGTTATGTCAGACACGTCTTTGGTTCAAAGTGTCGGTGCTATATTGTTCAAGTCTAATAATGTGATTGAACTACAAAAAAAAAAGTGACTAACCTTGCAGCTTCTTCAGTGAAATGCTTGTTGGGTTGCCTCAATCTCAAGGAATGCAAACTACCACAACTACAAAATTCCATAACCAAACAGTAATACTTTTCAGTTTCAAAATAAGAATACAAAGTTGGCAAGAAAGGGTGATCAAGAAGTCCAAGAATCTCCCTTTCAGTCTGTGCTCTAAGAAGCTTATTCCTACTAGCAAGAGAAGCCTTATCCATCACTTTCATAGCATAGAATGTACCTGTCCCTTTAAGCTCAACAAGGTATACACTTCCAATGTCGCCGTACCCGACACGCTTCACGAGCTTAAAATGACTAAGGTTAAGACTTGAATTACACCCTCTTGAAACACTGTTGATTGCATCCCATCTAACATCACCTCCTGTATGTGGCTTAAGATGTGATGCACTGCTTGTGCTCTCTAGACTATCACTACGTGAACTAGTACCACTAGTCTTTGTTTGTTGTGCTGGAAATCCCCTTGTTACCCCTGATAATATGTCTGAATTTGAAGGGGTTCTTGAATGTGGACTTGGACTTGGTCTTGGAGTAGTGGAAAATTCAGAGAAATTCCTCATAAGTGATTCTAGCTTTTGAGGCCTTGATGATGATAGTGGTTTATTATTACTACTTGTGTTCTTCTTTGCATTGTTTTTAGAATTTTGGTCTATGTTGTTGTTTTGTTCAGCTACATTGTTTGTATTGTTATTTTTTAAACCATCTTGATTATTATTCAACTTTCTAGCATCATCACTTTCTGTATGATGATCATTTGAACAACTTTGATCTGTCTTCTGAGCTTCTTCTGATAAAATGTTGTTACTCATCTGCATTTATTGTGTAAAATAGAAGGTTTTTTTAATCATAATCACTTCACATAATCATAAATAATTAATTTTGTCCGTTACAAAACAATATCAGGTTTTTGTTAGGACCAAATTATTCCCTTTTCAAATTCAAGTACTGATATATGAAATTTCTTACTTGAGGCAAATCATCAGGCATTTTGATTGGCTTTGATGCCGTCAATGGATAACACAATAACACCCCTCAGGAGGAATTTCTGCAAGATAACATGAAAATTACGAAATGTTACATTCAAATGAATTTTTTTGAAGAACTAATGAATCATCTTAATATTCAGTCAAAAAAGTGAGTTTCAAGTGGTGTTTAACATTTTGTTTATGAAAATAATATTGAGTAAAAAATGAATCATCATAATGTCAAATGTATTTTTTAGATCTGTCACAACTTAGGTAACAAATATATAATAAAGTTTATTGATGGCATCAAGCCTTGTTATCAAATGCTTGTGACCAAATTGCACAAAGGTTTTAGGGGTGTCTGCAACAAAACATTGTAATTGTAATTTTGGCTACATCAGCATTATTTGTCTATGATTTTTTTTTTTTTTTTGCAATATATCAAAATCACAAATCAAATATGAATTTTTTTA